>VMOF01000024.1:53908817-54001448 GCA_011764245.1 Trialeurodes vaporariorum | reverse complement strand
TGTCGAAACTAATGACCACTTGCCTTCAGTGTCAACGTATTGTGTAAAGGTTGGCGTGAAACCCCATCCTTGGGATAATGAATAAATGTCAAAAGTAATAATCTAAGCATACTTCATGAGGTTCAAAAAGCAAAAATCGTCGTCCGAAGAAAACAACAGCTCTTGGAAAATTGACGCCATTTCCGGAAGAGGGTCCATAAAACAACGGGTGTGCTCTTTCTGAGGAATCAACATCGTGATAGAATATAGATTTTAGTCTAAAGAACGCACCCTATGTTTAATGGGCCCTTTAACCGGAAATGGCCGCCATTGGTCGATAAAATAAAAAAAAATACCCTTATAATTTTTCAAACAATGGGGCTCTTGCAAATTTTTGCTACGGGGGATTGGAGAGTTGAAAAAACCTGTAAAAATGACGATGATTACACTGAAAAATCACGGAATTCACTCTCAGAATCGGGCATAATGGCGCTTCAAAGCAAGTATCATGGAAGATTGATTCCTATCTAAAATGAGACGTATCTCTGTGTTTCCGTAGAGAAAGTGACAGATTAGACACGAATCTCCCATGATACCTGTGTCGAAACGCCATTACGATCTTGCCGTTAAAGTAGTTTTGTGAGTTTATTACTGAATTTTAGACTTTTTCGGTGTGATTTTCGTAATTTTTGCTGGTTTTTACATCAGATTCGACCATTTATTTAGTTATAGCAAAAGTTTGCAAGAGCCCCATTGACTATTTGATTAAAAAAAAAAAAAAAAAAAAAAAAAAAAAAAAAAAAAAAGTATAGTACACATTTTTTTGACAACATCGAAGTTGAAACCTTTTTGGGAAACCACAGTCAAAAAATAAATTACTGACGTCACAATATGAAAAGTTCGATAAAAAATGTTCGTCATTATCAGTGGAATGAAAGTTTGGAGATTTTAATGAATCAATGATACATAAACCTGTGGAGGAGAACTGAGTATTTGGGGGAGTTGAATCAAACCTCTCAAAATAATTGATATTTTGCGTCGGTTCAAATCATGGTTGCCGGATTGGGGGGGGGGGGGGGGTTCATTAGATTTTATATAGTTTTAAATGCAGAGAGTGGCGATTTATCACCACCATCTGGCAACACTGGTTCAAATATAGGTGACAGTCGATCATTCACGAGCTGCATGCGAATAACATGCTGGACGATGTTGTATAGTTTCGCTTTCGACTCACGAAAAAGACTATGTAACACGCTCACTCTCATGAATTATTTTACATCGGGAAAATTAAGCTTACAGCGAGACCTTTTAAAGGGTATCAACATTGAAAATGCCTTTTCTCACTGATTTATAGCCAGTTTTTATTGTTTTGTTTTTTGTTTTTTTTGTTTTGTTTTGTTTTGTTTTGTTTTTTTTTATCGATCTCAAACCATATAGTGCGACGTTTAAATGGCTCAAAAAGCAAAGCAACGGTACCGTAAATGATTTTACCTCATTCCGAACTAGAAATCCTTCGTTTCGAACTAACGAACGTTACTATCGATAATCGGGCCAGGTGCAGATACCAGGCCCTTCCCCCCCCCCCCCGGTCGAATAACCCTCTTGATTTGCCTCCTGTTCCTCCGAAAAGTATTATACGTGCGCTGAGTCGTACGTCAGTTATCCGAAGGACTTTGAATCTTAAAACCTCCGACTTATTTTTCGTTCATTTTGAATGAGATGAGACAGAACTCCGGACGGAGAAATATACGAATTCGAAGTAGCTAAATTCTTCGCAAACATCGTTGTAAACGGGTAGCGTTACTCACTCGCTCTCTTACCTCCCTCCCGTTCCCCTACCCTCCGACTACCCTACCCTCCCCATCCTTTCCCCTCCCACTACTTCCCGTCCACTACCCTCGTCCTACCCGACCCTGCTCATCCCAGCCCACCATCCCCTCCCACCCTTCCACTGCCTTTCCCCTACCCTACCCTCTTCATCCCTTCTCATCCCCCTACCTCTCTTCCACTACCGTCCCCTAACTCTCCCCCTAACCCTCCTCCTAACCCTAACCCTCACCCTCCCCTCACCATCCCTTTCCCCCTACTATTCCCCTCGCTTCTCTTAAAATTGTGTCGTTTTTCGAGATAAGAATCCTTATCGGTAGTTTTAACCCTTTGAGGGGCGCATTAAGGGTAGAGGTCAAAAAAACTAGACATTGTGTTTTTTAGGGTCTCCAAGGTCTAAATAACTCAAAAATATTTTTTTCAAAATTTTCCATGCATTACATGCAGAGATATGAGGTGGTTACCCAGTGTAACCACTGCCCTTGAGGGGGCAAAACTAGTTTTACTTATGAAAAATAACTTTTTTCAGAAAAAAAATTAGAATCAAAGAATCATAGGAGGCAAATGTAGGAGAAAAATGAATATTGTTGAAAAAAATCACTTTTATATTCTTTACATCTATTTGTTCCACAATTTTTTGTCTAAAACAATGAAGTTTGATTTCGAAAATCAGTAACTTCACTGTGCGATACACAGAATAAAGTGTTTCGTTTATTTTTTTCCAACATTTTAGATTGAGAACTGTGCAGTGGTAATACTAGTTCACGTTTCTCATGCTAACATTTTGTGCCAGTCTAGTACACTTTGAATAATGACCAAATATAGACGACAATATTTAGAAAATTTTAGGAAAAAAAGGTTTGGAGATTGAGAATTTGTGAGAAAAGAAAGGATTTAATTTGCTAGGCAATGTGGAAGGCAATTTATAAGAAAAAAAGGTAATTCTGAAAGGTAATTAGAAGGTAATTTAGTTAGTGCAATATAAATAAAAGCAATAAGTAATTGTGTTTCATAAGGTAATTTAGAAGGTAATGCATGAGAAAAGAGACAGCGATGAACGACTCATTTTTTCCGCTAAACGATGATAAAATTAGGTTTTTTTCTTATTTGTGAAATTGAAGAAACTATTTCTAAACAATTCAACTGAAAATGATTCGTTTGAATCGCCAAAAGTGATTGAAAATAGAATAACAGCTGTAGACACAACAAAATGTCAACCTAGAATGTGCTTTGCCCCATCCGGGGCAGTGGTTACCCAGTATAACCACCATTTTCCAAGCTATGTATTTATGACAAAATGTTGGAAAAAGCTGCTTACAACAGCTAAATATTGTCTACTAGACTCCTATAAATGACGAAACATGAATAAAACATCGGTATATTGATACAAATTTTAGAAATAGAAAGATTTAGGCGGAGATATTGACGCACGCCCGTTTCTAGCCAATCCCGGTATAAACCTAACCTGTGTAAATAAACAAATATCAGTGGTGCCACCACAAAATATTTTTTTCCTATTCTGGACTACATAACAACATGCCTGCATGGCTGAACGGTGCTGCACTCTGTACGCATGGTCAGGAAAAAAAAAATTAAAAGGTGGTTACCCAGTCTAACCACTGCCCCGCAAAGGGTTAAATTCCTGACTAACTCTCTCCCCCCCCCCTCCGTGCTTTCGTTATAAATGTTGACGATTTAGGTTCATACTATATTCTCTGTTTTGGGGGCTCTGTTTTATTGCGTTCGTGGATCTGAAATACAGCGAACGGGAACACGTAGATTTGTGTCGACGGAACTTGATTCTTGACGTGCGTTCTGAAGTTATAATTAAAAGTCTCCGGCATTCCTATGTATAGAGTATGAGATTTGAACGAGAAGGAATTTTGCAAGGTATGAGCCGTTGGAATGCTCATGTCGCTCATCGTCAGCTGTAGTTACTAAAATAGACGATAAATAATTAACTATGGGCTCTTCATATTTGTCTTTGCCTTGATCTAAGGCACTAGCGGATCCAGGAACGGCAGGAACTTATCCTTCTCTCTCTATACCCATTTGATCGCGTGTATTAGAAAAGGACATATTAGGGGCAGTCACGTGACATTCAACTCCTCTTCTATCTTCTTCTAACACACGCGTTCAAATGGACAGAGAGAGAGAGAGAGAAATACAACAACTAGAATCCGCTAGTGATCTAAGGAAACATGATCAGTTTAGTTTGGTTGCGATTCACCGGAAACGGCCGTGACCTCTATGTTTGCACTATTTGCAGTGTGCTCAGTGTTGCCAGATCGAGGGAAAAAAGCCGTATCGTCTCCATTTAAATCAATGTAAAACGTACGGCTTTTTCACCCCAATTTGGCAACACTGCGTGTTCTCATCAATTTATCATTATTACTCTCATCAGTTATCAACATTACTTTCACCACCATCCTCATCTGTATTTCATACAAACATAAAAATAAGTAAAGAAAAAAACGAGACAATGATGATCAAAGAATATACATAAAAGGTATGCATTTAGTTACAGTTAACGAATTTGAAAATGTCAGTCTACGCCTTAGATTTTGATTCAGGTAGGCAGCCTGCAATGCTTATCACAATGAATTCAAGCATTGCTGGTGGCCTGCCTAAGCTAAAATCTAAGGCGTCGTCTGACATTATTTAATTCACCGACTGTACATGTGTACAGGATGGTCCAAAAGTCCCGGGACAGCATCATAACTTTTTAACGGCTGCAGATAAAAATAAACAAACTAGGGGGATGTTTATAACTTAATGGGAAATACTTTTTGGAGTACCCAAAGTTTCCAGGGGGTGCCCATAAGTGCGATTTTCGCACCCCCCCCCCCAACTCAAAATGTTTAAATAAAACTCCCATATCTTGTGATACCTTGTTTTCAAAGGCATAAAGTTCTTTTGGCGCCAACCCCAGGTCAATAGTATTTCGTTTTCGAGGGCGAGTTTTCCTTCGATATATCGAAGGTCAAAAATTGATTTGTACCCATTTAAACGAAGAAAAAAAAAGCAGGAGAACTCCAATACAATTCTCACAATTCTCATGTATCAGTGTATTTCTTTAATCTGAGCTAATACATGATTTTTTATGTGTTACAGGTAAGAGATTTCCGATGGCATGGCATGGCGGCTTACAATATTTCACCTTGGCATACATTTTTGAAATTAATTCAACTTTTCGAATGAGTAACTCAAACCTTTCATTGTGAAGTAAGTACTTATGGAATGTTCGCGAATGTCTTGGTTCCTTGAATAAAGTTCGTAGTATAGAACATATGCTCTTCCAAATTCAATGCTATGACTATGGGTATTCAATTCGTGATTTTTTTTTTTTTTTTTTTTTTTGCGCAACATGAGCAGTGCGTCAGTCAGAGGCGTATATCGTTCAATTTGGCAACATTGTATTTTGTCCGTTTAAATCCATGTAAAATGTCGGATTCAAAGGAGTTCACCAAACACGAAATAATTTGATTTTTTTCATATAGGTTTAACTCAAAGATTACTGATACTCCAGATATGGCACTAGCTATCTTGCTTATGTTAAATTTTGTTGAGCGCCTTCATTTCTACCAACTTTCAAGGGAATTTAAGGATTTTAGGGATTTTAGGGAAAACACTAAAAAAAAAAAAAAAAAAAAAACATTCACCTCAATGAGTGCATTTCACAGTAATTGAAATTTACTCGGATATGCAGTTGCTTCACGCAACTACCAAACAGCATGTTGTTATACATGAATCGACGCCGTTTGTTGTGCTGAGCAAAAGTTCTCACGGCACCAGCAACTTTTATCCTAAAGTCTTCCCGCGATTTAAGTTAAAAGTTTAAAATCAACAATAGACTGACGTTAGCACGAAGCGCCATTCTCACTAATTCTCAGGTCAGTTGGGCCTAATTTTGCGAAAAGCAGCTCTTTAAATACCGAAAAAAAATGTGTAACTTATAACGAGCGACTAGATTTTGTCATTTACAGCAGAAACAAGCGTTTGTTGGCTTTGTTTCTTGGTTCCTCATTTTTTTTATTATTATTATTATTCTTTTAATCTATCATTTCCAGTGAATGAAGAAGAAGAAGAAAAACCGCCAAAGTTACTTTCATTTAATGTTTACACGTACCTATCTAAACTCTGATCGTTAATCAAAATATTGAGATAGCGTAGTCTGACCCGAACAAGTTAAAGCTCTGACCGGTAGAACTTCAGTCTCTCCCTCCTCCCCCTCTCTCTCTCTCTCTCTCTCTTTCTCCCTCCCCCCTCTCTCTCCCACAATTCCTTCCTTCACGTTCACTCCTCAGCTGCTGATGGTGGTCAGCGTGGCAGCCGCTCCCCTCTCCCTCCCTCACTCCTTTCTACCTTTCTCTCTGTTTCAGTCAGTGTCTACGTTAGAGGCGCTTTTTGGACAAAATAATGAAATATATCTTCATTACACGCTCACACTTGTCAGATCTCGTGTTTGGTTAAGTTTGAAAATTAATTTTAAGCATGGGTCAGATGAGTTCATTATAGAGAGACCCTCGTAAAAAATTCACAATTTTTACATGGAAATAGAAATTTGAGCACTTTCCATGGAAACCGAGTATTTTTCCGTTGAAACCACGCATATTTCCATGGAAATTTATGAAAATTTCATGGACAAATACTTGGTTTCCATGGAATTTGATGTAATTTTCATGGAAATCGATTTCGATGTAAAATTGGTCATGGAACATTTTTACCAGGGCGATCCAACATATTTAGTTGAACTTTTAGAAATACTCGTTGCATATCAAAACCTCGCCGATGAGAGAGGGTTTTTGTTTTTTGCCTAGTGCATTAGCATTCAGCAAATAGTGTCACGATTTTTTAGATATAACTATATGTGTATATTCGATTTTTCCCATTTGACTTACTATTCTTGTATAAAAGTTGGTAATTTATTGGAAAATTTGGCAACAGCGCGTCACGAAATCAACTTTATATAATATCAGGGTTGCCGCTCATAGCATCGAAACACGGAAAGCAGTGGCGGCTCGTGAAATGCGATGTATCGATGTCCACTCCATTTAAATCCATAGAAAAGTATCGATTTCTCGGGCGTTCAATTGCACCCCCTGACAATCGATAACTGTCTATACTTTTAAATGGAGTGGACATCGGTACATAGCATTTTACGTGCCGTCACTGACGGAAAGACATGGTAAGAGGTCTAATTATGAGTAAACACTCGCTTTAATGATCATCGGGGCCAACTGCCTCCCCATCAGGGCTGCCGTTTTGCGTATAATTAATCGCATTTTTCAATTCACCGATGATTCCACCGGTTGAGAAAAGATTACACAGTTCAGTTCATTGTATGACTGTAATGAACGAATACTCAAATAAGGAATCTTTTCTCAACCGGTGGAGTCGTCGATGACTTTAAAAAACTCGTGAATATTTTAATTAATTAACGGGGTTTCCACCGATTGAGAAAAGATTAGAGGTTAGAGTATTTTTGAGCATTTCAGTCACACATTGAATTTACCTGTGTAATCTTTTTTCAACCGGAGGAAGCATCGGTGAATTGAAAAATGCGGTTAATTATACGCCAAACGGCAGCTCTACTCCCCACGCCAAGGCACCAAAATCAGACTACACCCGCAAGTCCCAATAGGTAGAGAGTTAATACATGAATACGCAGTCAACCAGTAGCGTACGCAGAAGTATGCTTCTCTTTCTCTTCTCTAGTTTGAATGTATGTGCTGGAAAAAGAAAGAAATAGGGGCTGAAGTCACGTTTTAGCCTCTGTTCTTGTCCTTTTCTAACACGCGTGTTCTAAAGGGGCAACACAAATGAAACACAAATGTGTTGGAGAAACACAAATTCATGCGTTCGCCACTGCAGTCAACCTCTGATTGGTCAACGAGTTTTACGCTTTACGAGCGCCGCCATTGGATGCGTTTTTTTGGCTTACTTCAGATTTTACTATTCATTTGCTTACAGCAAGTTTTCAAGAGCCCCACACGGGGAAAAAAAAAGAATGGTGTAATTTACCATTCGCAGAGCTGATTTTGGCTCCGATCAGGTTTCGTCGGCGGTTTTACCAAGAGGCGTAACTCAAGTTTCGCTACTTTTCAGGAGAGCGAAAACAAAATTTCTGAAAAATCCCCTCTTTTCATTTCGCTACCGATCGAATAATTTTTGAGCTATGGAAATTTTCTTGGCATCAAAATGTTTCTCACACTCTCAGGATTCTGAATCTTTTTTCAAAAGTCAGAAACACTCATTTTTACGAGCACCAGAGACATTTTATTGAAAGGAAGTTACTTACGTCCATTCGTGAAACCGCCGTTTTATGTTTTGGTCACATACGCCCCCGTTTTGCTGTTTAAGAAGGAGTTACGTCTCTTCGTAAGGACGATTTAATCCTCCTAATGCTCAGTTACGTCTTCTCTTTTACATTACTTTGAAAGAAATTGATAGTTCCTCGAGTAATCGAAACCATAACAGATTTACTCCAATATTTGTTTAATGTTATTTTCAATGTAGGTAGCTCGCTAAAGCCTTTCCCAGCATTTGGTAGATCAGTGTAATCGTATAACTTTTCTCAATATTTGCAACTATTTTAAGAACCATTTTTCCTTGCATTTTAGAAGATGCTTTATGTATCCTGAAAAATACAAGGAAAAAAGTTTCTAAGTATCTTCAGGTATACCTTATCAGACTTTCATTAAAAAACGATGATAGCGGATGTGCAAGAAACGAAATTATATATATTTTTAATCAACTAAATTTGCTTTAAATTTTGTCCTTAGACTACAATATGGGTTACATTTAGATGTATCATAAACTAATATGCATGTTTAATTTAATATTTCGACGTTTGAGTGTCTTTTACAGTCAAATCACTTTGTCTTCCTTTTCTTTTCTTTCGCAGCCTCTTTTTTAGGATTAGATTTTGATTCTTTATGAGGCAGAGATAAGAAAAAATTCTGGAACTCCTTATCTCGAACTACTGGTGAAACGCCCGTGCACAATGATCTGAGATCATTGTATTTCTCTTCTGAGACGGGCTGTGATCCTGTATTTAATTTACCTATTTTCGGAATGCGCGATTTTACTTTCCTAGATAAATCGATGGACAAATTAAATTCGGAGCTGAGGTGACTGTTTTTAAAAAAAACTTTCATTTTATCACTTTTCACATGTTTAAGCTCCACGATGTCTTTCCAGTTAATTTCGTTATCTCTAATAGAAAGAATTTGAATATCGCGGCCAAATTTTTTGAAATTTAAAAAATCCGAGAAAGTCATTTTTTTCACTATATACGGCTGTTTTTTACGAGATAATCTGAAGATCGGGAGAAGTTGAGCCGGAACAAATACATCTCCAGCTTTTCGTATTGTGTGGCCAATTGCACTATGTACTGAGTCTCCCTCATTTTGGCCGTGATTCGGTTCAAAAAATCTTAAAACTACTTCAGCCACATTTTCACTGGTATTAATAAAATAGAAAAGCATTGACGCCATAATACTGTTCTTGTTCTGGCCTGAACAGCCGTTCGCAAACAAAAAAACGCGTTTCTTACCGACTTTGTCTAGTTGAGTTAGATACAAAAACACACAAGACGCTATCTCTGAAGCCCCACGCTTACTATCCGTTTCATTCCAAGTATAACAGTAACCATCCTTTGTTGCCAAATCGTACACCGTAAAGTTGTATACTGAAAAGCGGCGCTTGTAAAAAATTGCACTTTCGTTAGATTGAGGCAAATAGATGACCTGTTGAAGGTCAAAAACCGCACAAGCACTTTCACTATTTTCCACGGCTGCTTCTTCCTTACATTTAGATTTAATTTCCCGCACTTTTACCTTTTCGGCTATTTGTTTTTCGAACTTTTCCTTCAGCTTACTTCTCGCGTTCTCATCACCACTCCAGTAAGATGCGCACAAGGAGCACATGTCTTTCTTGGGAGTATGGAAGGCCAAATTTAGACTGTAGAACACTCGTTTGTACAACGATAAACTAACAGAATCTTCCTCCGAATGACTATTTGTGTACATGTCGTACATTCTAGACAGACTAAGGTCCGAATGCAAGTATTCTTTGGAGGTTGTCGCGCGACAATAGTGAGATTCAACCCTAGGGAAGCGATTAATGTGCTGCTTAATATTTTCATTTTTTTTGGCATCTGCTTGAAGCAAGTTTGGCTGTCGGCCCCCCCGCTTATCTTTCTTCATAATACCACTTTGCGAGTCTATTTTCGAGAGCACAGTTCTTACCATCTTATCACTGATACTCAGAGTGTTCAAAAAAAGTGTTTTACAAACAGTCACCGAACCACCAATAAACGGAAGCCGATATTCCAAAGTTTTAGCACGACGCGAAGGTTTATTCCCGGTTGTTTTTTCAGAGTTTTTATCTAACACGGCTGTGTGTCTTGCAATGAAATCTCTTTGCGCTTGCAATTCACCGATCTCATAAAAACCGTCAAATATTTTTTTCCGACTTTCCTCCGAAATGACTAAACAGCTTTTCCCGAATTTTTCGCACGTTTTGCCGTTACATTTTGGGCCCATAACTTTCGCGGATTTAACTTTGCCACTAGCCATACTGATATGCTCTTTTCCCGAGTGTCTCAGAGCTTTTGCAACTACTTTCCTATTCTTTGATCGAGTCTTGACTCGTTCTTCTTCCCTGAGAATTCCTGAAACTTCAAAATCTTCAGGATTGATACTCTCAAGAAGTAACTCATCAGAAGTAGTTTTTAAGTGCCTGATCTCGCAGTTGACATTTTCTTCAAAAAAATGATCGTAGCACAAAAAATATTCACAGTTAGCACACGCCGCAAAAACTTCGCCACTACACACAACACAGCTTCCAATCGTGCTGCTTTCAAGAACTTTGCCACTATCATCATTTTGAAGCGCCCCCTCAAAAGTTTTATAGCTCACGTCCAAAATTGATAGCTCGTTTTTTCGTTCATTAGAATCGTCGAGTTTTTTTCTTTTCGCGAGAGCAGCTAGGGGTATGTCATCAGAAGACTCGTCACTACTCGCGACACTTTCTTCATTTTCGCTCCCTGCGACACCTTCTTCTTCAGTCGCTATCACTGTGCCACAATAAAGGTTTCCATCGAAAAGCATGCGCACTCGCGATCCCGATTTTAAAACGGATTGTTTATGTTCCGATATGTCTTCAAGTTCCGCTGAACTAACAACATTCGTCGATTCGTCATCGTCACATCGCACTAATACATCCATTTTTGCGGCCCGAAACAACTTAATAACATTGAGTAAACCAAAAACTTAATTATAAACTTGGGTGAGCACAAAAACGGGATCATTTCACAGTAAATCATTCAGAACTTCCACTAACGAATGAAATCAAATGAGTGCGAGGTTCAAAGGCTAGTGATCGACTGGCAAATATATTTTCTAAAGAACACCAATAAACCGACCGAGTCACTAGTTTTCATTTTTGAGGGCATTATTTGGTTATTTTCGACATGCAAAAATTATGTCCCAAACAAGCGAAGAGTTGTAAATAAACACCCCCACCCCCTCTCACCCTCCGTAATCCCTTGCATATGAGACCTTCTTGGCCTCAGCTGTGCGCGCCTGAAATGAGGAAACAAAAGAAAGGCCGACACTCCGTCTTTCGGTCCACGCAGTCCTCGCCAAGGAAATGTACGGACACCGAGCAAGTAGACAATCGGGTAGGAAAATAGTAAATCGCAACATTGTTGCCAGAATTGAAATTAAATATTGAATAAAATCTTTTTAGTACCAGCGCTGCTGTTTTGTGTATTCACAGACAATTTGAAACATATCCGCGATTTAACCAGGTTGATGCAAAAATTGCCGATGTATGAATATTTTCTAAGAGCCATTGTTATTTTTATTTCGACTGGTTGAATCGCCGATAGAATTTAGAACGTCATTAAACGTCCACAAAACGGCGGAGTCGATTTGTATCACTGTTAAATGCAAAGGTACTTTATCTTAAACATAAAAAGATGCTTGATGACAGGCGTAAGTGAGCAGCAACGCTCAGTCACAGGTTTTACGAACAGACGTAACTCCCATGATCCATGCGTTTTACGACTTACGTCCGTTCGTTAGACCGAATTCTGTGCTTTTCAGACATACGTCTTTTTGTTTTACCTTAATAACTTTAAAAGTATTGAGATTTCGACTTTGAAACCTAGCTAGATCGATAGAGCACCTAAAAATACATGGAAAACGATGAAAAACGGAAAATGCGAAATTTTGAGTTACGCTTCTTGGTAAAACCGCCGACGATTTAAGATAAACTTGACCAGAGTTATGGAACATTTGACCAGGTAAATCAAGTGGAATTGACCTGATTCCTGGTCAAATGTTCCATAACTCTGGTCAAGTTTATCTTAACTCTGGTAGGGGCCAAAATCAGCTTTGCGAATGGTAAATTACACCATTCTTTTTTTTCCGTGCATTGTGAAATTTGGCATCAAGGATCGTACTCTTCAACTTTCCTTCCGGGACAAACTTTTTGACCAAGCTTATACGTTACCTGTCTTCCGTGCCTCCCTTATGCCCCCTCCCCCACCCCCTTCTCATGCCCACTCTTTCTTCTGCCCTCTCTCCTCTCAGCAACTCTTAAAACCTTGGCGCGTCCGGTACCCGCTCGACAGGCGCGCGGAGCAGTATGTCCAGTGTACTGATCCGACATTAATTATTCCCTGTAACTTTTAGGAATTTAGGGGTAGGAAAAAATCGTGGAGAGAGAAAGGTCGAAAGTTACAGAGAAAGAGTTACATAAAGAGAGAGAGAGAGAGAGAGAGAGAGAGAGAGGGGGGAGAGAGAGGGGGAGAGTTACGGAGAGTATTCTTTCCTCTTCGTTGCATGAAAGTTGACTCGCTTAATTATTATCCAGATATTGTTCGGTCTCTGGGTGTCTCGACTCTCATACGAAAGAACAGTTAAAAAAAAACAAAAAAACAAGTAACTCAGCACACACCGTATGTACGGAAACCATCTTTCCGTGGTTTTTGTTATTGTTTCGCCTTTTTGTTTTTTGTTTGTTTTAAATAAAATTTTGATTTTTTACTCTTTAAATTATCCCGAGCCAAAAAGTTGTGACGGCATCCCCAGCATTTACTTGGCCTTTTCTGCGTGACGTACAAGCTCATTTCTGTAAAAAAAAAAAAAAATTAAGTGAGTTCACCACCTCGCTGTGCCATGCCCTTAGGTTTGACACAACTTTGACGGACGGCCTAAAGTTACCGAAAAGGGGGGAGGGAGAGGCAACGCATGGCAGGGAGATACTGCCCTTTCTGATAACTTAACTCTTGGCATACAACTTTGAAACTTCAAAATAAACATTTGTGCTATCTAATGCATGGAAAAAAGAAAAAAAGATTGATGTCTCTCACGCGAACTTTGGCTTTTCATTTTAAGGAACGCTTTTAAGTCAAAAGGTCAAAGGTCAAGTTTTGTTTTCATCAGAAGGAATGAAAATTGAAAATTTGTCAAAGATTATCGGTACAGGTATACCTACCCTTCTGAAACGAACTTTACAGTGGAAACTTACGCCGACGCTCAATTGCAGGGGCAAATGGAGCTGTTGCAAACTTTTGCTACAGGCATATCAATAGTTGATTAAAGGGTAAAACCCAATAAAAAATGACAATCAGCGCACTAAAAAATCACGAAATCCACTACCAATCTCAATAAATGTTTTCAAAGACGAGACCGTTAAGATGGTGATTACCGCCTTTCACATGGAGTTTTCCCTATCCCAATAAGCGTCATCCTTACGAGGTGTTCTCGCGACACCACACAAGAAAAAGAAGCGCACAATGGGTCTGTTGCATACTTTTGCTACAACAAAATAGGACCTTAATTCTTAAGTAAAATTCGGCGAAAATAACGAGGCGCACATTAAAAACGTTCAAAATCCACTCATTAACTCAGGAAATCACTTCAATTTCAAACAGCCCGCGCTACACTAGACACTATTTGCATCGGTATACTCTGCATAGACGGAACCACCGTGCACAAGTAAAAAACATCGTAAGTACAAAATGATGGAATTCCCTTCTGAATACATGAACTATTGGCTGCATTTGTTGTCTGGTGTTTCCGGTTTATCAAAGATTACAAAATAATATAAGTAATGTACGCATCTAAACGATACATTCCAATGTTTGTAAGTTCTGTTCATGTTTACATAAACGAGATGGTTCCATCTATGTAGCTATAAGTCGGTGATATAGTGTTTAGTGTAGCGCGGGTTGTTTGAAATGGAAGGTATTTTCTGAGTTAATGAGTGGATTTTGAAAGTTTTTAATGTGCGCATCGTCATTTTCGCCGCATTTTACGTTAGAAACAATGAATTTCATTGACGTAGCAAAAGTACGCAACAGACCCATTGCCATAAGATTTAGGTGGTAATCACCGCCATTGCGGCTGCGCGTTTGAAAGTGTTTAAGGAGATTGGGAGTGGATTTTGTGATTTTTTAATGCGCTTTTCGTCATTTTTACAGGATTTTACTCTTCGATCAACTATTATTAAGCCTGTAGCAAAAGTTTGCTACAGCTCTATTTTCCACCAGACGTTATGATGACCCAAAGTCGATGTATCCATTCAATCAGCGATCGAAGTAACAAATTGACACTGTGTCTTATGACAGAGAGAGTCAAGTAAATTTCTCATTACATGTTTTGACCCAAAGTCGATCAATACATTCAATCACCATCTACCCCACGTTTCATCGACTTGGTACTGACCGAAATATGGCGGTTATCACGGCCGCTGTTACGGTCTCGCGTTTGAAAGCATTTAATGATTTTGGGAGTGGATTTTGTGATTTTTTAGTGCGCTTTCCGTCATTTTTACAGGGTTTTACCCCTTAATCAAATATTACTAAGCCTGTAGCAAAAGTTTGCAACAGTTCCATTCTTCCGCGTGATTAGCCTCTAATTTGTTCAAGGTTAACCCCTTAAGGGCCAAGCCCGAGTCTACACGTTTTTCTCCTCTCGTCTATTTCACATTGTTTTAGTCTTCATTCCGGATAAATGCAAATATAGATGAAAATACTGCAATCGTTAAGGTCTCGACGAGCGCCTTCAATTTGTTGGATAGGCAATTCCAACTCCTTCGAGTACGAACAGTTAACTACCTTCCCTTCAGAAACGGAGGAGTGGTTGTCTCTTGAACTAACCTGGTCTTTAAAGGGTTAAACACGTGGATTTATCTTCAGCCTCCGAGGACTCTGCGTGCAATCCGTCCCTTTTTCAGCGTTGCCAAATTTTAGGAAAACATCAGTAAATTTCCAATAAAAATCAATGTAAATTTTCTGATAAATCTGGCTATCCTGCCACAGTTTCCTCTCGACTTTTTAACGCGCGGAGATGCGTATTATAAATCAGTGGTGCAACGAGCGATTCCATATTTCCCCTTTTCTTCTCTGTTCAAAACACGTATGTTAGATAAGGATAAAAAAGGGGGATAAACCTCCGTCATATTTTGTCTTTTTTTCAACTTATGCATTAAAAGGGGAAATGAATTAGAAGGAAGAGATTCTGATTGCGCCTCTGTCTGTAAATAAAATCTTCAGCTTTTTTTGGGCGGTTTGTTGGTTTCCGGGATTTAAATCTCGTTTGCAAGCTGGAGGAAATGTGTGCTCTGTAACTCTGTAAGGGAACAAGTTACCCCTTTTCCCCTCTTCTACGATTCAACAAAAACTGTCTAAACCGCCTATTGCCGGTTTATCCAGATATTGATTTATAGTGGAAAAACGCAGCGATGCCTGGTTTGCCTAACCGCTCAGTGTGCCTCACTGACCATAGCCGTAGCCAGGATATTATCTTTCTCTCTCTCTTTGCCCATTTAAACGAATGTGTTAGAAAATGACAGAAACAGGGGCTGAAATCACGTGACAGTCCCTATCTCCATCCTTTTCTAACACATGCATTCAAATGGGCTAAAGAGAGAAAGGCAATATCCTGGCTACGGCTATGTCACTGACTATATGGTTTCCAAAATTTTTTTTTTTTGTCGAAATTAAGGAACAACCGACACGAATCGTTTTGGGTTGGAAATGAGGGTCATAAATTCTTTAGTTCAAATCATATGATGACGAGTTTTTGGCCTAAATTAATATCACAACGAACGGAAGTTTCTTCAGATGTTTTACTCGAGGCATTAAGTTACTTGTTTTTTTTGTTTTTAGTTTTTAGTTTTATGTAACCCCCCCTCATTTTTAATTTTTGTTTTCCCCCTGTTTCTTTTGGTTTTTGTTTTAAAAAAAAAAAAAAAAAAAAATGGAAACATGTAAACCGGGTTTATTTAAAAAAAGAAAGAAAATTTTTTAATAATAAGTATGTCTTAACAAAAGAAAAATGGTTCAAAAAAAAACAAGCAGGGAAATTCCAACACGCGGGTTTTGGGAAAAAGCGTGCCACTAAAGTCTGAACAGTTTTAATGTTTTTGCTAGCAATGATTTTAGACACCATTCATCAAAAAAAACCCAAGTGACATGGAGCTGATCTCGAAAAAATTGAGTCCAAAGTTGAAGAGCTAGCTTTTTAAAAAAAGATTTGAATTACTAACTTTATGATTTCATTCAGTTACGGTGTTTTGTTTTTGCATTTTAACCCGGCAAAGTGGAATTTCCCATGCACGAGAGGTATTTAATTTTTAGCGTTTAAAGTGACTTGGTTTTTTTTTTTTTTTTTTTTTTTTTTTTTTTTTAGCATAATCACAAAAAAGGGAATCTCCAAAAAAAACCCAAAGAGGCAGTTGGTTCACACTGTTGATTATTAAGTCAGTTCCAATTATATAAAGGAACCAAGTTGGAGTTGGTTTTTACGTGACTCAGATTAAGGTTACACCTAATGGGAAAAAAGGGAACCAAGTTTTCATTTGATTGCATCATACGGACAATGACATCAACGAAGCTCATCAGCTCCACTTTTACCGAGAATTTCGACGGGAAAAATTGTTATTAGAAGAAGCACTTGTTGCTTCGAGATTCAGTATTGCTAGCTCTAACAACCAATAACTCAGTTTTACAAAAAATGTCACTTGGTTCTCTTGTGACAATGCTGTCCAATGGAGCTTTTTTGGGTGACAAATGATAAAAAAAAAAAAAATAGATCAGATGTATCTATGAGAAAATGTGTCAAAGGAGTTGTTTTTTTTAAAATTTTGGAGGGGTCTAGCTCAGAAGAGAAACATTTGCAAACTTTGGAGGGGTCTAGCTCAGAGAGAAACATTTGCAAACTTTGGAGGGTCTAGCTCAGAAGAGAAACATTTGCAGCACATTTTTATACAGGAAAATAAATCTTATATTTGACTCCAAAGATACACTCCATTAGACCCCCAGAATTTTCCATCATCTCCAAAAAAATGTGTCCAGCAAAAATCCGAACCTGGGTGTGGCGAGTGGGTAGGGTTAGGACCACTGTGCGTACCGTACGATCTAAAGACAAACCCTCCGAATTTTCAACCATCTCAAAAAAATTGTCCAGCAAAAGTTCGGGTCCTAACCTATGCGCGGCGAGGGGGGGAAGAGAATACTACGGACAATCTTATAGAACAAACCCTTTGAATTTTCCACCATTCCAAGAAAAATTTGTCCAACAAAAGTTCGGGTGCGAACTTGTGTGCGGTGAGGGGGAGGACCACTTCGAGCAATCATAGAACAACCATTCGAATTTTCCACCATCTCAAAAATTGTCCGGCAAAGTTCAAGTTCGAACCTGTGTGCGGCGATTGGGTGGGGAGGGTGGCATGACCACTACGAAAAATCTTATAACAATAATCCCTTCAAATTTTCCACAATCTCAAATAACATTTGTCCAGCAATGTTTGGGTCCGAACCTGTGTGCGGCAATTGGGAGGGTGGGGGTTAAGACCACTACGAACAATCTTAAAACCAACCCTTCGAATTTTCACCATCTCAAAAAATTGTCCGGCAAAGTTCAAGTTCTAACCTGTGTGCGGCGGGTAGGTGGGGAGTAGGACCACTACGGACAATCTTAAAACAAACCTTCGAATTTCCCGCTAGCTCAAAAAAATTTGTCCGGCAAAAGTTCAATTTTGAACCTGTGTGCGGCGGTGGGGGGGGGGGGTACGCTCGACAATCTTAGAACAGTCCTGTTCGAATTTTCCACCATCTCAAAAAATTGTCCAGCAAATTCTCAAGGTCGCGAACTGCGCTGTGTGCGCGATTGTGGGGGGGGGTGGTAAGACCACTACGGACAATCTTATAACATAATCCCTTCAATTTTCCACAATCTCAATAAATTTGTCCAGCAATGTTTGGGTCCGAACCTGTGTGCGGCAATTGGGAGGGGTGGGGGTTAAACCACTACGAACAATCTTAAACACCCTTCGAATTTTCAACCATCTCAAAAAAATTGTCCGGCAAAAGTCCAAGTTCAAACCTGTGTGCGGCGGTAGGTGGGGAGTAGGACCACTACGGACAATCTTAAAACAAACCCTTCCGAATTTCCCGCTAGCTCAAAAAATTTGTCCAGAAAAAGTTCAATTTTAAACCTTGTGCGGTGAGTGGGGGGGGTAGGACCACTACGGACAATCTTAGAACAGTCCCTTCGAATTTCCACCATCTCAAAAAAATTGTCCAGCAAATTCTCAGGTCCGAACCTGTGTGCGGTGATTGTGGGGGCGGGGTGGTAAGACCACTACGGACAATCTTATAACACTATCCCTTCGAATTTTCCACCATCTTAAAATGTGTCCAGCAAAAGTTCGGGTCCGAACCTGTGTGCGGCGAGTGGGGGGGGGTTTGAACCACTACGGACAATCTTAAAACAACCCTTCGAATTTCCCACCAACTCAAAAAAAATTGTCCCGCAAAAATTTGGGTCCGAGCCTGGGTGCGACGAAAAAATCAATACTAGTGGAATATAGTTGGCACGAATACTTAGGTTGCTAGACCTGATAGAATTCCCGTTCAAAGGAATTCGAGTTTGACGCTTAATATTTTAATGAAATTAACAGGAATACCAAAACTTTTACAATTTTAAGAAAATAGACGCCGAGACCTCCTGGATCGCAGCAATAACTTAACAATTAATGAAACCAGTTTTAAGAAAATAGGTTTTTAATTTTTCAAACCTTTCCCGCCAAGGTGTGGCCATAAGCAAGACATGCAACACATATATTAGATATGAAAACGAAAACAAAAAGCGTACCGTATATAAAATATACGGCACGCTTAATAATACAAAATTGAACTACTATCGAATCCACTTAAAATTTTGAATCTGAATAGAACACATCACTTGTAGACCACCAACACATTTTTACACACATCTTGTTATCATGATAACCCTTCTTTTTCATGAAAAATTGTCTTAAAAAATAAAACCGAATTTCTTGACAGAAATTATCTCTTCCATCATCAAGACCATATACTTTTAATTTTCACCATCGGAACCATGACTGTACATTTTATAACTGTACAGCGGTTTTTTCCTAATTTCCTGGAGGGATGGAACCCCCCCCCCCCCACACACACACACACACACACACACACACACACACACAACAAAGGACGATACTGGCTTGTGACAGTTTTTGAACAAAATGATGTGAAACTAGTCCAGCGAAGAAGAAGAAGAAGAAGAAAAAGAAGGAGGAGGTGCAGTAAGTAGTCCGTGTGGGGGGGGGGGGGGCAGTGGCAGCTCAATCCCCCACCTTTTTTGGAAAACTGGCTCCCTAAAAGCGAAAAAGAAAGATCGTAACACTTGAAACGTCCCACTTTTATCAGGGCCCAAGAAAAGTGAGAAGCCAAGTAGCAAAAGAAAAAAATCACAGTTTTTCGAGCCCTCCCTTTTTGACCCTACGGAACGCCAGTGCATGAGACGAAGAATAATATTTAGGAGGAGGAGAAGAAGAAGAAATTATAGAAATATTCTCTGTCCGCGCACTATTCGCACGAGCAAACTTCGGTGTCCTTTGAGGGGTGCAACCCGGTCCGAATCCCTTAACGATCGTCGAGTTTTCGTGGACAATCATGTGCATGAAGACCGTATGAAAATCCAAGAAATGTCTTTGCTTGACCTTTGACATCCATATACTTGTGGCGCTACCTTTGAAGCTCTGTTCCTTTGCGTCCCGTCGTCCCACTCCCGCGCAAGATAGTGCGGCCACGAAAAAGTGCATCCCATTAAATTCCAGATGTTGCAGAAGGATGCCACGGCTATTGGAAGCGCGTAGAAAGAGCTCGCTCGCTCACATATCCTCTCCGCGAAAGTTCCGCCGACGGATTTTTCGTCGACTCGCGGGACGGGCGAGAATCCGCGATATATATACATATTATAGAGAATGAGAGAGAGAGAGAGAGAGAGAGAGAGAGAGAGAGAGAGAGAGAGAGAGAGAGAGAGAGAGAGAGAGAGAGAGAGAGAGAGAGAGAGAGAGAGAGAGAGAGAGAAGGGAGAGAGGATAGAGAGAGAGAGAGAGAGAGAGAGGGAAGAGAGAGAGAGAGGAGAGAGAGAAGAAGTGACGAGAGAGAGAAGAGAAGTGTGGAGATATATCTCGGAGCTGTGATACAGAATAGAGGGGGAGATAGTTGGGTTTTTTTCAGGGGAAGGGGAGGTGTGAACTTTTGAATGCCACGAGAGAAGAAAAATCGTGGGGATCTCGTCGAAGCCAAGTCGTGGTGGAATCTGGGGGGGGCGGGGGCGGATGAAAGAGTTTTGGAAGGGGGGGAGAAAAAAGTGAAAAATCCCCGGGAGCGTAGAAAGATTAGCCGACTCCATAACCTGACTCGATCCTCCGTTGAAAGGAGTTGAAGAGCACCCCGCGTTTAATTTGGTGTTGGAAAAACTTCTGCCATTATGGCGTCGCGTCGCGCGCTGAATAATATGTGAGCGGATGAGGGGCACGGAGGGAGAAGACTAGGAAGGGGGGGAGGCAAGTTGTTAAAGAGGTCGTTTCAGCATGCCGCTCGTTGCGCTGACTTACGGAGTTTTGAAGAACTTTATATGCGACCGCTGGCGTTTCGTTGATGCCTTCTAGGTGGGCACGGGCAGCGACTGGCGGCCAACTCGTGGGTCCACGTTTTGCGTCCTTCAATGAAAATAGTCATTACAGCGAAAACATAAGTGTGAAAGACGCAAGCCAATTTCCCTAGTGCCTTTATTAATTTCCAACCTTTCTGCCACGAAAAAGAGTGAAATATGAAATAAAAAGCCAAGTTTTCTGGGGTCGAAAATTGTTGGTCCTTTTACGGGCAACCCATTGGTGGATGGTGAGGATTCAGCATGCAGTAGATAGCTTACGGCCTCACCCTGCATCTTTATCATGTACTTTAAATTCCTAAATTGACACATATCTCTGAGAAAGTATCCGTAGAGAAAGTGTCATAATAGACAGAAATCTCTCATGATATACCTGTGTCGAGCCACCATTACCATCTTGCCGTTATAGCAATTAAAGGTAAGTTTATTAATGAATTTTAGACATTCTTAGTGTGATTTTCGTGATTTTTGCTGGTCTTTACAAAAGATTGGAATATTTTTTGCGTATAGCAAAAGTTTGCAAGAGCCCCATCGGACATATTTCAATTAGGACATTAATGTACATTGGACCTTTTTTACGCTTGGACATTTTTGTGTTGGCAGTTATGATTGGACATTTTCACCTATCACCCGCACAGTTGCCATAAGATTTAGGTGGTAATCACCGCCATTGCGGCTGCGCATTTGAAAGTATTTAAGGAGATTGGGAGTGGATTTTGTGATTTTTTAATGCGCTTTTCGTCATTTTTACAGGATTTTACTCTTCAATCAACTATTATTAAGCCTGTAGCAAAAGTTTGCTACAGCTCCATTTTCCACCAGACGTTATGATGACCCAAAGTTGATTTATCCATTCAATCAGCGATCGAAGTAACAAATTGACACTGTGTCTTAATGACAGAGAGAGTCAAGTAAATTTCTCATTACATGTTTTGACCCAAAGTCGATCAATGCATTCAATCACCATCTACCCCACGTTTCATCGACTTGGTACTGCCCGAAATATGGCGGTTATCACGGCCGCTGTTACGGTCTCGCGTTTGAAAGCATTTAATGATTTTGGGAGTGGATTTTGTGGTTTTTTAGTGCGCTTTTCGTCATTTTTACAGGGGTTTACACCTTAATCCAGTATTACTAAGCCTGTAGCAAAAGTTTGCAACAGCTCCATTCTTGCGCGTGATTAGCCTCTAATTTGTTCAAGGTTAACCCCTTAAGGGCCACGCCCGAGTCTACTCTTTTTTCTCCTCTCGTCTATTTCACGTTGTTTTAGTCTTCATTCCGGATAAATGCAAATATACAGGGTGTTTCTAAAACTTATGTCATCCTTTCTACCACGTACTTTTGAGGTCAAAATAAGAATATTTTTCCCTATAAACATGTGTCCGAAAATGCCCCCCTTCTGAGCTACAGCCCCCCAAAGTTTTAAAAAATTGTTGGTTTTTTTGGAATATCGACCATAATTATGAACCAAATGCCATGAAAATTGGTGTCTCGAGGTAATTTTACGTGTAGAATCCATTAATGACCTCGAGAAATTCATAAATGAGGTCTGACTGTACTTTTCAGGCAATCTTATACCTTCAACGGAACAAATTTTATGTTACGGATTGGAAATTTGAAAAATGGTAAATGAAATCAGATGGGAAAAAGTCTTAAAAAGATATTTGGTCCTCTTTGATTTGGTCGATTCGACGCGTATTAAGCGAGATAACCGCTGCACAAGGTGGAAAAGTCAGCGCTTCTACCATGAAGAGCGGCTGTAAGGTATGCAACCCGCCACTCCGCTGCTACTTCGGGCCGCCCGCCCGCTATAGTAAAAGCGCTGACTTTTCTACCTTGTGCAGCGATTATCTCGCTTAATACGCGACGTCTCGACCAAATCAAAGAGGACCAAATATCTTTTTAAGACTTTTTCCCATCTGATTTCATTTACCATTTTTCAAATTTCCAATCCGTAACATAAAATTTGTTTCGTTGAAGGTATAAGATTGCCTGAAAAGTACAGTCAGACCTCATTTATGAATTTCTCGAGGTCATTAATGGATTCTACACGTAAAATTACCTCGGGACCGAATTTTCATGGCATTTGGTTCATAATTATAGTCGATATTCCAAAAAAACCAACAATTTTTTGAAACTTTGGGGGGCTGTAGCTCAAAAGGGGGGCATTTTCGGACAAATGTTTATAGGGAAAAAAAAGTCTTATTTTGACCTCAAAAGTACGTGGTAGAAAGGATGACATAAGTTTTAGAAACACCCTGTAGATGAAAATACTACAGTCGTTAAGGTCTCGACGAGCGCCTTCAATTTGTTGGATAGGCAATTCCAACTCCTTCGAGTACGAACAGTTAACTACCGTCCCTTCAGAAACGGAGGAGTGGTTGTCTCTTGAACTAACCTGGTCTTTAAAGGGTTAAACACGTGGATTTATCTTCAGCCTCCGAAGATTCTGCGTGCAATCCAGTCACGTTTTCAGCGTTGCCAAATTTTAGGAAAACATCAGTCAATTTCCAATAAAAATCAATGTAAAATCTACGGATAAGATAAATCTGGCTATCCTGTCACAGTTTCCTCTCGACTCTTTAACGCGCGGAGATGCGTATTATAAATCAGTGGTGCAACGAGCAATTCCATATTTCTCTATTCTTCTCTGTTTAAAACACGTATGTTAGATAAGGATAAACAAGGGGATAAACCCCCGTCATATTTTGTCATTTTTCAACTTATGCATTCAAATGGGAAATGAATTAGAAGGAAGAGATTCTGATTGCGCCTCTGTCTGTAAATGAAAATCTTCAGCTTTTGTTGGAGGTTTGTTGGTTTCCGGGAGTTAAATCTCGTTTGCAAGCTGGAGGAAATGTGTGCTCTGTAACTCTGTAACGGAACAAGTTACCCCTTTTCCCCTCTTCTACGATTCAGACAAAAACGGTCTCAAGCCGCCTATTGCCGGTTTATCCAGATATTGATTTAGTGGATAAACGCAGCGATGCCTGGTTTGCCTAACCGCTCAGTGTGCCTCACTGACCATAGCCGTAGCCAGGATATTGTCTTTCTCTCTCTCTTTGCCCATTTAAACGTATGTGTTAGAAAATGACAGAAACAGGGGCTGAAATCACGTGACAGCCCCTATCTCCATCCTTTTCTAACACATGCATTCAAATGGGCTAAGAGAGAGAAAGGCAATATCCTGGCTACGGCTATGTCACTGACTATATGGTTTCCAGAATTTTTTTTTTTGTCGAAAATTAAGGAACAACCGACGAAAATCGTTTTGGGTTGGAAATGAGGGTCATAAATTCTTTAGTTCAAATCATATGATGACGAGTTTTTGGCCTAAATTATAATGTCACAACGAACGGAAGTTTCTTCAGATGTTTTACTCGAGGCATTAAGTGTACTTGTTTTTTTGTTTTTAGTTTTTGGTTTTATGTAATCCTCTCCGTCATTTTAATTTTTGTTTTTCCCCCCTGTTTCCTTTGGTTTTTGTTTAAAAAAAAAAAAAAATGGAAACATGTAAACCTGGTTTACTTAAAAATTAGTAAGACAATTTTGAATAAAAAGTATGTCTTAACAAAAGAAAAATGCTTCAAAAAATAAATAATACAAAATTGAGCTACTATCGGATCCACTTAAAATTTTGAATCTGAATTAGAACACATCACTTATAGACCGCCAACACATTTTTACACACATCTTGTTATCATGATAACCCTTCTTTTTCATGATAAATTGTCTTAAAAAATAAAACCGAATTTCTTGACAGAAATTATCTCTTCCATCACCAAGACCGCATATACTTTTAATTTTCACCATCGGAACCATGACTGTACATTTTATAACTGTACAGCGGGTTTTTCCTAATTTCCTGGAGGGATGCCCCCCCCCCCCCCACACACACAAAGGACGATACTGGCTTGTGACAGTTTTTGATCAAAATGATGTGAAACTAGTCCAGCGAAGAAGAAGAAGAAGAAAAAGAAGGAGGAGGTGCAGTAAGTAGTCCGTGTGGGGGGCGGCAGTGGCAGCTCAATCCCCCACCTTTTTTTTGGAAAACTGGCTCGATACAAGCAAAAAAGAAGATCGTAACACCTGAAGCCTCTCACTTTTATCAGGGCCCAAGAAAAGTGAGAAGCCAAAAAGCAAAAGAAAAAAATCATAGTTTTTCGAGCCCTCCCTTTTTGACCCTACGGAACGCCAGTGCATGAGACGAAGAATAATATTTAGAAGGAGGAGAAGAAGAAGAAATGATAGAAATATTCTCTGTCCGCACTATTCGCACGAGCAAACTTCGGTGTCCTTTGAGGAGTGCAACCCGGTCCGAATCCCTTAACGATCGTCGAGTTTTCGTGGACAATCATGTGCATGAAGACCGTATGAAAATCCAAGAAATGTCTTTGCTTGACCTTTGACATCCATATACTTGTGGCGCTACCTTTGAAGCTCTATTCCTTTGCGTCGCGTTGTCCCACTCCCGCGCAGGATAGTGCGGCCACGAAAAAGTGCATCCCATTAAATTCCAGACGTTGCAGAAGGATGCCACGGCTATTGGAAGCGCGTAGAAAGAGCTCGCTCGCTCACATATCCTCTCCCCGAAAGTTCCGCCGACGGATTTTTCGTCGACTCGCGGGACAGGCGAGAATCCGCGATATATATACATATTATAGAGAGAGAGAGAGAGAGAGAGAGAGAGAGAGAGAGAGAGAGAGAGAGAGTGTTGGAGATATATCTCGGAGCTGTGATACAGATATAGAGGATGAGGGGAGATAGTTGGGTTTTTTTCAGGGGAAGGGGGAGGTGTGAACTTTTGAATGCCACGAGAGAAGAAAAATCGTGGGGATCTCGTCGAAGCCAAGTCGGGGTGGAATCTGGGGGGGGGCGGATGAAAGAGTTTTGGAGGGAGGGGGAGAAAAAAGTGAAAAATCCCTGGGAGCGTAGAAAGATTAGCCGACTCCATAACCTGACTCGATCCTCCGTTGAAAGGAGTTGAAGAGCATCCCGCGTTTAATTTGGTGTTGGAAAAACTTCTGCCATTATGGCGTCGCGTCGCGCGCTGAATAATATGTGAGCGGACGAGGGGCGCGGAGGGAGAAGACTAGGAAGGGGGGGAGGCAAGTTGTTAAAGAGGTCGTTTCAGCATGCCGCTCGTTGCGCTGACTTACGGAGTTTTGAAGAACTTTATATGCGACCGCTGGCGTTTCGTTGATGCCTTCTAGGTGGGCACGGGCAGCGACTGGCGGCCAACTCGTGGGTCCACGTTTTGCGTCCTTCAATGAAAATAGTCATTACAGCGAAAACAGAAGTGTGAAAGACGCAAGCCAATTTCCCTAGTGGCTTTAATAATTTCCAACCTTTCAGCCACGAAAAAGAGTGAAATATGAAATAAAGCCAAGTTTTCTGGGGTCGAAAAATGTTGGTCCTTTTACGAGCGACCACATTGGTGGATGGTGAGCATGCTAGTAGATAGCTTACGGCCTCACCATGCATCATTATCATGTACTTTTCCGGGCCGACATTTTTCGGCCCCTGATGGCTTAAGTTTTTCTTATCAGAAAAAGGAGAAAATTGGTTTGACGAGCAGCTGTTATTCTCATGAGCGAGCTCGAAGCATATAACATTCGTAAGAAACTCAGGAGAGGAAAAATATTTCGGCTATGGTGAATTTCGCATCTGTGCTCCGCTGAAACTTGGCTGCTGCGTTTGGGATCTCGGACAAAAAATGACATTTTTGGGGATTTTCGGAGCTCTGTATCTTGAGAACAACTGAAAATAGGAACTTGAAATTTTTACAGCATGTTTAGATAGTGTATTTTAACAGCTCAGGAAATTTTCAGAACTTAATATTAATTTTCGATTGAATTAGAGAGGAGTGAATATCGGGCATTTTGCGTCCTGTATAGATACTCAGTAGTGCGGGAACTTGGCTGGTGCACTACTGTGCACCTAAATTCCTTTCAAATAAAGTATTACGCACACGTATGATTGAAATCTCTTTTTGTGCACTTGAAGGTGCGACTTTTTTGTTTTGTTTGCAAAAGATTTTGTATTGAATTTTTTGTATATGTATATCTAAATCAGTGGTGGTTCGTGCTATTTTGCAACCACGTCTTTTGCCATTTAAACAAATACAAAAGTATCGATTTCTCTGGGATTTAGTGAATCCCCTGACAATCGATTATTTTACGTAGGTTTAAATGTAGAAAAATCCGTTGTTGCCACATAGTAGGAGCCGACACTGGTCTAAATATTCTTTTGACTATTCTTTAGACTAGTTTTTTTCAAATGCGTCTGAATGCATGGGCGGATCCAGCGATCTGGCAACTGTGTATTCTTCCCATTTGAATGCGTGAGAAACAATCGATTAGTCAAGGGGCCATGGCCCCCTCGAGAATCGATTCTTCCTCATACGTTCAAATGGGAAGAATATACATGGTTGCCATGTTGCTGGATCCGCCCTTGTCTAAATGACGCCTCATTTTGTATCTGGGAGCAAATTCAGAGGTCGGTTTCTGAAACAACACCACATTAAGAAGACTATGGGCTCCGAAAAAAATCAAGATGAAAAAATCTACTCTGAATTTCTCAAGCAAATGTAGTATAAAATCCGTTATCACATCGTTCAAACGATTATTTTAAACAAATGTTGATTTACTGAGAGAGAAATCCCTTTTAACGCAAGGTTACTGGTTACTGCGAAGGAATTCTTGGTAGTACAGTACTAGGAAATTGTCATTACTTTCTGTACGAACTGGGATTTAAAGCATACTGTTTTCTCGCTGAAAAGCGGCTCTTATTTTAGGTCTATTTGCCCTAATGAGACACTCTCAGCATTCCTCGTGACAGCGTGTCTAATGTTCTAACTTCCCTATTTTCGGATGCTTTAATTCTACATGAGTTGCCTCTCACCACACAGTGGGATCGAAGGACAGCATTTTGTGGACATCATTTTTATGAAGAAAGGTCAAGATCGATTATGAAGAGGATCTATTAAGATGACTGAAAATATGGGTTTACTGGTTATTAATGTTATAGCTTGAAATGAGTCAGATTACGTAGGTTTAGTTAAAAAAAACGAAGGAACAAATACCAACACCATACAACGTTTCTGAAGGAAAGAAACAAAAAAAAAACATGTCTTGTCCAGAAAAATTAACGTTCCCACCTACTGTGCTCTACTGACGCTCAAGATGTGAAAGATTATATGTTTATCCAATTTTCAAAAAAATTCCTTCGAAAAATGAAACAATAACAAAAGTAAGCTGACCAAAAATGTGGGTTCAATGATTAATTTTACAGCTTAAAATGAGTCGAATTAAGTAGGTTTAGTTAAAAAAAGAAAAAAGCAAAAGCAAAAAATACCAGCACCATAGAACGTCTCTGAGGCAAAAAAAAACAAAAAAATTCTAGTCCAAAAAAATTAATGTTCCCATTCACCTTGCTCTACTGACGCTCAAGATGTGAAAGATTATGTTTATCCAATTTTCAAAAATTTCCTCTAGAGAATAATGAAAAATCACTTCACTCGAGCGTTCAAAACGAATTGATTGAAAACTAATCTCACTCTCCACTTCGTGTGTTTCTCTATTCGTGCATAGGTTATTTCGAATTTTGCAATCGTCTTTCATAAAAAAAAAAAGAAAAAAAAAAAAAACAAAAGTTCCGCAAAAGTTCAACGCGATGGGATGCGGATTTTCTGCGAATCCTTGCAGAGTTGTTGGAAAAATTTCAAGGAACTGTCCGACGTACGTAAACCACCCGTTCAGTTCGCGGAGATCCTTAAATATTTTCATCCCAGTAAATTCAAGCCAACCAACATTTTCCGGCAAATCTCTCGCCTCTCGGGCAGCAACTCATTACAAAATAAATATGAGCCACTGAGCTCGTGGAAAGAACAACAGCGGAACAAACATGCACGGACCACACGCGTGGTCGTGTAGCCAGGAATTCGTCTATATCTCTCTCTCTTTTTGCCTTTTAAAACACATGCGTTGAAAACTCCAGCCCCTATCCATGCATTCTCTAACACATGTGATCAAATGAGCAGTGAAAGAGAGAGAGAGAGAGAGAGAGAGAGAGAGAGAGAGAGAGAGAGAGAGAGAGAGAGAGAGAGAAAAAAAAAGGGAAAGAGAAAAAGGGGGGAAGAAAAAGAGAGATAAGAGGAGAGAGAGAGAAGAGGGGGGAATGGGGGAGGGTTTTAAAAGGAAAAAGGGAAAAAGGAAAGGTAAAAAAAAAAAGAACGTATCGACTCCATTTTAACCCCGCCTTTTGTTTTCATAATTCCGATTCCAAAAATGGTTACACTGAAAAAACTACCTACCTGACCCAAATTATGCGATCGATGCATTTTGAAAATTTGAAAAAGGAGTTTTTAAAAAGGGAACAGGGAGAAAAAGAGGAAGGGGAAAAAAAAATTAAGAAATCAATCCATCAAAACCACGCCCTGTTTTTTTATAATTCAATTAAAATTTCCCACTAAACCACTGTGCCGGACCTAATTTTTGTGCTCTTGCAATTCGGAGAAAAAAAATTTCCGATTAAAAAGCAAAACCCACGGGAAAATCACTGGAAAATTCTGTTAAAATCTTTTTAATAAATGGCACGTTTTTGGGATTGGGACCCCGGGTTAGGGAGGTTCTTCAAATTTTTTTTGGGAAACAAAGAATATTCTGATTTAAAAAAAAAACCCCCCAAAATACCTGGAAATTTTAAAATTCGTAATAATTTCTGATTTTTTAAAGGGAAATCAACCATTTCCCAGGTTTGGGAAAATAAATCTAATAGGGTTTTTTCGGGAAAAAAGGAAATGTCCTTTTTAAATTTAAATTTAAAACCCAATGATCCCTTCGCGAACCCCCTTAGCCTTCCTAAGGGGAATTTGGGATTTTTATAATTTAATATTACGGGTTTTTCCCAAATAAACCCAAATCTGTGTAGCAAAAGTTCGCAAGAGCCCCATTGTTGCTTTCAGTAACGAACTTCGTAGGTTCACGTCCATTTTCATCAACAAATACCCCTTGAATTTCCTGTTGGTAACTTAAATCAAATTGCACGCTTCGCCCAGAGACAGCAACGACCACGCAATAGTCGATCGCGAGGTGGACGATTTTATTTTCGGGAACTCAACAAAATAACGTGGGGAATAACGTCGAACGGCTCCAATGTGAATTGTTGACCAAAGACCTAAACAATGATGCTTCGTTCTGATTATTTGCTCAACAGCCCAGCCGTGGTTTCAGTTTACCCCCAAAAAAAAAAAAAAAAAAAAAAAAAAAAAAAATTGATGGACGAATGGACGGGTGCCAGGGGTTTATGGGATTTTTTTGCCCCTTTAAGGGGGGATGGAAGGCTGTTGAAACTTTGTAGAATTAAGAGGAAACCCAGAATTCGTGGGCCTTTGCATTGGTGGTTCAGAAGATTTCGTAATAAAAGGGGTTAACGAAAAAATGGGTAAAATACAACTTTTAAGCCTTAAATTAATGCCCATTGTGAACCACCAACCAGTTGGGTCTCCCGAGAAATGCAAAGGGGGAGGGTTTGTTTATTTTGCGAACCGAAAAAAAGAGTCATAGCGGTAATTTTGTTTTTTCTCGCTTGATTTAAGGGAACCTTTTTAAAGACGTTATTTGAAAGCCAACCTAAAGGTTGAAAGGAAGCGCAGGGCAAAGGCCCCATTTAATTGTATCATTACGGTTTCTCCTTTTAAATTGCCCTTCATAGTAAAGGATCACCGTTGCAGATGAAAACCACCCCTTAACCCCACATTGGGGGTTTTTTTTTGGTTATTGGGGGATCATTTGGAGGTTTGGCCATCTAATTTCAGTATTATAAACTCACAAGAGGCGTTTAACTGAAATCCAAAATGGCGGTAAAATATCGAGCAACCTGTGTGCACGCACCGTGAACCATCCATGATGACCAACGTTAACAACCTCACAGCATCATCGGAGGTTATGAGTTTGTTTGCGTTGTGATTGGTGGTGATCGATGTTGTGAGGTTGGCCATCTTGGATGTTCATGGTGCTTGCATACAGGTTGCTCGATATTTTACCGCCATCTTGTATTTCAGTTAAATGCCTCTCGTGAGTTTGTTATTGCATTTTATGACTTTCTGCTGCCACCAATGGACTTTTGACGCGATTTTACATGTGGTTGATCACTCTAGAGCGCTGTAGCAAAAGTTTGCAACAGACCCATTTTGTTAAGAACATTTCACACGGAATCGGTGCGTTTGCCTCATTTTTTTTAACCTTAAAAAGGAAGTTGTGACAAATCCATTTGAAATTGATTTTTTAATAAAAGTGCTAGTGTTATTTAGTGTGACTTTCTGGTCACAGAAATTGATGCAACTGTTTATTCTGGAAGAATTTTCTCGATAAAAAAACTGACACTTGACGGAAAAAAATCGAATTTTTATCACCTGGATAGTTGTGTTAAAATTCTGTGTCGAGATAGCCACTCTAAAACACTCGCTTTTTTGCGTTTAAAACTTATTTCCACTAAATTAATTACAAATCTTGATTTAATGTAAACAAAAATGAGGTAAACAAACCAGAATGAGATCGTTCATGCTGTCACACGTTGGGAGGATTTATAACATGTTTCAGCCTCTCTATTGATATACTTCGTTGCTTCGCCTACACTGCTGATTTGTGTTCGATATGTTTGGCGATCTCCTTATGAACCTCACAAGTTTTCATTCAGTGGTGGCGCGTGCAATCTGGCAACAAAGTATTCTGTCCAATGGGGCTATTGCACACTTTTGCTATAAGCGATTTAACAGTCGATTATGGCGTAAAAACCTCAAAAAATAACGATGGCGGCACTAAAAACTTCCAAAATCCACTCCTAAACTCAATAAACGCAGTTATTTGCGGGAGCGTAATGGTGGCCGAAGGCACTAACAATGGGAGATTCCCATCTAACAATTCTGAAACTCCATTAGGAAGTGACCAATAAGAGACTACTTTCATTTGACACCGGTGTCACTTGGTGTTGCGGTACCATTCATCGGATGTGGATCATTACTCTGATGACTAATTACTCTGTGAATCATCCTTGTCAGCATAGAAAGAGTGACGAAATTAAGATAGGAATCTCCCATTGTTAGTGCCTTCGGCCACCATTACGCTCGCGCAAATAACTGCGTTTATTGAGTTTAGGAGTGGATTTTGGAAGTTTTTAGTGCCGCCATCGTTATTTTTTGAGGTTTTTACGCCTAAATCGACTATTAAATCGCTTATAGCAAAAGTGTGCAATAGCCCCATTAAACTGATGTAAAACAATTGATCTTCAGGAGGTGCAATTGCACCCCCAAGATATCGATACTTTTGCATTGGTTTAAATGGGTAATTAGAATGGTTGCCAAATTGCAGGAGCCGCAACAAGTTTTCCTCTTATTGGGATACGTTTCTCATTTGACTCGGCAACGTTGATAAACATGACCTCCTCATGAGGCAAAAGGCGCAAAGGGTGTGGTAAAGTCGCGGGAGGGAGCCTGAGGATGGAGGAGTGAGGAGGGTACAGTGTGCACTGTGCAAGTGTGCAGTCGTCAGAGTGGTGGTGAGAACAAGCTCTCAAGTATGTGTATTGCGCTACTCAACAATTTTCTGCCCCAGTAAATGAATTAATGAAGCCACTCGAGAAAGAGGCAAAAGATGAACTCAGAGAATAAGAAGAAGAAGAATTGACTGTGGGGAGGGAGGTAGAATGAGGGCAATTGGGAGGGTAAGGTGTAGGGGAGGGGAGGAGGGGATGGTGGTCCATTGTTCAAACTTGGAAATTAAAGCTTTCCGCACAACACACACACACAAACCCACCCCCCACACAACCCACCACCCCAAACCGGCCCGACCCGCCAGCCCGCCCTTGGGTGTTTTTCCACTTAAAATATTCCCTGGACTTTTTTTCCCGGTGGGCCCGCCACCTTTTGGCTCTGAGATCCTCAAAAAGTGGCCGAAAACCAGAAAGTATATTTATCATTAAATTATAATTTAAAAACTTACAAGACCAATTTTAATCATATAGAGGACACTCCCAACAAGTATAATTTAAACCCAAATTTTGAAGGGGTTTTTAAATAAGTTAAAGGCCGAAAAACGATGAGAGGTTTTTCCCACATATGTTTACCACTTTTATCAATTCAGAATATTGGTAACGGCTGGTCATCACTTTTGTTTGATTTTAAAAATGTCCAACCAAAATTAAAATGAAAAAAAATCAAGATTTTAACTTTAATCCCAAAGCAAAACACTTAATGAGTTAAATGAGTTACAGAGCTTACATGTTGCATACTGCTGTTGTATACTTTTGCTACAGGCAATTAAGGGTTAGCTCAAATAATAAACATCACATAAATAACGATGAAAGTACAATGAACTCACGAAATCCACTCCGATAACTCATAAAATAATTTTAAACGCGCGATTGTAATGACAGCGCATTATTTTGATACTGTCAAAAAGTGGCAAAAAATTAAAGAGTAAATTTCTCTTCAATCCATCATTTACACACTTTCAACTCTAATTTTAATCACAGTGAACATTTTTAACAATTGATTTAAACTAAGAAATGTCACTTAAAAGTTTTAATTGAAACTGAAAGGTGGAAAATAATGATTTTTGATTACTTTTTTTTTTCTCATTGATTTTTCACCACTTTCTTAAGATCTCAGACCATAGAGCAGCGGTGGGCAGAACAAAGTGTGATTTTGGCTCCAAAAATGTGCTCCCGAAGTTTGGCACCCGTGAGTTTTAAAACACCCTGTAGAACGTTTCTGAAGCGAAAAACAGAAACATTCCATGTTCCGAGAAATTCATGTTTCAGTCCACTTGTACCGTTTTCAGTGCTGGGCGTGGGTCTTGCTGCTGATATTGATGCTGATTTGCGGATACCTTAAGTTCCATGTTATTGTGCGTGTATTATTCGCCCAACTCAAAACAAATTAACTTCCAACTCCGAAAAGGGGCTGGGTTGAAGAAGGGTTGGGTTAACGGGGTGCATGTAGTTGGGGTTGGGGCAAAGAGGATCCTCAATTAGAGGCGAATTTCTCGGTTTCAAAATTTTCCGTTCGTTATTTCTGGCCGGGTTGTTTCCGCGCTAGTCAGCATTTTTGCTATTTATCGAGGAAAAACCGCACTTTTGGCAAGAAGCGACCGTTCGGGAGGGTCAGGGTCGGGCTGCACTAGCGGATCCAAGAATTTTTCCTTCTCTCTCTATGGTCTTTTGATCGCGTGTGTTAGAAAAGGACATATAAGGGGAAGTCACGTGACTTTCGCCCCCTCTTCTATCCTTTTCTAACAAACGCGTTTAAATGGACAGAGAGAGAGAGAGAGAGAGAGAGAGAGAGAGAGAGAGAGAGAGAGAGAGAGAGAGAGAGAGAGAGAGAGAGAGAGAGAGAGCGACAGAATGAATGAATGAAATATTTTTATTCGCATTAATCCTACCGAGACAAATATAATGAAAAGATATATAAAAAATATAATAAAAGAAAACACAAATGAATAACAAAAGAGATCAAAGTAAATAACAAAAGAGATCAAAAAGAATGACAAAAAGATCAAAACAATAACTAGATAATAACGAAATAATAGAACAAGGATTAATGCCGTAGAGGTCAAGTTAGGACTTTATAGTCCTTTTACACTTGAGCCTCTACGGCTCTCCTCACATGATCGAGTATAATTAACGAAAATATTTAAAATAAAAAATAAATCATAGTATAACTAGACAATTAATAAATAAATAAAAAAAAAAAAAATTGACAATTTTTATCAACAAAACTAAAGAAAAGAAGATTAATAAACTTGTATTGAATATGATTATATATGATCTATATTTTTTGAATGCAAAAAGGCATAAGTAAAAAAATATAGTATATAGCATAAGTATAGTAAGTAAAAAAGCAATTAAAATAGCATAAGTAAAAACAGAGAGAGAGCGACAGAGAGAGAGCGAGAGAGAGAGGGAGAGAGAGAGGAGGAGTGGTGAGAGAGAGAGAGAGAGAGAGAGAGAGAGGAGAGAGAGAGGGGAGAGAGAAAGAGAGAGAGAGAGAGAGAGAGAGAGAGAAGAGGGGAGAGAGAGAGAGAGAGAGAGAGGGGAAATGGGGGAGAGAGAGAGAGAGAGAGAGAGAGAGAGAGAGAAGAGAGGGAGAGAGGAGAGAGAGAGAGAAGAGAGAGAGAGAGAGAGAGAGAGAGAGAATCTACTGGATCCACCAGTTGCGGAGCTGCTGGACGGGTGGAAGTTTCGTCGTAGAATCGGCGAGTGACGTAGTATTTGCGGATCCAAGGGGGTGGCGTGACCAAAAAGGATGCAGCCCCCAAAAAATAAAAAAATTATAATTAAATGAAAAAAAAGTCTCCGTAAGAGGTTTTCATTATGGCTGCCTCCTTATTGAACGTTTCAAAATCACGTCCCACAAATCCTCTCTATTTGTATTTATATCGTTATTTTCACCCCCACTTCAAAAAAATAGCACACGACACATTTGAATCGATGTCGAACATGGAGATTCCCCACCAAAACCCGGCAACCAACGCTACGGGGAAGCTCCAGTCCAGTCTGTAGGCTGAGACGAATCCGGGCGTGCAGCCAAAGCCGCCCGCGCAAGGCCGCGGGATCCAGGAATCTGTACCTCTCTCTATTCACCCATTAGAACGCGTGTGTTAGATAAGGACAAAGCTGGGGCAGTCACGTGATTTTCACTTCCCCTCTTTTATTCTATTCTAACACATACAGTCAAATGACCATCAGAGAGAGAGAGAGAGAGTGATAGAGAGAGAGGAGGGCGATTTCCTGGATTCGCCAACGACGCGCCACTACCCACGCCACGCTCGAGTATTATGCAAGCCAAAGTGGAGTGGGTGCATCGGTAGGTATATCGCGGATCCGTACCGCGGGTGTGTACTCGACGGAAGTGCAAGGACTCAAAAGCGTGGGAGAAGGGATGGGGGGGGCGCTCCGGCTAAAATTCCTCACTGCTCAAGGAAGATGAGAGCTTTGAGTCGCGCGCGCGTAACTAGATAAATCTTAGCGAGTCTCTCGCCTTTGCCCGGCCCGGCCCGGCTTCCTTCGCGAAACTACCCCCCCCCCCTTACATTTCTGCTCTACCCCGTGCGAATAACCCTCCCACGTGAATAATTACTAAATTATTCGCATAAATCACATTGGTTAGCGGAGGAGAGGTGCAGCCACTACGCGAGTAGTGATGCAATGGTGCAACGAGAGGGGTGGTGGAGGGGGTTTGGTTGGGGGTGGGGAGCAGTGCCACTCTATAGCAGTGTTTTCGTGAAGGAAACCCCGAGAGTTCTGTGACTTGAGGATTCTGATGCTTGGGGGGAGGGGGGGTTGGAGGGGGTGATAAAGAGGAGTGAGGGGGGGAGAGAGCCCCTCCGCGGTTTTGAATCCACGAAAATGTTCTCACGTAGATTATGATTCAATCCCGTCAAGCATTACTCCTGCTTTACCTGTAGGTAAGGGGATGAATCTTCCTTTTTTATTTCAAGTTTCGAACTCGGCTTAAAACTGCGGTTTCCCGCGGTATTTGTCCCTGATTTTGTTTTGTTTATTGTTTTTGTTTTTGATTTTTTTTGTCAGAAAGGAGAGCCAAACCGGAAATCTGCTCACCAACGTTGAACGACGGAAAATTGGAAACTATTCATAAAATTGGAATCCGCCGAGGAGTTGCGCGCGTATCACAAGATTAAAACGGCGCGGCCGTGGCGCGCGTACTGCGATCATGAGCTCAAAATTGATGTCATAACTCTCAGCTCGACGCAGGTTGCCAGACTGTGCAACAAAATTACTGAAATTCTTCATTTAATACTCTCTATAGGGTCCTTATATGGTGGTCGCGCAGAGGGGGGGGGGGGCAGAAAAAAAAAACGTTTTAGTAGTGCTTACTGCATGAATCTTTGGTAGTAAAATGACCCAGAGCAAAAGACTTCTATTGAGCCAATCAAATCTTTGACTGAAAATACACCTAGAAACCAATTTTGAAGAAAAACGATGCGAATGCATCCACAAGATATCGGTACAAGATTGACAAAATATGAGTTCGAGATCGATTATCTCGAAATATATTGATTGGACGGGAAGAACCAATCACATAAAGCTCTTCACTTTTGGACGTTATTTTCAGATCCCCCCAATATTTATTGTGTAGCACAATTCCCATGACTTTTAGGCGAAAAAAGTTTTGAAAAAAAAAAACGAACCCTCCTAAAATTGACCCAAACCAATTTTTGACCCCGAAATTGAAGATTACGAGTAAAAATATCTCTTGGAACCAATTTTCAAGGAAATCTTTGGAAAAACCTCCGACACATTCAAGAAATTTGATTTTAAGGGGGGGAGGGCTATATTTCGGAGCTCGTGCGAGAACTAAGTCTAATTTATTCACCAAAGTATTATTTGCTCATCATGAGGTATCATTTGAGACATGTTTCGAAAAGATCCGTGAGTACCCCAAAAGGGGCTAACGAAGGGGCTAGGGGGGGGGGGCGTCGCTCTTGCATGTAGGTATAAAAGGGAAACTTTTGAACAAATCTATCATCCATATTTTTAACCCACAAAATCCGTCACAGTTTGATTGCGGTTCTGGGCGCTATGCACCGAAATTGAGCCAAAATCGAATCTGATACACTTTTGTTTCGGAGTTGCTCTTCATTTTGGTCTAACATCCAATACTGAATCCTGGATTCCTCAGAATGACAGTGTCATTTTGTATTATGATCGCAGGAAAATGAACGATTTAAATCGGTTTTTGATTATTGCCCATTTCACTCTTCAATTCCGCTTACCTACCATATTCTTCATACAAGCCTGTGTCGAGGAACTCATAAAAAAAAATATTTTGATATTAAGTGTGCCCCCACTGAAATAAAAAAAATGTATTTTTAAGTTATACGACAAAATTTTAGTGCCCTCAAATTGATAATCTTCGAGGCTTTTCCGTTTAAAAAAGACAAAAATGCATAATACGCCAACATAAGCGTCTATTTGAATTAAAAATGCATTTTTTAAAATTAAAAGTACGTTTTTTTGATTAAAAAACGAAAAAAAATGCTTCTTTGATTAAATAATCCTAATTTTTCAAATAAGCATAATATTTTTAACCCAAACACACGTTCTATTTGAATCAACAAGAATTTATATTTAATTAAAAAAAAAAAAGGATTTAGTATTTTTAAAATCAAAACCTTTTTTTCTCCCGTGAATAGATTTGTGCCTGTCGAGAAATCATTTTTAATCAAAGAGCCGTAAAACTGGCAGCCCAGCGGAGACCGTAATTCATTTGCGTATTGTTGGGCAGAGATGAAAACTCGCGATAAAAAAAAAAGCCAATTTGACCGATGTGACTCATTCATTTAAAAAAGAGTAGGGAGGGAGGAAAAAATGAAACTATTTTCATTCTACGATGACAGAACTGATGACAAATAGTCGCCTTGCAATTCAGCAAAGCGATGGAATTGTCATCGGGGGTTGCCGACCTTTACATTTCCAGGGAGTTTTTCCAGGTCACTCTTTTTCAAGTCTCACGCGCTTGCATGCTGTAGAGAGCTCGACGGAATAGACGGAATAAGGGCCCCTACAATGTACTATGACCTGCAAAAGAAAGTGTCCTGGTCAATATTTTTACTGCGTTTTAAATCTTGGCAATGTTTAGACAATTTTTCGGCTTCCAAGTCACAAGTGTAGTATATGACCTGCAAAAGAAAGTACCTGGTCAACATTTTTACTGCGTTTTAAATCTTGGCAATATTTAGACAATTTTTCGGCTTCCAAGTCACAAGTGTTGTATATAACCTGCAAAAGAAAGTGTCCTGGTCAATATTTTCAATGAATTTTAAATCTTGGCAATGTTTAGACAATTTTTCGACTTCCAAGTCACAAGTGTAGTATATGACCTGCAAAAGAAAGTACCTGGTCAACATTTTTACTGCGTTTTAAATCTTGGCAATGTTTAGACAATTTTTCGGCTTCTAAGTCACAAGTGTCGTATATGACCTGCAAAAGAAAGTGCCCTGCGGTCAATATTTTTAATGCATTTTAAATCTTGGCAATGTTTAGACAATTTTTCGGCTTCCAAGTCACAAGTGTAGTATATGACCTGCAAAAGAAAGTACCTGGTCAACATTTCTAATGCGTTTTAAATATTGGCAATATTTAGACAATTTTTCGGCTTCCAAGTCACAAGTGTAGTATATTACCTGCAAAAGAAAGTACCTGGTCAATATTTTTAATGCATTTTAAATCTTGGCAATGTTTAGACAATTTTTCGGCTTCTAAGTCACAAGTGTTTAAGGACTAACCATAACGCCCCTTATCACGTATGTCATGAAAATTTAAAAATTCTATTAAAGACGACGAAACAATTTAACAGTTTGAATTTTGATCAGGATAATTTCTTTCACAAGTCATATTACATTAGCACATATTATTGCCACGTCTGCTCTTCACCAAAAACCATCACAAGGATTAACAATCATGACTCTAGTAAAGAATAAATCTGAAGTCTCTTATCTCTATATCTTTGGCTAATCAATGGCATGTATTTAAAAAATGACGGAAATGTCGACCAAAGTTACGTTATAGCCTTTGTCTCCTTCTTTCTCTAACTCATCTGTTCAAATAGGGAGAGTGGCTGTGAGAGAGGGGGAGAGAGAGAGGGGAGAGAGAGAAGGGAGAGAGAGAGGGGAGAGAGAGAGAGAGAAGAGAGAGAGAGAGAGAGAGAGAGAGAGAGAGAGAGACAGAGAGAGAGAGAGAGAGAGAGAGAGAGAGAGAGAGAGAGAGAGAGAGAGAGAGAGAGAGAGAGAGAGAGAGAGAGAGAGAGAGAGACAGAGAGAGAGAGAATGCAGTTTATTAAGACGCAAATACAAAAAGGAGAACTTAAAAGAATGAGTATAAATACAGGAAAAAATCAAAAAATACAAATTATATACGTGAAGTTGAGTTGAGAATATTTCACATAATTTATGCGTATTTGCGTCCAAGAGGCAGAATTAAGACTGATTAGTCTTCTTTCCATTCTGCCTCTGGCTCTCATGAATGGTGATAATAGATACACAAAATGAACATATTTAACTTTAAAAAATACTATTAATTAAATAAGTAAATAAATGGAAGAATAGTGGATAGGTAATTAATTAAATATTATTAAGAAAAAAAAAATGAAGAGTTAAGTAAATAGAGAAGGAAAGTATTTTTTGATTTTGACCGGGTTGAAATATGTTATTCCTCTTTAAATTTTGCGTAAAATGAGCCCAAGCAGAATGCAGGGCGATTTTTTGCTCCGGAGTTATGCATTTTTTAGTAAGCGAAAAACGAGTTTTTTTAGGGTACCCATGAGCGTTCGATAGAGAGGCTCAAGTCGAATAAATGGAAACGGTGTTTTTTGATTTTGATCAAATTGAAATATGTTATTCCTACTTAAATTCTGCGTAAAATGAGCCCAAGTAGAATGTGAGGCGATTTTTTGTTGCGGAGCTATGCGCGTTTTAGTAAGCGAAAGTCGAGCGTTCTATGGAGAGGCTCAAAGACGTGGGTAGCCCGGGTAGCCTCAACCACTCGACTTTCGCTTACTAAAACGCGCATAGCTCCGCAACAAAAAATCGCCTCACATTCTACTTGGGCTCATTTTACGCAGAATTTAAGTAGGAATAATATATTTTAATTTGATCAAAATCAAAACATACCGTTTCCATTTATTCGACTTGAGCCTCTCTATCGAACGCTCATGGGTACCCTAAAAAACTCGTTTTTCGCTTACTAAAAAATGCATAACTCCGGAACAAAAAATCGCCCTGCATTCTGCTTGGGCTCATTTTACGCAGAATTTAAAGAGGAATAACATATTTCAACCCGGTCAAAATCAAAAAATACCATTTTTTTTATTTCACTTTAAGTAGATTTTGGGTGGCCTAAAAATCACAAAAATGACAATAACTAAGTCAAAAATTATTGAAATTGAATTCCGTTTGGATGACATGAAAGTGCTTTACAATCCGCATCTTTTGGTGAAAGCTGCGTTTCAATCGGATGATTTACGCGAAAGTTATGAATTTTTGAAAGGTGCAACTTTGCAACACTGTAACTCCCCCCCTAATTATTTTCGGAAAAACTTTATTTGAAAAAAAAGACTACTTATATCAAGTACTATCAAAATACAAAGTTTTAGCAAAATCGGTGGGGGGGGGAGAAAAACCCCCATTTTGAATCAAGCTCTTTCACTGCATTTTTTGCATGGTTAAGATAGGGACTAGTTCCTCCTCTTAAACTACCCATTTTTTTTTAAAAAAGCTGTCCACGAATAGCTAGTAACTTTCAAGCCATGGACGAATCCAGCAATTTGGCAACCATGAATTCACCCCATTTGAATACATGAGAAACAATCGATTCTTGAGGGGGCCATGGCCCTGTTACTAATCGATTGTTTCTCATGCATTCAAATGGGAATAATACATAGTTGCCAGATTGCTGGATCCGCCCATGCTTTCAAGACTCTTAACGATAATTAATTATTAGCCATAGCTAAGTTTTACAATTTATTGGCCAACAGGGTCATTCATAGACCGTTTGATTGACGATAGGTTTAATGGTGAAGAAAATTATCGACCCGTCAACTGGAATAGACTTTTGAGCCAGTGCTCGCCGCTCGGTACCAAGTATTCGGACGAGAGGATCGAGCGCTTTAGAATCATTGCAGGTTTTGGCAACACTGGCGTTTAGTCGAAAATAATATTGAGCATTGAACAAATCGTTCCGGGATTTTTTATTTTGATTGGAATCAAAATCTTTTAATCCCAGTAATAGATCGTCAGAGAAAACTGCTCAACAAATTTCCTCGGGGGTATTTTTTTTTATGTTTCATTTCCTTTCGGCGCGGTGGCTTCGGATCTTCGCACGGTAGATTCAAAGCGGTTGAACCTCGGTCAAAGATAACTAAGATTCCGGAAAGTATGACATTTGGTCCTGGGACCCTACGTATCTTTGCTATTTTTTTTCGCTAAGCGCCTTAAAAAAGAAGAACAAAAAGTCACGCAACACGCTGTGTCCGGAAAATGGTCTTATCGGCCGAGGGGCATGTTTACCTTAATAACAAGGTTTTGAACATTTATTTTCGGTGTAGCTATACATCTCCGGGGTGACACTTTGCTACAGTAAATGAAGCTTGCTCAAGTGTTCAGCTATTTTCCCATCGTATGATGTTAAATGCTGTCGGAATTGGGCTTTAGATGCAAACTTTTCCCATAAGTAAATAAATAGTTAAATCTGCCGTAAAGACCAGCGATAATCCCGAAGACCATACTGTAAAAGTCTAAAATTCAGGAATAAACGCAGAAAACAGCTGTAATGGCAAGAAAGAGCGCAATGCGGAGCTACGCAGGTATTGTGGGAGATTCCATGTCTAATTTAATGTCACTTTCCCCACGGAAACACCGAGATATGTCTTAAATGAGATAGGAAACTTCCGTGATACCTGCGTGGCTCCGCCATTTAACCCGATTCTGAGAATGAATTTTTTGATTAATTGGTGTACTCATCGTCATTTTTACAGGTTTTCAACTCTTCAATTGTACCCGTAGCAAAAGTTTGCCAGAGCCCCATTCCGAAGCTCATTATTTTCAAGTTTTTTTTAATACAAGTTGATATCAATATTAAATAAAAAGTGAAAACAAATATGGCCAAATTATGATGTTGTTGAACGAGTAAAAATTAAGAAAAAAACCCCAATTATTTATCATGGCTTATTTGCTAGAAGAATTTCCCTCCATTGCGATGCAGCCGTCAGAAATGTTGACAATTTCATGAACAGTGAATGGTAGGTGCATCGTATTCCTTTTGATTATTTGACGAATACAACAGTAATAAAGTCCAATTCGTCTTTTTTTTCGCTCTACTGTGCCGACATCCTTTTTTTCTTGCGCAGTTTTTTCCTTTTCCATTTTTCTTTTCAAAGAGAATGTCTGAACCATTATTTTCTTCATATTTTAATTGATTCGCTTCATTGTCATTGTTGCTGTTTTGTCATTGTTGGTGAATGTTGCCATCGACGCGACGCGCTATGAATGAAGAGAAAAAACTGCATCGACGGAGGTTGCCAGATCGTACAATATAATTTCACAGACTTCTCGTTTAGTTCAACAAATGTAATCGATTTTTCTGCAACGTCTGACATTGCCCTAGTAGCATTGACTTGGGAAAAACTTGAAAAAAAAACGTAAAAGTTTTGTAAAATACTGAAGTTTTGCTAAAAACTCGTAAAAAAAACGTAAAATTCTCGTTATTTTCTCATACCAGAAATTTCTCGAGAAAAAACCGTAAATTTCACGAGTTTTTTTAAGATATTTACGTAAAATTTACGTAAAATTATCGATACAAATTTTACGAGAAAAACTCGAAAATTTTACGTGTTTTTCTTATGATATTTACGTAAAATTTACGTGAAATTATCGATAGAAATTTTACGAGAAAAAACCGAAAATTTTACGTGTTTTTCTTATGACATTTACGTAAAATTTACGTAAAATTATCGATAGAAATTTTACGAGAAAAAACCGAAAATTTTACGTGTTTTTCTTATGACTTTTACGTAAAATTTCCGATGAAGTTCCGATGAACATTTCACGAGAAAAGGCTGTAAATATTACGTGTTTTTCTCATGATGTTAACGTAAAATTTTCGTAAAAATATAGATAAATTTTACAAGGAAAATCCAAAAGTTTTACGCATTTAATTCAGACTTCGACGTATAAAATATTCATTGAAATGTTTCGCAACTTTCTGGTAAATATTTCCTAAAATTCTCTTGAGACATCGTGGTGAAATCTTCGAAAAGTATGACACAAACTTCCAGGGGTGCCAGTCTCTCCCTAGTCGATATACGAGTTACCCCAAATTAAAACATTTTCATCCCCCCCTCCGACCATCCGACCCTCCCCCAAAATCAGACATTATGAAATCCCCCCGGCTCTTCCCCCAATTCAGACATTTTTACCTCCCCCCCCTCTACGACCCTTCACCCCAAATCAGACATTTTTCCCAACTGAAAAGTCTAGAGGGTATGGAATACCCCCCAGGAGGAGGGGGTCCTCCCCCGTTAAAATTTGTGGTTATTTTCGAAAGTAGTCAGGGGGGGGAGACCTTCAGTTAGAGGGAAGACACTCAGTCAGGGGGAGACACTGTCAGGGGGAGACCCTCAGTTAAGGGGGGATCCTCAGTTAGAGGGAATCCTCATTCAGGGTGGGACCCTCAGTTAATTCCCTCAGTAGTTATCGATAGAAATTTTACGAGAAAAAACTAGAAATTTTACGTGTTTTTCTTATGAAATTTACGTAAAATTTACGGACATTTCACGAGAAAAAGCTGTAAATTTACGTGTTGATCTTGAGATAATTCGTAAAATTACGTACAATTATTGATTGGTATTTACGCAAATTTCCGGTAAAAACAACGGAAAATTAGGAACAAGACACCACACATGTAGTTTGTTTACTTCACAAGGAAAGTCGGATTCAAATTTGTAGGAATTCGGTAGGTTGAGATGTACACACTGTGTCGCGCCCAACTTATAAAATCAGCTTGAGGCAGCGACGACGAGATTTTTTCAATACGATTCTAAAATTGATTGGCATTTCAGGTTAACAATGGGCATTTAACAAACAAGCATGCAAAGGCAAATTAACTTTTTTGTTAGACAGAGATACAACTCCCAAGTTTGGACGTCGCGGCGGTAAGTAATCCTAGAATTGGTTTTCGACACAACTTAAATCAAAAAACTACAACACTATGTCAACACGGTTGTCCGTCTTAGCGTGAGTACACAGATCAAAAAAAGCTGCGCAAAGCAGGTGTGTGGGACTTACATTATCATGTAATTTAGTCCCGTTTGGTATACACTAGGCTGAGGTGAGAGTATGACTCACCGCTGATATAAACTTTTTAAACTCAAGCTTCACTTTGACATTTTCATCAGAGCTCGCAGTGCGGATGTTTGTCTCAGTGCGCTCACCGCGAAAATTCTGTCGTGTGAAAAAGAAAAACAAGCTCGGTTTTGAAGTGATCGAACTTTGTGCTCAGCGTAAGTGCGCGTCATCAGAGCGGCCGCGGCCGCCGCCGCGTAAAAACAATCGGCTGTGACCGTATGTCAGATCAAACTCAAGTTTGTAAACATGAGCTCACTTGCTACTATATAAACAATTCATTTTTCGGTTGTCAGAAGTGCCTAGCTAAAGGAAAACTCACTAATCTGAGTAGAAATGTAAAGAAAATCATTCTCCAACGTTGCCAAGTGGATCGTCGGAACTCGCGATGAGTGACGGCGACGCTGAGCTAAAAGCTCAGGAAAATCTTATTAATAAAGTGATTAGATCAAACTTAAGTGGAGTAATCAGCGATCCTTCGATACACGAAAGTGTCAAAGAATTTATGCAAAATGCTCAAACCGCGGTAAAAATTTTAGCGGAAAATAATAAAAAGCACGTAAGTGAGAAACTCTCTTTTGAAGAGAAATTTAACCTCATCCAGGAGAAAAATGCCCAAGTTGTCTCTGGACTGCAAAGTCAAATAGATGAGTTAAATAAACGGAATACATCTGTAAAAGATAAAAATGGAACCCAATTCAATACTGGGGTACCAAAGAAGGCGATACAATCTAAACTTAACTTTCAACCGGCAAAGAAAGGCCAACTTAACCCACCCAACACTCAGTTGAGACATAAAGTTGGTGGAAACAAGTTTCAACAGCTTCAAGATGAGGTGGAAACAGATAAGGACGGAGATATCTCCTCTGAGGACGACGAGACTCTTATAACTCTGACCCTGAGTTCCAGTCTAAGAGGAAACAAGCTCACAAAACAGCCAGGATCTTCAAAAGGAAGAGGGAGCAATCCAATCAGACTCGACGCCAGAAAACGCTAAAGTGAACAACCAACCAAAGGAGTCGGTAAGCAGAGTTACAAGCAAGGAAGGAGCCCTTGGTGAGAACTCATCTTATACTTCCAAACCAGCCAAAAACTTCTACCCCTACCCCCTCCCCCAATTAAGGTTTTAGGTGTAGACGACTATATTAAACTTAATAACCTTTTGTTAAGAAAAGAAATCAAAAAAGATGATTTCATGGTTAGATTTATTAGCACTGATGTATGGAAAGTGAATCCAAAACAGACGCGGTTGCTAAGCTAATCATTGAAACCCTTAAAGAAAAAATGCTTTAAATGAAAAAGTGCAGTATTATACTCACGTTGATAAGAATCTGCGTGATATAAAAGTTATTTGCAAAGGGTTACACCCCTCTGTCCCTGAGGAGGACATAGTAGAAGACCTCAAAGAAAAGGGTTTTAATGTAAAGAAAGCTACCTGTCTGATGAAAAGAGTTCCAATTGAGGAGGAAAAAGGTAAAAAGTTAGCTAAAAAACCGGGTCAATCTACTTTAGAAGAAGTCCTGGTTGATTCAAATAAAACTGCTGACCCCATTTTAGAAACATCTCCCATGGAAACTAATCTGAACGCAGCTAGTTCCCATAGTGATAATGGCATTCAAACCCAAACCCAATTTGTTGAAGACAAAGATTACAAGGCCAAAACTAAGCTTATAAAAATTCCTGTTCACCAACTCGATTTGACTACCAGGAAGATATTGAAAAAATTTATAAAATTAAAGGGATCTTAAGTATTGCCGTTAAAATTGAACCCATCAAAGTAAGAACAGATAAAATCATCCAGTGTCGGAGATGTCAGTCATTTAACCATTCAGCTAATCAGTGCGGAAAACAGGCCAGGTGCGTAAAATGCGCGGGCAAACACTGGACAGCTGATTGTATTTTTGCTAAACGTATCATTAATCCTAAGTGTGCCAATTGTGGTGTTATAGGCCATCCTGCCAGCTACAGAGGATGTCCGTTTGCTAAAGAGATGCAAGCTGATAGAAATAACTTATTAATTAAAAAGAAAAAAGGGGATACCGTTATAAACAGTGAAAAATTTCCCCCCCTTCCGATGAAAGGAAAAGGCAAAAACAAAACAATCGCTAAGAGAACCGAAAATTTTGCAGGGTTTCACACGGGCCAAATGGCTCAGCCTCAGAAAAACGTGTCATACGCGGAAAAAGTCTCAGGTGGGAATAAAGAGCCTGATAACGAAGTTATTAAGCAACTTTTAAAACAATCGAGTCACAGAGAAAACAGATAGAAGAAATGAGCAAGCGCATGGCGCGTTTTGAATCTCTTTTCTTCAAAACGATAGATAACTCCGATGATGAATAATTTTAACCTCTCTATGCTCAACTTAATAGCCTGGAACGCAGGAGGCCTTTCTGCTTCCAAGCTTTAGAATTAGGAGATACCTTGAGTAATCTCCAAATAGACGCAGCTCTCATCTCAGAAACTCACTTCACGAGAGAAGAGAAGAGATTTTTTGAAGGCTACAAAATGTATAACGCACGTCATCCGTCCAACAATGCAAGAGGGGGGGCTTCTGTAGTTGTGCGACAAAATATTAAACACTCGCTGATTAAAATTATCGAGTCAGAAAAGTTTCAAGTCGTTGTAATTGAGATAGAAACCGAGCTTGGCAGGTTCAACTTGGCCTCTATTTACTCTCCACCGAGACATTTAATAACAAAAATGAGTACGAGGAACTGTTTCAAAATTTAGGCAGGCGTTTTCTCATCGGAGGCGATTGGAATTGCAAAAATGTGAGATGGGCATCCCGTTTAACTAACAACAAAGGCGCTAATCTAGAGAGCGTGATTAACGACTTGGGAGGTAATTTTATCACTCCAGGTAAACCCACTTATTTTCCGCCTCCTGGCGCTACTAATAAACAACCGGATATTTTAGATTTTTTCGTGTACAATAACATCCAGCTGCAAAACCGTGTTGCTTGCGATGTACTTGATATAAAAGTAGATCATGCTCCAGTCACTTTAACGCTATTTATCAGTCCAACTATTCTAAAAAAGCCTCCCACTTTAGTTTCTCACAGAACAGACTGGAATAAATTCAAAAATATTCTAACCAATCGAATAAATATCGATGTAAGAATTCACTCCATTGAACTTCTTGAAAAAGAGACGGACTCGCTGGTTAAACTAATACAGGAAGCAGCCAAAGCCAGCACTCCAGTAGCATCCAATGGGATACGTCCTGCCAGCCTCCCTCTTGAATTAATTCAGCTCATTAAAAGTAAGAGAAAGGCGCGTAGAAAAATGCAAACAACGAAATTTGAAACAGATAAAAAGAATTTAATCGTATTAATAAAATTGTTAAAAAAAGGTTAGATAAATTCAGGAACGAAAAATTTGAAAAATTCATTACTAGTTTGGGGGCTAGAGAAATAGATGATTATAGTCTCTGGAAAGCAACAAAATATTTGAAACGTCCCGCCCAGTTAAGCTTTCCCATTAGGAATAGCGAGGGGGGGTGGGCGTCCAACAGCCAAGAAAAAGCAGATGTTATAGCCAAGCATCTCGAAAATACTTTTCAGCCTAATCCCTGTGAAAATCCAAATAGATTACGCCTTTTGGAAATAGAAAATGAAAACATCACACTGTTGCCAAATGTTAAAATGGAAAAAATTTCATATGACGAAGTGTTCAATGAGATTAAATATAAAACTAAATTAAAAAAAGCTCCAGGTTTCGACTTAATAAATGGAATCTTAATTAAACAACTTCCTCAAATAGCCATTAGAAAACTAGCTCAAATTTTCAACGCAGCTTTGGAGTTAAAAAGTATCCCAAACCAATGGAAGAAAGCAGAGATTATCGTCCTACTGAAACCGGGGAAGCCCCCTGCCGAACCGAGTTCATATAGGCCGATATCATTGCTTCCTACAATTGCAAAATTGTTCGAGAAACTGTATATCAAAAGACTGTTAAAGTAGTAAACGGAAAAAAATTACTCATAAATGAACAGTTTGGATTTAGATCCAAACATGGGACGCTCGAGCAACTTCATCGTGTATCCTCTACCATTGAAAAGGCCCTAGAAGAGGGAAGTTTCTGTAATGCTGTTTTCCTAGACGTCGCCCAGGCGTTCGATAGAGTGTGGCACCAGAGATTGATATTTAAGCTCTCCAAAATGCTCCCGGGCAACCACGTGGAGTTAATAAAATCATATGTATCCGATAGATTTTTCAGGGTTAGTTTGAGGACTCCATTTCGGATTTTTTGCCAATTAACGCAGGGGTACCTCAAGGCTCAGTGCTTTCACCTTTGTTATATAGCTTATTCACCTCAGATATCCCAAAAGCGCGGAGAGGGTGCAAACTGGGAGTCTTCGCGGACGATACAGTGTATCTTGCCACTGCTCCCAAATATGACCAAACAGTCGCGCTGTTACAAGAAAGTCTGGAAGAAGTTCAGGAATGGACTTCATCCGACCGCAGCAAATTAAATGCAAGTAAATCTGAGAATGTTGTTTTTACCAATAAGTCCTATGTTCACACCCCCCTTGGTTCTCAATCGTGAACTCATTCCTCACACCATGAGGGCCAAATACCTTGGCCTTATCATGGATTCGAAACTAAGATGGAAAGAGCACATATTAAAAAAGAGAAAGCAAATCCAGCTCAAAAATCGTCAAATGCTATGGCTAATCGGACGCCAATCAAAATTAAAACTCGACAATAACTCTTACTATACAAATCCATGATAAGGCCAATATGGGCCTACGGTTGCCAACTATGGGCGTGCGCTGCTAAAAGCAACATTCGTCAGATAGAAATTACGCAAAATCTAATTTTGAGGCAAATATCCAATGCCCGGTGGTATGAGAGTAACAGTGATATTAGGGCTGAACTCGGAATAGAAAGCATTGAAACGTACATCTCTAGGATGTACAACAATTATGAAACTAGACTACATGCCCACCCAAACCCGGAAGCGGTTATGCTCCTGGATTGGTGTGGAGATGTAAGAAGGCTAAAAAGAAGGAAGCCACACGAGCTCTCCACCCCGTATTTTATAAAAGTTTAGAGCGCGCCTTGGCCTGTTTTTACCGCCAGAGACCATCTCTTAGATAAGTGAGAATTCATGAGAAAACAAACAGCATGAATGTAAATAGCTATACTTGTTAAGTTTTTCCCACTTTTTACTGAATCATTTTTATATTTAGTTCATTTTATTTTTGTCTATTTATTTAATTATTTGTTTATTTTTTAGATTTAACTTCTTTTTATTTTTTTTTTTATTTTTATTTTTATTTTTTTTTTTATACCTATCCCTTTTTATAGAAATTTTTTTTATTTATTTTCATTTTTTTTTATTTTTTTTTTATTTTTTTTTTTTTTTATTTATTTATCATAGATAAAAGTGGATGTTACTATGTATCACCGATACGATAAAATCAAAATTGTATAGACTAGTAAGTAAGTCTGAAATTTGTATGTACGAATCTGTTAATTTTGAAATTGTACAATAAAAAAAAAAAAAAAAAAAAAAAAACTTTTAATCACAAAAGAATAAGAAATGAGCTAATAAGAATTCCGTATTGACACGTTTTTAAGTTCTTCAAATTTAACGCCTGATTGAAACATCAAAACATTGTGGGGTTTGGGATAAACCCCACGGTAATTTATTCCACTTTTTCTGTTTCTTCCTTTTTCAAATAGAGAATTTGCACAAAAGATGAATTATATTAGAAGGACTTGGCAGAAGTCAGCACTATCTAACTGTACCAGCAGCACAAACGCAGTGGATGGACACACTGACTCAAATTCTGGAAACCGATCAATGAAGAAAACTGAAACTACAAGCACAAATATATCAGTATACTTCGAAATACTGCGAGTGTAAAGAACTAGTGTCTGTCTCAATGTCTAGTTCCGAAGACCTTTGCAGAAATAACAAACAAAATACACAGAGCTACAAAGCCATATCCGCGGCGCGGGATTAAAACAACTAAACATAACCTCAAAACTAGTCCCGCTCGAATGCTGTAGACCGTTGATGCGTTGGTGGTGGACTGCATCGTTTACGCCATCTTTGGAGTCATGGTCTTTTTCACGTGATGATAGCGTGAAAGTCAAGTCTATACCCGCCTACACTCACACTCACACTCACTCTGCAATACAACGCAACGGTCATTTCCCCAGTTAGAAACAACAGTGAGAGTTGGAGCTCTTTAATTCAGTAAGACTTTCTTAAGTTCAGTGCCTAATTATTGTCTGTGATCGTCGATCCTGGTAAACTCACCAACTCCTCGATATTTTTAACTGGATTCGTGTAAGTACCTACTCACAATTAGTCTGAATCTTTTTGACGAATCCATTTATTTTCAACTTTGATCAGTGATTCAAGGACAAAGGTTCCCTTGCATTCTATTTCTGCAAACTGCAGTTATGACTTCAGCCTTGTCATTAATGATTATTCTGGCCGTGTCTAGCTCTAGAGAGAATAATCGATTCACTTTAAGTCTAGCTTAAACTATTCCTTTGTGATTGTCATCTCTCATTTGCTTAAACAGAAATTTATAACCTCACTTTCTTGTCATGCGATTGAAGCTGAACGAGAGGAAAATTCATCCCGGTTTTACGATTCAGGAACAATCGATTTGTGAGGAGGCCATGGTCCTTTCACTAATCGATTGTTTCTCATGCACTCAAATGAGATTAATACATGGTTGCCAGATTGCAGGATCCGTTTTTGGCTGGAAGCAATAATACATATGTCTACCATTTTAAAAACACTCATACATAACTCCATCACAGAAAAGGACATTTTGCAACTCACACACGTTCAATTCAAAGCTCCTTATTTTTCACTCCGTTTTCCAGCAAATTAATGTCCATTTCATGAAGTTAAATAATGTAACCTTGCTTGGCTCTAAATCTCTATGGAAGTGCTATTTGTATTTTTCTTGGTATTTCTTTCAGAAAGATACTGGTTACTAGAAAAAATCAGCCATGATGTAACTTTTTCTGCGGAATCCCTTCTAATTATTTACTCGTGTTTGTGAATTCTCGACAATTTGAGAAGGGAAGCTACAGAAAGAAATTGAATCGTCGCTCTGGAGGAAATTTGAAGATAGAAGCCAGATTGTGAATCCAAATTGCAAATTCATCTAGCTCACTGGATCAGGCTGCCACCTGCATCAACTATTTTTTGTTGTTCAAATCAGTGCGTTAAATTTGAAGAGCTGAAAAACGTGTTAATTCGGAGTTCTTACCAGCTCATTTCTTGTTCTCTTGTGATTTAAATTGATGCCATTGCTTGACAACTGTTATACCACATGATCTTCAAAAATAATTTACTACAGTTTGGTGAGATGTCTTAGCTGAAGCTAAAAAAAGTGCATAGTGTTGTGTTTAAACTTGTGTCATGAAACTAATTCTCCGATTACCGCTTGACGTTCAAACAAGGTGAGTTGTATTTCCATTTAACAGTATCATTACCATGGTGCCCGCATGCTTGTTTGTTTAAATTTTAATTGTAAACCTGAAATGCCGAACAATATTTAAGATATTTAGGTGCTGCTACAATATCTTATTATACTATAAAATATTTTTTTTTTTGAAGTTGTGTGGGATATATTGTGCTGGCATCTCTTGCTCCGCTCAGTCATCTCATAAAGCTCATTCAAACCGCATCAATGCTCCATGCTTGGCATGATGAATTGAAATATGTTTTATTAGATGTAGCAGTTCCAAGGTAAATGTGTTTCAAGGCGAAGGGAGGGTAAAAGCTGCACTTGAACTGTTTTTTTTTTTTTCTTCTTTCTTTGATATTTCAGCCTTTAGAGCATGACCATTTTCAGTATTGGGTTCTGACAAGTAGCGGTATCTGCTTCTGAACTGCATCAAAGCTCATCGGTGAGCGGTTGATTCGCAACGAGTCAAACTCAGCACTAACCAACCGTTCGCCGATGTGTGTTGATGCAATTTGGGAGCACACACCGCTCCTTGTCAGAACCCGATACTCTGAATGGCCCTGCTCTAATTGTTTATCATTTCAAAATTTCAGGTAATTTGAGGTATCCGTTGTCATATACTTAATTTGGGGCAACCTGTGATCTTTTTACGCTCCCAGACTTTAAGTTTGCTCTAAGTGATTCTAGGGGCTTTCCCACAGTACCATGAACCTGGTTACGATTAAAATTTTAAGCTATATTTTGCAGGGAATTTTAATGGATAGGGATTGACAACCCCGCGTGAATATTTATTGAAGTTGTAGTTTGCTCTCAACGCTGCGTGCAAGGGTCAACAGTATCGAATATTACTCATTTTCATAAAAAAACAAAGTGCATTTGGTGTGGGTAGTGGAGAGTGTGGAGGGGTGAGATGGTGGGGGGGGGGGGATAGGGAGCCCGTACGACTATACAGGGTGTCAATTAAAAAAGGAGCCAGGCTTAATATCTCGAAAACGGCTCCGAATTTCGAAAAACGCTCTAACACGTGTTCGATTATTTCGAGGGGGGACATCTTTTGAGGGGGTCCTCAATTACGGGGCCCCCCTCTGGAGGGCCCCAGGGGGGTCAAGTCCCATATTTCAAATGGGGACCCCCATTTTTTATTTGATAATCGGAAAAAGGGTAAAGTTCTAAGATTTTTGGCGCAAACCGAAAGTCGATATCGTTTTTCTTGTTCGATATATCGAAGGTCAAAGTTCGATATGGACCCATCTTCAGATATTCGTAACTTTCGTTTAAATAGTCCAAATTTCAAAAACTTTGAGTCTAAAATGCTCTACAGAGCAAGCACTTTTCAGAAAAAAATTCAATTTTAACAGAAATTTAGTCAAAATTTGGTTTTAAAGCCCCCAAACATTTTTAACGTTTTTGGCCCCCACGGGGGGCTATCAGAAAAATTTCGAGAGACGACCCCTATCGAGTGATACATCAATCGAAAAGGCGTAACAAACTGAGCATTTTGGAGCAAACCGGAGGTCCATATCGTTTTTCATATTCGAGATATCGCATTCTGTAAATCGACATTTGACATTCGATATCTCGAATATGAAAAACGATATGGACCTCCGGTATGCTCCAAAATGCTCAGTTTGTTACACCTTTTCGATTGATGTATCACTCGATAGGGGTCGTCTCTCGGAATTTTGCTGATAGCCCCCCGTGGGGGCCAAAAACGTTAAAAATGTTTGGGGGCTTTAAAACCAAATTTTGACTAAATTTCTGTTAAAATTGAATTTTTTTCTGAAAAGTGCTTGCTCTGTAGAGCATTTTAGACTCAAAGTTTTTAAAATTTGGACTATTTAAAGGAAAGTTACGAATTTCTGAAGATGGGTCCATATCGAACTTTGACCTTCGATATATCGAACACAAAAAACGATATCGACTTTCGGTTTGCGTCATAAGTCTTAGAATTTTACCCTCTTTCCGATTATCAAATAAAAAATGGGGGTCCCCATTTGAAATATGGGACTTGACCCCCCTGGGGCCCCCCAGAGGGGGTCCCGAAATTGAGGACCCCCTCAAAAGATGTCCTCCTCGAAATAATCGAACACGTGTTTCAGCGTTTTTCGAAATTCGGAGCCGTTTTTGAGATATTAAGCCTGGCTCCTTTTTTAATTGACATCCTGTATATAGAGTTAAATTTACTAGGACAAATCAAGGGCTAAGAAAAAACACGAAAAGTATCGGTAAAATAAACGAGATAAATGCTGTGAAGGAAGGAGAAGAAACATAAAATTCACGTCAAAAAAACACATAAAATTTACGTGAATTTTTACTCATTTTTGGGAGGAATTTGCAGGCAATTTATCATGTATTTTACGGAAAAAACTTGTTAAATTTACGAGAAAATACCAAGGTATGTGTAAAAGCCACGTAAATTTTACGTATTTTCATCGGTTAAATGAATATCATTTTCTTTCCACTGAAATTTTTTTCGTCTAATTTACCAATAATTTCCGTGTTTTTTCCTTATTCTTTGATAATTTCTCGTTAATTTTACGGAAAATAATGCATATTCTGTGCGAGCAACGAGTTTTTTACGAGTTTTTTTCCAGTAATTTTTACGAGTTTTTACAAGTTATTTCACGTGTTTTTCAAAAAAAAAAATCGTGTTTTTCCCAAGTCGATGCTACTAGGGTGCGTCTTTCAAGCGGCACGCTTAACCCTTGTGAGCCTAAGGGGGGGTACATTTGTACCCCAGGCCAGTTTTTTTGACGCCATTTTGTCAAAACAGCTCAAAATTTTTTGGGACTACATGACATTTTAAGTTAGGATACTTAGAACACGTCCACCAAATTTCATTAATTTTTATGAATTTTTGTCGATATTATAGAAATTTAAAGTGTTGGGGAACAAATATCCCCCCCCCTTCGTCCTGCCAGTTTTAAGCTTGGAACCATCTATTACAGTGAATTTTACGGAAATTTTCTGTAGATTAAGAATATTAAGTCAGATCATTGAAAAAAAATTGGAAATTTATCAAAAATGGAAAAATAAGATGGTACCTCATTTCATTTTTTCCATTTTTTTTATTTTGACATTTTTTTTAAAAGTAGGTGTAAATTTGGCAACATAGCAAAAATTTACTCAAATTTCACATAATTTACTCTCTTAGGGTACTAAGTACATAATCCATCCATTAAAGTTTCAAAATTATTGATACTGACTGTGCTGCATGAAAATATCCTTGGGGTACAAAAATCCCCCCCCTTAGTCCTTTGTGTTACCGAAATACCTTAGGCTCACAAGGGTTAAGAAGAACGTATTTCTTGCGCAGTGGGGTTCTGTTGCTGGTATTGCGCAAAACGATATTTGAAGAAATCAATGAATGATGCGAAATTACGAAATTCGCATCGATAATCTTTTGTACCGCTGTTCTTGATAATGTTGAGGAAATTCTGGTACTGTGACCATATCTCTGAAAGTAACACCATAATTTTCCGGCTAAAATACCAGACTCGCTGTGGCTCACTTATCGGTGCGCCTCTGCGAGATGATTATGATCTTTTGGACGAGACGAGACGAGAGAGCGGGAATCGACCAACCCCATTGGTTTAAATGGCGTCACGTGACAGATCTCGAGTCATTCGATGGATGGAGGAGTAATTTTTCTGAAATGAACGACTGAAACGACTTCTAAGTTGTAACTTGACGCCATTTAAATCAAAGGGAATAATCGATTCCAAAAGGTCTTGTCCAAAAGAACAGAATCAGCCCCCTGGTAATATTACTAGAATTTAATAATTATTTTTTCAGTGTATATTTAACTGGAATGACCGGCCGTGAATTTCGCCAAGCTCACAGATTTTCCAAGCTTTTCGTAATTTCCTTGTTTGAAAAACTCAGTTTTAAAGTTCAAGAGCTTGCGGTTTTTTCAAGCATCGGAATTAAGGGACCCACATTTTTTGGGGCTCATCTTTAGTTGTTTTAACATTTTTTTTTCTCCATATAGTGGGTCTCTTCCTTTCGAAATTTGGATTTTTCCGACGCTCGATACCCTCGTTCCGAATCAGAATCGATTTTTGATTTTGGATCTGTCTCAGCTTTGCTGTAAAATAAACGGCTTATCTCTATCATACATGTTAACCCTTTTATGCACGCATTTTGGGATTTAACTTTGTTTGACACTTTTTTCAACTGTTCAAAAGAGGAACATTTTCTAAGAATGTTTTAATGGGTCACACAGTTTTTTGCAAAAAGTCTATTTAAACTTTGAATCCCATGTTACATAAAATGGTGCACATGTGTATACCAATGGGCCATAGCCCATAAGCGCAAATTTACCCAATCGAGAGCCCAAAAGCGCAAATTTGACACCTGAAAAGCGCAAATTTTCAAAGCCCAAAAGCGCAAATTGTATCGAAATGCGATTCGATAAATAAACATCGAATATCGAGCGGAGAAATGAGAGATAGGTAACGTGGGGGGGGGGGGGGCAGAAATGTCAAATAATTGAAATCGCTTACCGCTGTATCTTGTTGATTGTGGTGTATCGCATAAAAGTCTTAGACTTCACAGGTCTGCGTCAAAGTATTAAAATCCGTATATATCCGTTTCGCTTGACATTTCATCCCAATTTTTTTTTTAAGAAATTAAGGATAGCAACTTTATTGGTTATCAGTTCATTATATGTTCTTTGCAGGAAAGCTGGTTTTTCGGCTTCTTTTTTGCATGTGGGAGGAGGTGTTTCGATGCTATTTATTTTCACATAAGTTTCAAATATAAAACTCAAAGGGTCCTTGCCCGGTATGCTTAAACACGTAGTTAGATAACGTAAACTCGCACCGTACTCGCACTGAGCTTATCTGTATGATCAGCCGCGCGCTTCCCAATGTTTCGGTCAAACGCAGTTGCCACATATCCTTATTCGATAAATCGAAAATGCGACTCATATCGATCGCGCCAAACAAACCTATCGAATCGACAGCCTAAAAGCGCAAAAAGGATAATTTGCGCTTTTGGGCTCTCACTTTGAGAAATTTGCGCTTATGGGTTTCACCGATACCAATGAGCTATAACTTTAGAGTGGCACATCAAGGAACGTTCCGCTGGTTCATTGTTGTCACCTAGGGCACCGCCATCTTGCCATAAAAATCGATTTTGAGGTTAAATTTTTAGGTAGTTTCCGGTCGTTCCGTAAACAAACTCGGGCATCGCCGGAAACGACTTGGAAACGACCTACAAAACTTAACCTCAAACCTTGGAATCTGCGGTCCAAATTCCGCTTTTTCCCGGGATTCCTACTACCCTGTGTGGCACAAGGCGGACCAATCCGCTGGCACTCTAAAGTTATATAGCTCATTGGTGTAAACCTCTTCCCTAAAAGGGTTAAGACTGACGTGACGCAGCACATGAACAGGTCGACTCGATCTATTTCTGAGAACTGCCGTGACGAGGCAGCACTTGAGACGGACATCGTAGAACCGCATACCCGTTAACTCGATAAACGGAGGGGTTGATGATGGAACTTTTCGCTGTTCCCAAAAAGTGCAAGCTTCATCCTTTCGGAAAACTCGAGGGTACGAAACTTTTCGCCGTCCGCCAACAGCTTTACGCTAAGCACGCGGACGAGACGCGGGTGGTTCGAAAACTTTCGTTGCCCCCCCCCCGAAGTTCCCCGAACGAACCGAACAATAATAAATCAAAAAAATGTTTAATATCGGTGGCGAACTTTTTGGCCCGATCACTAAATTACCGCTCGATTTCTGGGGGGGGACGATATTTCTCCCATCCGTCCGATTTACGCCGCCCCCTCCCCCTCTTACCTTCCCCTATCGCGACCCCCCGTTCCTTCCCAATCCCGTGTGATAACCGTTTTACGAATGAGATGGCCGGGCGGGGGTCAAATACCCCACCTGTAAATTGAGATACGCGCTACATCGAGATATTGTGGTTGACACGGCCAAGCGCGCGATAGTACCTGTGATGCGCAGTATGGTACGGTACCGTATCATTGTACATCATCGTATCCAGGAATTTATCTTTCTTGCACACCTACCATTCGAACGTGTGCGTTGGAGACAGAGGCTAAGGTCACGCGATGGCCCGATGGAGAGAGAAAGAGAGTAAGAGAGAGGGAGCGTGAGAGATATGGACGGGGATGAAAATAGATAGACAAAGAGAGATAGTATGAGAGAGGGGGAAGGATATATATATATATATATATATATAGAGAGAGAGAGAGAGAGAGAGAGAGAGAGAGAGAGAGGGAGGGAGAGAGAGAGAGAGGAGAAAGGGGGAGAAGGATATAGAAAGAGAGGGGGGAGAGGGTGAGGAAAAGGAGGGAGGAGGGAGGAGGGGAAGAGAGACATTCCTGGATCCGCCTATGACAGTATAGTATCGTACGGTGCAGTTGTATGAGGTTGGTCTCCGACTAATTATCTTCAGCCATCCATCATCATTTTCCTCACGGTCCGTGTCCGTCCCCGTAATCACTGACCCACCCCACCTTTGAGCCCATTGATTGATGGATGTTGATTGTTGAGTGTCCGCGATTCGGCACAGCGATGCCAGACTTTCGAGGGGGAAAAATTTGTCCAATTTCCATTTGATTCCAAATGGATTGGATACAAGTTTTTTAACTTGCAGCAAAAGTTGGAAACAAATGAAGGGTTATGGGTTTCATGACCGCATTAAATTGGTTGCGTTTCGTAATGTACTGAAAGTTTAGAGATTTCAGACTCACACTCACCATCTCATGGGTCCGAAAATAGGTCAATAGCTTGTCGTATGGTTTTCAGCCGCTGCTTTGCCAATTGCTCTTTTCCAGTAGCGCACCGAGAGTTTCTTCATCTCTCTCTTTTCTCCATTAAGAAACGTATGTTGAACAAGGATGGACAAGGGGATAAAACCCCCTCCTTCTATCCTTTTCCTACTCATACATTCTAATGGGGAATGAGAGAGATGGAAGATATCCTGGTTGCGCCAGTGCTCTTTTCAGCTGTGCTGTGTAAGTGTGGCAAGTTTTTTAGACCACTGCTTACTCTTAGTACAAAACATTCTGGCTTCTAATTGAATTAATGTATTCAGCTTAGCTGCCTCGTTGATACATTCTCGAAACGTTTTTTCTCCTCAAAAATTCTTGGAATTCCTTGGCGTTATGACGACAAGTCCAAGTATACTTAACAGCACGTAGAAGAAGCATCAATTGGTTTTGAAGATAATTCGATTTTATTGCGACTAGAGCATAGCAGTTCCCAACCTTTTTTGGTCGCCGACCACCAATCGGACGATCAGTGGAGGCTGCGGACCACGACTTGAAAAAATGAAAAATCGATGACCCCCCCCTTTTTTGGACAATGGAGGGGGAAATGAAAACTAACCTGTCCTAGATGGGACCGTTGAGGTTTAGGTTATGACTCGTTCAAATGATAACTTAGTTCCCTAGCGACGACAAAATTTCATTTGTCCTGGCTACTTGAAAAATATTAGTCACAAATTCAATGTTGCCACTTTCGGGCGAAAAAAGACGGAGACAATTTGGAAAGATTTTCGCGGACCACCAAAACGAGGTCCGCGGACCACCGGTTGGGAACCGCTGGACTAGACCATTCAAAAAGAAAAATGAAAGTCATTAAAGCCACGTGATGGCCCCGTTTCCTATCATTTTCTAACGCATGTATTCTAATGGGAAGAGAGAGAAACAGACAAAGCCTGTATTCGCTGGTGTTTTTAAGTTCAAATTACACATTATATGTAGACAGTTTAGGTGCGAAGTCAACGGTTAACCAACAATCACAACAATGCACTCACAGTCTGTTGTCACAAAACTCTGGTTGCATTCCAAACCATCTCTCTCATTCTCCCGTAACCCTCATGTACAGCCATATCGCTTTCAAGTTTCGAAATTCGTAAACAGGGCTTTGTTTCACCGCATATTATCATCAAAATCAAATTTGAATGCCTGGAAAAATTAATTTCTGCCAAACAATTTCTCAAAATGTGTCTCTTTATACGAATTTTGCGATGAGAGTGAGATAGCAGTACATAAAGGTTACGTAAGAGCGAGAAAGATAGTCTGGAATGCTTATCATCGGCTGACGTCATCACTAAAACCGTCTATATAGTCATCTCAAAGGCGGCTCGTGCAATTTGATGGCAACAATGTTTTCCCTCATTTGATTATGAGTATAATAGTCGATCTGAAAGTGAAGCAGTGCAGCAACTTCACCAGCAATCGATTGTCATGCATACATTCAAATGGAGGGAAAACATCGATGCTAAATCGCAGCAGCCGCCTCTGAGTCATCGACAACGGGCCTTTCTGATCGCGGAAATACGCTCGCTTATTGGTATCAAACAGTGGCGTAGCGAGCAAATTGACAACGTTGTATTTTCTTCATTTTAACCCATTAAAAATATCGAACTATTGGGTCTGTGGTAAAAACTTTCGAATTCGATCGTTCACATGACTTTCAATTGACGAGATACAATGTTCCGAAATTGCACGCTCCGCCGCTGATATCAAAGTGCAAGATGGCAACAACGTGGCGAGTTTGTCTCTGTTTTAATCCTCCTCTTCCCCATGGCCCTTCGCCACTACTCCTCTGCCACACAGTTTATGAAAATTTTGATTTTTTCGGATATTAACAAATCTTGTTTTTAGCATTAAAAATTGTTTTCTTGTAGATATTCTGTCATGAAACATAAATTTTAGTTTCCATTGCGCTAACTAAGTGCTCACCCACACTTACAACTAACTTAAATTTTCGTTTAAATGGGGCTGTTGCACACTTTTGCTACAAGCGATTTAACAGTCGATTCTGGTGTAAAAACTTCGAAAAATAACAAATGGCGGCACTAAAAACTTCCGAAATCCACTCTTAAACTCAATTAATTAACGCTTTTATTTACGAGGGCGTAATGGTGGCCGAGGGCAGTACCAATGGGAGATTCCTATCTTAATTTCGTCACTCTTTCTATGCTGACAAGGATGATCCACAGAGTAATTAGTCATCAGAGTGATGACCCACATCCGATGAATGGTACCGCAACACCTAGTGACACCGGTGTCAAATGAAATTCGTCTCTTATTGGTCACTTTTTGATGGAGTTACAGTATTGTCACTCCCCTCAGCAGCCATTAAGCCCGCGCAAATAAAAGCGTTTATCGAGTTTAGGAGTGGATATCGGAAGTATTTAGTGATCCCATCGTTATTTTTGGAGGTTTTACACCATAATCGACTATTAAATCACTTATAGCAAAAGTGTGGGACAGCCCCATTCACCCTTGTTTAAATTTTTCTTAAAACAAACTTAATTTTTTCAAATACTTTTTTTTTTATTTTTTTTTACTGAAGTGAAATTTTGAGCCACACTGAAAAAAGAAGAGATAAAAAAATACCAGAAGCGCAACGATATGTGAACTAAGTTAAGGAATGTTTCTTTAACTAGAATTTCTGACGTTTGCTTTATGATAGTTCTTGAAAAGTTTAAGGAAATTCTGGTACTGTGACCATAAGCTGATAGTAACGCCAGAATTTTCTGGTAGACGTATTCTCTCCGTGGTTCACAATGTTCACATATCGTTGTGCTTCTGGTACTGTCACTAGAATTCAGTCCCTTGTGGGCCAACCCAACTCCGAGTAAACTCGTTTCTCTCCTCTAGTCTATTCACAAACACGATAAGATTTTATCGGGCGCCTCCAATCCTTCGTATAGGCAATTCCAACTCCCCCGAGTACGAACAGTTATCTACCTTGCCTACATAAACGGTGTTTTTTGAAGTAGCCTGGCCATTTGGAGGATTGAGAATTATATTTATCAGTGCAGCAGCGCATTTGTTCAGAGATCATGACGTTTTGAAGCCCGGAAATGGTCATTCTTGGCCCCACTGTGCGTTGCCACCGTGAGAGAGCTCTTTCATACAGCTGACGGTACACATTGGACGAGCTCGGCCGATGCGAGCCCGTTTCTCTTTTGTTTGATTATTGCATGTAAATGATTATAATTGTCAAAATCGGTATCATCGTCAATTATATCGTTTGAGTTATTCGGCGATCGCGTGGTTTTTTGCCGTAAGCCGAGGCGGCGCTGTTGTTATTTTCTTTTTGTGTCTGTCTGCAGTTGCCATCGCATTCATTCGTCGGCGTTCACCGATATCAACACGTATCATCTGCGGTCAACACCCCCTTAGCCACCGTTGCCGTAGAGAGCAGCACCGTCTCCTACATGTACGTCGCAAGGCATTTTTTATTATTTCTCCTATACCGACGAAGTGACGAGATCTCAGCCCATCAAATCTCATTGATTTGAAAAAAATACTTTATCCTCTTATATACGGTTTTAACGTAAAATAAACGGTTAGCCAACAATCACGACAGTGCACTCATCGATCGCAATCAGCAGTGAGTGCTGTGACAAAAGCCGTGTTTTCGTAAAATAAGGGCGAACGATTTGGAAGGGTAAGATATAAATACAACGATACAGGGTGATAAATGTATATTAATTTAGATTATAAAGGGGTTATTGCAACGACACAAGCTCATTGAAGCTTGTCATTAAAACGGCGTAAGGTAGAGTACTTGTGCTAGAGAGGTATAGGTAGAGAATACTTGCGGAGATCGCAGCCCCATCTAGAATCACCGAGAGCATAGACCATTGAAAATAGGAGAGGAGCTTCTTATGTGAGTATATCGGTTCTACATGTATGGGCCCTTTCTTTCTTCCCGAACAGACGGTTTTACTGCGGAGTCGACGGTTAGCCATCAATCACAACAAAGCACTCATCGGTTGAGACATTCCCCAGAGGTACTTTTCTTTGTTTTTTTGTTTTTTGTTTTTTGTTTTTTGTTTTTTTTTTTAAATTTAATTTTTAGGTTAGTTATGGATGAAAAATGATTTCCATTAAAACCAATGGGAAAATAGGTCAATAAAAGGAAAAATTTAAATATTTCAAAAATGGATCTTTGGATCTGGATAAAAATATCAAAGGGGGATGTGGGGGTCTCCATCAGGATATTAGAGGGGGTCTGGGGGTCAAATTAAATTTGATGTGAGAAAGTGTTCGTAAGGCATTCCCTACAGTTTATTTCACTGATTTGTTGCCTTATTCTTGATCTCAGAACATTGTTTAACACTTTCGTTCAGATTTGACAACGGAGCTTCAAGCAGAGCGCGATAATCGCTCATATAGCCATACGTGAAGAGAGACCAAAACTTTTTCAGCCCATTTTTCGCGCAAATAAAGAATAATGTTAATTCTTGATACTGGACCGGTAAAACCCATATTTAATCAGTGTTCCCCTATCCATCATGATTCATCATGCCCCACCTCTCGCGCGCTCCGCACTCTCTGTTCCTCTTCCGACTCGCGGTCCCTCCCTCTCGCGTTCCTTGTCCACTCCATCATATTTCATACGGTCACCATTCGCACCCATTCAACATTCAACTTTCCATCGGTGAAGAACGAGTGCATCATCATTGCAAAGTGATAAAGCTACGAGAAGAGGAGAAAATACCCCTTGGCTTTTTATCTTGTAAGTACAAAGTCGTCAGGCGGTTTAAGATGGGTTATGAATTAAACATGCTGCCGAGAAAAAAAGGTAGGGAACAAAGGATCCGTTGGAAACTTCTGCCACAAATAAATTGGAATAGTGACTCAATAAGGTAAATTCAACGAGCTTTGGCGATTGAGAGGATTTGTGGAACGTTATTTTGAGGCAACAGGGAGCCCATGATTGAAATCTTTTATGGACGGTTTTCACACAAGCTCGGTTTGTTTGCCTCACTTTTTTTAACCTTTAAATTTCGTACAAAAAAAAAACAAGCAGGGTATCTCCAATACAATTTTTGTATTGGTAAAGCGTGCCATGATATGATTGTAATTTTGTTCATTACAATTTATTTGCTATTTAGTTTTTGAGGGCATGCGTTGTGGCACCCACGCAAAACAGAAAGAGGTTGATCCAACTCCCATAAGAAATGGGCTTTCCTCAAAAAATCTCATAAATTCAGGGTTGATAGACCTCTTTAAGAAAGATACGTTTTAACACGCCTTGTTTTTTAATTTTGGTCCACTGCAGATGGAGGGAGGGGAGCCTAAAGTCAAAAACTTTAAAGCCCCATAACTTAAGCTCAAATCAATATTTTGACTGTTCATATGCGCTAAATATGTAGTTTCTCTCTATACAAGAGCTTTCGCGAAACGACTTCAAAATTCAGAAAATGCCGAAGCACGCGGGCTCCATTAATTGCAAAGAAAACCATTTTCGGGCCCCCACGGGAAGTGGGTGTGGGGGACAAAACTCTTGATAATTGAAAAATTCCTCCCGCCCCACTATGGTCTGAGACGCAGATCTAGGTGCTCATAAATCGGATTTTCGAAAGTCGGAAATTGATATTTTTGACCATTGGAAGTGTTATTTAGGTCTTTTTACACTAGAAATGTGCAACAGTAGGTTCCAAAAATGTTTAGAAAACATTTATACCTGAACTTCACTATTTCGAAACTCGAATCTTTTTCTTGAAAAACGCGGAAAAATATAAGTTTTTGCTTCATCTCGTACGATTTTAAAAATCCCAGGAAAAAAATTGGATTGCATACATTTAATAGAGCATAAAAAGAGCTTTCAGAAACTTTTTACAAAAATATTTTATCTATTTTCAAACGGGAGTTACAACCTTTTAAAAAGAGGCCCCTCGTGTGGTGCTAAAAGTGTTGAAAAGCTTCATATAATAGGACCGATAAAAAATCGCCATCAATCGCCATACTTAATACCGCCAAAAATGGTTAGTTTAGGTCCTAATGTACCCAAAAAGTCCAACATGACCGGGGAATTCATGGGAATAAGGCCAGAATCGACTTTTTCATGTATAGTATGCTCCAAAAATGCCGAGCCGAGAAACTTGATTTTTTTTAGGAAAAAAGCACGATCCGATTTCCTATTTGTAGAATTCACAAATCGCGGAAAGACAATCATGTTTACTGGTCTCAACAGTGCTTTAAAGAGATTCCAGAATCTTCTTATGAAAGTATCATGACTGCTTTTAATAAGGAGTTGTGAATTTTCTAAAAGGGTCCCTCATTTGGCACGGTAAATTTTGAGCCACCTCACATAATAGGACCGATAAAAAATCGCCATCAATCTCCATACTTAATACCGCCAAAAATGGTTAGTTTAGGTCCTCATGTACCCAAAAAATGCAACATGAGCGGGGAATTCATGGGAATAAGGTGTGAATCGACTTTTTCATGTATTAGTATGCTCCGAAAATGCCGAGCCAAGAAACATGTTTTTTTTAGGAGAAATGCACAATCTGATTTCATATCTCTAGAATTCACAAATCGCGGTAAGACAATCAATCATGTTTACTTGTCTCACCAGTATACTTAAAAAGAGCTTTCAGAATCTTTTTATGAAAGTATCATGACTAATTTTAATAGGTAGTTGTGAATTTTCTTAAAGGGTCCCTCAATAAGGGGGGGGGGGTATTGAGATAATAATAGTAGAAATAATAAAACACACAAATCATTCCAGATGAAAAATAAGGTTGAGATTGAATTCAGTGAACGAAAATGATGCGGGAAATATGCTGCATTGAATGAAATCTGATACATTAAAATTGGGTGTCATCAAAAATACTAATTGTTGAAAATTTGTAGAAATAAGCATTTTAGAGAAAAAGTAAGGTCAGATATGAACTCAGCGTACCAAAATTATGCGGAAAACATGTATCATTCAAAGAAATCTGATAAAATTAAGCGCTCAGTATTTATGAGCACCTAGATCTGCGTCTCAGACCATAGTGCGCCCCCCACCTTCGGGGCGCGAGAGAATCGGTGTCGAGGGAAAACGGTTAATGAAACCCATAGTTAAGCGTTTTCTGAATTTCGAAGTCGTTCCTTTTTTTCAGCCTCTGAAAATTTTGGCATTTTAAAAAAATAGGGGTTTAAAAGCGACCTTCAAGTAAAGTTTTTGGAGATGACATATTTTTTCTGAAAATTGCTTCCTTTTTAAAGCATTTTAGACCCAACGTTTTTTATAGGATCATTCAATGGGGAGTTACGAATTTTTGAAAATAGGTCCATAGCAAACTTTGACCTTTGATTGATCGAAAACGCAAAAGGATTATCGACTTTTGGTTTTTTGTCGAAAAGTCATAATTTTATCCTCTTTCGAATCATCGAAGAAAAATGAAGGTCCTCATTTGAAGTATTGAATTCAGGGGGACACTTCCCCTGGGATCCCCCCAGGTGGCGCCCCGAAATCGGCACTCCCTTGAAAAATGTTCTCCTCGAGATAATCGGACATGTGTTTCATCGTTTTTCAAAATTCGGAACTGTTCTCGAGATATTCAGCCAGGATCCTTTTTCAATTGACACCCTGCGAATAGAACCTTTTGAATGGAGAGAATCCATTGTTGCCACATTGCAGGAAACGCCACTGAATCGACTTTTTGGTGAATTCTACCATCTTGAATACCTGATTTCTGCCTCAAATTCAAGTATTTAAGTGATTAAATGTAAATGAAAATTAACTGGGAACTCTTCAAAGAGGAGTAGAGAGATTGGAGGGGAGGGGTGTTTATGGAAAATGAATAGAATAAATGTGGTTTTAAAAATTCTTATCACCGACGTGCAGAGAAAAGAAATTTGAATGAATTGAATGGACGCATCAATTTTTTCAGCTTCTTTTCTTTAAATTTCCAAGAGAAAGATTCCCAATTACAATGTCCCATGTCTCATTGCTCACTTATTATGAGTCAAATTAAATTACCTTTTTACATTCCAAATGAGTGTAGGTATAAATCCCTTTAGAAATTAGAGAACTCAGCTTGCCTCCAGCCTCTCTAAAAATTTGCAATCAAAGATTCAAAGATGTGTTAGACAGGAGGTCGGCAAATTGAATTTATTTAAGTGAATGTCTCAAAATAAGAAACATATAACAATTTAGTACTTCTTTAACAAGCTGAATACGGGAAAAAATAAATGAAAAAAAAAAAAAAAAAAAAAAAAAAAAAAAAACACTGCACTCTATGCAATAAAACCAACATCATTACGACCAAAATAATTGTATAACCGATTTACAAAACATAAATTAATCAATCAATTTCAAACATCAAACACGTAAGAATACACTGTGTAGAATACCCACGAAAATCAAGTTCTTGGCTGCTTCAAAATAATGCCCGTTGGTATCAAACAGTGTTGAAAACAGTTTAAACAGTTTTGTCCACGTTTGGACCAAAACTGGCCACGCTCCCCATTTGCTGACAATGCAGCGTGGAATGTTTTTTAGTGGCTCGGACCTCGCAACTCGGGTAACAAATAATTTGGCTATATGTATGCGTGTGTAAACGCAGTATTTTATGTAGTCATTTATACACACACATTGTGTTATGCATCAGCGACAACTGTGCTAAAGGCATCACTGATAAATACTTCGGAGGTACATCGGATCCTACGGTACAATATTAAGTCAATCAACGGGGTACTTTGGTGAAAAGCAGGTAATGAGTATGAGTGAAATTAATTCATTCTAATTCGTTCGGAAATCCGTTCGATATTTCGTTAGAATTAATTCGTTCACATTCACCAGAGTGTGTCTTGCGGGAAGTAATTTGTTCGCATTCGGAACGAGTGAATTGAATTCGCTCGATCACAGCTCGGTTCGTTGCGTTGGGAGCAGAGCTGAATAAGATAGTCCAGTCATGTATTGTAGGAAAAAGGAAGGGCAGCTTATTGACTCCGTTCAGTTCCAAGTGAGCGAACAGCACAAAGCGACGTTTCGTTCGATTCACGGGAGTCGCGTCCGAATCCTTTGTGTTGGGTGGTGAGGGGAGGGGAAGAATCGGGGGTTGTAAAAGTGTCAAAACCTGTTTGACATGGGTCAATTACCTATGTGTGTGTGTGTATAAACTCAGTATATTTTCTGTGTGTGCATCGAAGACAAATCAGAGATAGAGTGATAAGAAGAGAGAGAGAACGCCGTGCATCGGAAACTGAAGTCAACAAAGTCCGAGATCTTGACTTGTTGTAAAATGGGGCCCCGTTTTTTTGCAAAATAAAATCAATGAAGGCATCAAATGACTCCAAATGAAAAATTTAAACGTGTCTGGGTGTTTGATTTTACGCATCCAAAAATTTCTCGAAAATACACAATACGACCCGAGTATTTAATGTTTGATTCATATCCTGAAAACGAAATCCCCAAAACACACACGGCCACCAGAGGGCACCTCTTCCACTGTATTATATTATTCATTTTATACAGCAAAACGAGAGTAAGAAGCTTGCCATATACTTCGTATGGCACGCTTAAAAAAATGTGACAAATACATTTGACATTTGTTACAAACGAAAGTGCAAGTGTTGCAGAGTTGCTTTCTGGACACAAAAATCGATATAACTTCTTCTTCTGGAAGGATTTGTACGATGAAGAAACTGACTCATATCAGAAATAATATGCAAAATTTCCCACCTGGATAGTTGTATTAGAATTCTGTGTCCAGAATAGAGCCGTTGCAAACTTTTGCTACAAGCTTGGTTGATAATGGGGATTTTTGGGGATTCGTGATTTTTTTAAAAAATCACGAAATCCATACAATGCATTCAAACGTGAGACCGTAATGGCGGCACGGGCCGCCCTAATCCTGTGGCAATTGTATGCTTCTTCTTCTTCTTCTTGTGTGGTGTTGCGAGAACACCTTGTGAAGATGGAGTTTATTGAGATAGGGAAACCCAATGCATAAGGCGGTAATCACCGCCATTAAGTTTTCGTGTTTGAAAGCATTTTATGAGTTAAGAGTGGATTTCGTGATTTCTTACTGCGCTAAACGTTAATTTTACAGGGGTTTACACCATATAATCAGCTATTAATAAGCCTGTCGAAAAAGTTTGCAACAGCTCCATTCCACTCTTAAACGCTTGCATTTCCGTTTAAAACCATCACCACTGGATTAGTTACAATTTTCATTTTAAGGTTAACAAATAATGTGAGGCAAACACATGCAGAATCAGATCACCCATACTGTTTCACTTTGAGATAGGACTTAAAATATGCATCAGCATTTCTATTGCTTTAGCTTGTTGGTTAAATTATGCCTGCATTGAAATAATAATTCCTAAATTCTAATGAATAGCTTATAAATAAACAAATTTGGCTTCTGCGGTCTAGTTCGAGCGTTTTCGCGATTTACAAATCATCATAAGTGGCGATAGCCACCAGGCCAAGTCCAAAACCCCCGAGCAAGAAGGTGGCGTCCGCGGACACTTATTATACACCGATCAGTTCGTTTTTGTCGATTTAAGCGTTATATGATCTGTTGCCTAGGATTCCAAGAAAACCGCCCATTAAAACCCCATAACACCTGGTACTGTTCGATTCGTCTTGAGGTGTACATGTGCCGCTCACTAATTAGATTTTCAATCGGATGAGTAACAACGGAGATATTTCCAAAAAACATCGATTTATTCGCGTTTTTTTTGCCTCTTGCCGATTCACTTTTGCGTTTCGCACCCTCGTTTTTGCGCACAGATAGCGGAATAACGGTAGATGAAACCCCCATATAACCTGATATAGAAAGATTCGTTAGGCTTTTCTGAAGGGCATAGGCCAGGTCTCGTTGAATTTTGAGCAATATCAAGGAAGATATCTATGATTGAAATTAGCGTAAATTCAGAATTTTTGCGTTTCAGCCGCTCGTTTTTTGCGCTCAGATTGCGGAATAACGGCAGATGAAACCCCCATATAATCTGACATAGAAAGATTCGTTAGGCTTTCCTGAGGGGCATAGTCCAGGTCTCGTTGAATTTCGAATTGTATTAAGGGAGATATCTATGATTGAAATTAGCGTAAAATCGCCATTTTCCATTCGAACAGCCAACCGTTTCGCCAGATAGATTCGAGGAGCTTGCTCAGTGCCAGGATGGATAGAGAATGAGAGAATGGAAGATCGGGAGAGAACGAATTGCTAGCTGCGCAGCATATGTGCGCGTCGTGACTCGTGAACTGTGTCGTGAAGTGAACTGAGTGAGTGAACTCGTGATCTGTTTTGTTGTTGTTCGTTTTATTATTAGTGGTTTTCAATCAACATTATTATATTATATAGATTGTCTGTACATAAAATTCCTTCTATTTTGAATACTATTCGATCGATTAGTTTATTCCTTAGTTCTTATTTTCTCGGCAAATCTTTGCAGATCAGAGGGCAACAGCACAATTTGACATTTGAGGTTATTCACGCAGTTCTGTTTCATAATTTAAAAATATTATTGTTCAATCGTGGTTCAATACTTTAATGAAAGTGCAGTGATGTTTGTTAAAAATCCGCTCTTTGTAAGCATGCCATCTCCGGATAACTTTCTTGGAAGCCTCTGAAGTTTCCAAAGCGTATTTTCAAAGAATTGGTATTGTTGTCTTGTGCTGTGCTTGTGCAATACCGCCTCTACTCATACCCGGCTGCTCTGTTTTGAGATCGGGGAGGTTATGTTCGTCTTGGTATACGTAAGCTTATGGCCCGCTTATGGAGTTATCGACAGTGGCGTAAATAAGAATTTCGCGCCCCCCGCGATCTCAAAAACAGCGCCCCTTCCGCCCTGAGCCTCTCACCCTCCCCTCCCCTCCCCCACCAGGTCATATGCCCCGCGAAGGTCTTGGGTCTTCATAAACCGGAAGTCCAGAAAAAAAAATCGGACGAAAAATGGAGGAAAGAAGATTTGCAGCCTTTGTTTCGGCCCTTGAATAAAGGCAGATACGATGCGACAAAGACAAAGTTAATTTTTTTCGGTACTGCATGATTTTATTGCTGTTTTGTTTGGTCACGCACTCATATGACCTGACTCTATTTAGTTCCCAATATGTTCCATTTCTACTTCCCCCGCGCCCCTCTGCCTCTTCCACTGGGGTAGGCTGGCTGACCGCTCTTTTTTTTCACACGAGTTTCAAAACGAGATGTTTTTCGTTACAAACAATGCAATTATTGCCTGCCTTTTAATACTTCGCCTCTCTCTTCTCCCAACTCCGTCTCTTCCACACTCTCTTTTCTCTGTCTCCAACCTCTAACACGAGGATATTATTTGAAGCCGCATTTTGCAAGGTTTTCCCCCTCTTTTTCTCCCTTGATTTTGCGCCCCTAGGAATGTTGCACCCCCCGCGCCGCGGGGGCTGCGGGGGCGTTATTTACGCCTCTGGTTATCGAGTATTTTGTTGGTTTTTTGAAGTTCAACCAAAATTGGAAAAGCACGTCAGTAATGAAAGTTTTGGGCTAAGTTACTTACATAAAGTATTTAAAGACTTGAAAATCATATTTAGAGAGGATAAATCACGATTTTGAATTTCATCAACATCGCACTCTCCATAAGCTCTGTATACCAAGATGACCCTAACCTCAAAGAAGCAGCTTGGTATGTGTAGAGGCGGTATTGGCTTGTGCGCTTGTAGAAGTGTTGACAAATGCTGTCCGTACGATTATACAGGGTGTTAATTAAAATAGGTTCCACTCAAGTTATCTCGAAAACGGTTGCGAAATTAGAAAATCGCTCAAACACGTGTTCAATGATTTCGAGGGGGACACCTTCTAAGGGGGTCGTCAATTTTGGGGCCCCCTCTGGGGGGCCCCTAAGGGGGGCACCACCCCCCTAAATCCAATACTTTAAATGGGGACCCCCATTTTTTATTCGATGATTGAAAAGAGGACAAAATTCTAAGACTTTCAGCACAAACCGGAAGTTGATATCGTTTTTAGTTTTTGATATATCGAAGTTCAAAGTTCGATATGGACCCATTTTCAAAAATTCACAACTTCCTTTTAAATGATCCAAATTTAAAAAACTTTAGGTCCAAAATGTTCTACAGAGCAAGTACTTTTCAGAAAAAAATACAAACTTTCTGGAAAATTTACCAAAAGGGGGTTTCTAAGCCCCTAAATTTTTTTGAAAATTTTGAAATTTTCAGAGGCTGTAGAAAAAAAACTACTTCAAATTTCAAAAAACGCTGAAACATGGGTTCGCTTATTTTATAAGCCGAGCATTTTGGCGCAAACCGGAAGTCGATATCGTTTTTCGTTCTCGAGATCGAAATTATTTGAGCGAATTATTGAAATTTGATCAACATCGAACTTTGACCTTCGATATCTCGAGAACGAAAAACGATATTGACTTCTAATTTGCGCCAAAATGTTTGGCTTGAGACGTGCTTTCAAACGATGTATCACACTATAGGCTTTTATGACATCGTCATTTAAAATTGTCAAATTTGGGGGGCTGGGACCCCTGCTCCCGCCCCCCCTGGGGGGCCTAAGAATTTTTGACCCCCTGAAAAGATGAACCCCTTAAAATAAGCGAACCCATGTTTCAGCATTTTTTGAAATTTGAAGTAGTTTTTTTTCTACAGCCTCTGAAAATTTCAAAATTTTCAAAAAAATTTAGGGGCTCAGAAACCCCCTTTTGATAAATTTTCCAGAAAAATTGTATTTTTTTCTGAAAAGTACTTGCTCTGTAGAACATTTTGGACCTAAGGTTTTTTAAATTTGGATCATTTAAAAGGAAGTTGTGAATTTTTGAAAATGGGTCCATATCAAACTTTGAACTTCGATATATCGAAAACTAAAAACGATATCAACTTCCGGTTTGTGCTGAAAGTCTTAGAATTTTGTCCTCTTTTCAATTATCGAATAAAAAATGGGGGTCCCCATTTAAAGTATTGGATTTAGGGGGTGGTGCCCCCCCTAGGGGCCCCCCAGAGGGGGCCCCAAAATTGACGACCCCCTTAGAAGGTGTCCCCCTCGAAATCATTGAACACGTGTTTGAGCGATTTTCTAATTTCGCAACCGTTTTCGAGAAATCTCGAGTGGAACCTATTTTAATTAACACCCTGTATATGATTTTATCTGTCGCTTCTGTTAGCAATGTATATTCTGAGATCAGGCAACTCCAATGAGCTCCTAGTCTTAGAATCCCTATTATTAGCAGATTGCTGTTTCTACATTGATCATCAATTCCTTCAAAGAGATTGCAAGAAGTGCTAGTTTGCTCACTGTTACAAATCAATCAAGTGTTAAACAAGTAAGTCTCTTTTCCACCTCCAACCCTTCTCTAACTCTCTTAGTGTCAAATAAAGGATACTATATAGTTCTTACAGAAGAGCTCACATTATCTGAGTATATACCGGGTTCTGACAAGTAGCGTTGCTCGCTATACTGAAGAACACGGAGACAAACTTATTTGTTGACAACGGGTCAAAACCTGTTCCGACGCATTAGCGGATATAGGGGGGGAAGGGGCGGTCACCATTCCCCCCTTCGTTCGGCCCAAAAAAATAGGGGAAAAGGAAGGGGAAAACAATGAGGAAAAAAAGGAAAAGGAGGTCTCCGGGGGGCTGAAAATCTCAGGTTAGCCCCCCCGTTGGCTACGGCTGGCTCCACCAATGTGCTGACCAGCTGCAAAACAATGCCCGTTAAAGCAATTTTGCAGGCTACTTGCCACATTGCTACTTTCCAGAACACCTCTCTCATAATATGTGAGCTCTTGTGATGGTGTTAGTCGAGACCTGTGATAATTTTTTGTAGAAGATTAGAATTTTGGAAGCACTCTGATGGGAGATACTGTATAGTGTATATGTTAGGAACCAGAGCTGTTGCGTGCACTTTGGCAACAACGTAATACATCCATTTAAACCCTCGTAAAGGGTCAAACTTTTGAGGATGCACAGTGCACTCCCTCGAGTCAGTACTTTACATTAGTTGGAATGGATGGAATACAGTGTTGCCAGATTTTTACTGTTCTTGTTGCACAAACCAGTTCTTGTAAAACCTGATGAGCTATACCGTCACAACTCAAACGTTATTTTGCAATTTTACTTGAGTGTGTCTTTAAAACTGGGAGACCCAAGAGGAAGACCGTATTGAAATCTTTGGTTTAAGCTCACCAATGACTTCCGAATAACAATTATAACCACTAGTAAAGAATGATTAAATACATAGACTCGAGCTCTATTCCTTGGCGTAAAGACATCCGTGTTCTCAGCTCGCTGAGTACTAAGTAACTTACATTTTTTTAATTTTTAAAATCACGCATTACTGATCCTTGATCTTTTCAGGGTACCAAAAACAATTTAAACTTTAAGCTCCATACCTGCTGAATTTCAAATATTGTCGCTTTAATAATATTAATAGTGCAAAACTATTATTAGTAAAGTATCATAAACAGTTTAGTATTTTGAAATTCTTAAAGGGAATTTTTTCCTCGTGTAGAATTGACTTAGCTTTTCATCAGTGACATTCAAATTAAAGGGTTAGGTAAAGCTTAAAGAAGAAAATCATTGCAACTTAGCTTTTTTTTCTACTATTGCTTGTAATAAGAAAAATAAAATGAAAAGAGGGGGGAGGGATTGCGCTTGCTATTTCATTCTGCTCTATTGATGTGCCTTATGATGGACTCAACTTTATTATAATCATTGCTTTAGAAACACATCTTTGTCAAAATATCTCTTTATGACTGACCCACCTAAACCTCAACCCCTTAACATAGGAATAAATCGCAAAACCGGCCTGATATCTTTGACCAAAACTATCAGTAAACCTCAAGTAAACTCGTGGCGGCCAAGGTCCAAAAACTTCTCCAAACCTCTCCCTTTTACTACCTTCCTCTTTCCTACCTCAATCTCCTCTCTTTAAAAACTTTTCTTTCAAAATCTGTTATTTTAACCTTACCTGAGAGATGCATGATTGTGCGTGAGGTCTCTCAGATTCAACTTACAAACTAGCTGATATCAAAGCGACCAAGTCCCCTCCCCTCCCCTCTTCCCACCCTTTCTACTCCTGTGTTTCTTCTAGCCCCCTACCCCTTCTGATTTCAGCCTGAGATTTTATCTCTGATCTTCATTATTCCGAATAATTATTACAGTCTGTTGGCTGCGCTCAACGCAAACCATTGCATAACTCATAAATTGCAGGCGCATGAAAGTGCAAAGGATTTAATGCCCAAAGGCGCTGATATCCGAAGAACCAAGTCTAATTTTCTGTACCTACCGCACCTTTCTTCTGCTTCCTCTTCTACTTCATCCTCTTGATATAGTTCACCCACCAAAAAGAAAAACAAATTAAAAAAAAAGTCAGAGAAACAACTTGGCGTTGACCCGCAAAAGCTAATATGGTATTAGTAAACTCTAAGTTGGCCCACGCCCCCTGAGTCGAGTGTTGTCCATACCTGTTCTCCATATACCTTGGTCGAAATGAATGATCGTTGATTCGCAGATATTTGAATGAAACGCGTCTATATTTCTTTTCGAATTGTTAATAACAACAAAAATACAAAGAAAAGTAAATAAAAAGAGACGGTTGTAAAAACTCTAGTCTATTTTTTTTTGTTGCGTGGTTTTATTGTGTTTTTGCTGTCTGTTTTTTTGTTTTTTTTTGTTTTTTTTTTTGTTTTTTGTTTTTTGTTTTTTTTTACTCGCTGTGGATGTGAAGATGGCGATTGTCAAATTAACTCCGGTTTCCCGAACCTGGCGGACTAGTTCGGTTGATTTAATGACGGTATACAAAGGTTTCGCCCGAAACCGAATCCAACGCCCTACCGGTATGTACTCTGTAGCGCATGCATGGTCGATGCATCCCCATCGCCAGTATTTGAACTCGATCTGTTTGACCTAGCCTGGTATACTCAATCGTTCATTTCGATTGGGACTGAACTCATATTTACATTTTCACAGTCCATCGGTCCCGGTAAGCCAGAATAAGGGTTACTTTGCGATTCAACGATTTATCAGGGAGGAAAAAGAGCAATATTTTCTTCACATCGCATCGTAGACTGCGGTGTGGTCTGTGTGGAGGGAGAGGGGCGGGCTTAGGAGGCTAAAGCCACTCCTCTTTTTTTTTTTTTTTTTTTTTTTTGTAAAAAATAATCTAAAAAAAAAATGTTAAGACAAAGGACGTTACATCTCAAGCTCCCCCCTTTTTTGAGATCAGGGCTCAAAAAAAGGGATCGAAAGTGAACTTATACAAACTTTTCAAACTCCTCTTAAAGAATGTGTGTGAAGAAGGGTTCAAGAATAAAAGGAAGAATCAAGAATGGCTCTGTTCCAACCTTTGCTACAGCGAAGTGAAATGTTGATTCTGATGTCAAATCGCGTAAAAGGAGGGTCTGTTGAGTATTTTTGCTACAACAGTAAAGTATTTCGATTCTTCCGTCAAATTCGGAAAACAAAACGATACGCACATTGTAAACGTATAAAAAAACTACTCACATAGTAGCTCAGAAAATTACTTCGATTTCTAACAGCTCGCGTTACACAATTTGCACCGGCGCACAGTGAAGCGAGTCAATGGAAGAGGCCGGACATAGCGTGGCGACTTTAAGGTGATTCTTCAGCGTTTAGTGCCGGTTTCTGCCACCAGAGCGCTACCCTTCGATTAAAGTCGAATTACAGGCCGAAAGTAATTTATTTTTGAGAAAACGGAGTGTCTGTTACTAGATAATCATCTAAAGAGTGGCTCTGCACAAAATCTCGTCAATACCTTCAAAATTAAGGCTGAAAGTACCAAAAATGAAATATTGCAAATCGATTATTGTATCGAAATGCGATATTTCATTTTTTGGTACTTTCAGCCTTATTTTTGAAGGTATTGACGAGATTTTGTACAGAGACACTCTTCAGATGATTATCTAGTAACTGACACTCTGTTTTCTTAAAAATAAATTACTTTCGGCCTGTAATTCGACTTTAGTCGAATGGTAGCGCTCTAGTGGCAGAAATAGGCACTAAACGCTGAAGAATCACCTTAAATGCGTGTATCTTTGTTAATACGCAATGTAGCTGTTTGAAAGTTGTATCATTGGTTTTATCGTAAAATTTCTCACAAGAATCACCCATTACAGTTTGTTTTTTGACTGTAAAAACAGTCAAATTAGCATTTTTAGTCAAATATATTATGTCCGACTCCTCACATTTACGCCGTTCCACTATGAGGCAGACGAGAGCAGACAAGTTCATCTCGGGGGCTTCCTATATCGCCTACTTAGCAAAGGAATCTCAAAACTTCCCCTCTGCTCTTCCGCGGGGCGTTGCCTATGTTATTTTGAATAGGAGAGTAAACTTACGAGCTGACCTGATTTTTTTTTTTTTTTTTTTTTTTTTGTGGCTCCTAAAGCTATAACTTGGCGAAGAGCTCTCATCAATATTTCCTTGTGATAAAGAGAAGCCGATATTTTGTATCGGGGTTTTTTCGCGCTCTTCGAAATCATTGGTCGTGGAAGGATGAATGGGAGAGGACGTTCGGAACGGGGGTGGGGGTGGGGTGGTCCTCGGGATATATCCTCGTTCATTCATCCTTCGTTAGGGTTATACGGATACACTTACAAGTTAAATGCCGCCATTCCATTTTTATTGCAGCTCTCCATTGCCTTGCATTTACGGCCCTCTCCCGCTTGTTCAAACGCTTACGTTTTCAATAAACTGCGTTTACTTTGCGCTGGTAATGCTCGTGTTATTTATAACTCATTAAAATCAATTCGTTATTTGTTCCACAAATCCATCCTCCTTTCCCCCTCCCCCAAACCCCTCATCCCAACCCCTCCCCCCAGCCCAACCCCCAACCCCTCCCCCCAACCCCTCCCCTCTTTGTCGATATTCGCTGGTTGAGGTTGCTTTCAGTTGTTGCCCCAGCCCATCCTGACCCCCTGAGTCCTTGATTACTCTAAGCAATGCGCCATCCCTGATGTGTTCAACCCTGCACTGAGACTAAAGATCACCAGAAGCTTGAAAATATGTGAATTGGGAACCTGTATGCTGGGGATAGTACAATTATCAAAATTCTAGTGTTTGTACCATAGCTCTTGAGCATTTTTAGGAGATTCTAGCATAGAATAATACAATCAGAACGGAAAGTTTCCGTCGGAAACTCCCATAAGAGCCAATGGGAGCAAGTTTTTAACAGCACCAATACGCAACGCTCGCGCTGTGGTCCTATATCCCAACATGGCGGACGTGGTTGATTTGTGTTGAAACTCATTTATTTCTGTTAATTCTGGAAAGAAATCTTATTTTCCGGTCTCACTTTTAGTCTACTGGCATTTCAGAATGAATATTTCGTGGATCATGACCTATATTTTTTTTTTTTCCGCGTGCGAATCCAAGTGTAAACATCCAGTATCCCATCATGGCGGACGCGGAATGAATTTGCTTCAAAATCCGACAGAGTTTCCGTCCTGATTGTATTATTCGGTGATTCTAGTTCTATGACTATATTCTGGTATATTAACACCAGAATTTTCTGGTCAAAATACTAGACTTCCTGTCGTTCACATATCGTTGTGCTTCTGGTATTATGACTATCGCTGTTTTCAGTGTGGGAGCTGATCCCTAGTAACATGGCGCAGTCTGCTATCTGGCAACGTTGCATTTGACTCATTAAAGCTCATGAAAAATAGCAACGTATCAAGGAATCGGCGATGACCATTGACTTTTAATTTTTCTATGGGTTGAAATGTACCAAATGCCACATTGGGAGATAGAACGCCTCGCCACTGCAGTTAATTCGAGAGATATATAATATAGATATATCTAATACGAATAAGAATATTAACTCGGCCCAAAATAATATAAAAAACAATTTGGTTCCGGGAAAAAGACCGCAAAATATGAAATATAATCATATTTTGCGGTCTTTTTCCCGGAACCAACTTGTTTTCGATATATCTAATATACATAAGAACCAATAATCGGGTCAATAAAACCAATCGAGTCGAGATAGTAATGGAGCTGTTGCACACTTTTGCTACAGGCTATTTCAGGGTCGATTCGGTTGTTAAATTTTCTAAAAACAACAATGGTAGCACAAAAAACTTACGGAATCTACTTCCCTGATCTCATGCAATTATTTTAAACGTTCGACCGTAATGGTGGCGTTGGACACTAATCGTGAACAATTTCCATACATTGATGTCGTCACTTTTTCTATGCTGGGAAAGAAGATTCAGAGAGTAACTACAAATATTCACCGGATGAGTTTTTGGAATACTCTATCCCGCTTTTCGCGCAGTCTGATCCGACAACGTCAATTATTGATGGGAGTTGGAGGGACGAAGCGAAGGGACGGGAGGACCGTTACGAAAATGGTATGAAAAGGGACAAAAGGGTACGAGACGAAATAAATTTCGGGAAGAACAAATGTTGGTCGGCCACGTCAGCGTCATGCAATATCTTGAGCGTACCTATCGCGGGCAAAACTGTGGAAATCGACGAATGGCAAGTCGTAAAATTCAGTTTTATCATAAAAATTACGTCATCGCTTGCCCCCCTCTCTCTATCTATACCCTTCTCCAACTCTCTCCCTACCTCATTCTCTCTCTTTCTCTATCTATTTACGCCCCTCTCTGTCTCTCTCACACTATCCCTCTCTTACTATCTATTTCCTTCTCACCTCCTCTCTCTCACTCCTTCACTCTCTCACCCTCTCTTTCTATATCTATTTACATCCCTCTCTATTTCTCTCACTATCCCTCTCTCTCTCTCTCTCTCTTTCTATATCCTTCCCACCCCCTCTCTACCCTTTTATCTCACCCTCTCTCTTTCTGTAACTATTTACATCCCTCTCTATCTCTCTCAATCTCCCTCTCCCTCTCTCTCTCTCCCTATCTATATCCTTCTCACCCCCGTCTCTCTCTCTCTCTTTTATTCTATCTATTTATATTTATCTATATCTCTCTCACTCTTCCATCAAAGTGGAGGAAGGCAGCAAATGGCATGGCAGGCCCTCGGAAACGCGAGATAAAAGCAAATAAACCGCTTCAACTGGATGTTCCAGAGCTGCCGTTTTGGGTATAATTAATGCTATTTTTCAATTCACCGATAATTTCACCGGTTGAGAAAAGATTACAGAGTTCAGTTCAGTGTATGACGGTAATGCACGAAAATACTCGCATCTGTAATCTTTCCGCAATCGGTGAAAACGCCGTTAATTAATTAAAATATCCCCAAGTTTTTAAAAGTCATCGATGACTCCACCGGTTGAGAAAAGATTACAGATGCGAGTATTTTAGTTCATTACGGTAATACACTGAAATGAACTGTGTAATCTTTTCTCAACCGGTGAAATTATCGGTGAATAGAAAAATAGCATTGATTATACGCAAAACGGCAGCCCTGGGATGTTCACCGTCGGCGTCGAGCCATGCCGGATCGCGCCAAACTGGTCGTGGTTCCCTTCTCCGACGATATGTATGCTGTCTACATTTGCAATAGGCTGAAATTGTGGCAGCCTGGGGAATATAATAATTGATCGATAGTTTTAATGAAACTTTTTTTTTTCTTTCCTCCCCAGTAAAAAATTAACAAATCGTTTTGGCTCCTAAATAGTGTATCAATGGGTCTATTGCATACTTTTGCTACAACAATATAGAACCTTGATTCTTATGTAAAACTCGGCGAAAATAACGATGCGCACATTAAAAACGTTTAAATGTGTCACTAACGTCTATGTGACACCGGTGTCACTGGGTGTCACAGTACCATTTATCGGACATGGATCATTATTCTGGGACCAAGTAATGTTACGTCTTCATGGTCCCGCTCGCATGATGATCGGTGAGCACTTACGGGGGGTATAAACCACCCGTAACCACACTTAAGTGCGCACCATCCAACGTCTTTCGGAGGACCGTCAAGCCGTAACATAATTTGGTCCCTGATGACTAATTACTCAGTGAATCGTCTTTGTCAGCATACAGAGTAAAGTGAGTAAATTAAGATTACACTCGCGCAAATAAAACAAATAAAAGCGTTTATTGAGTTTAGCAGTGGATTTCGGAAGGTTTTAGTGCTGCCATCGTTATTTTTGGAGGTTTTTACACTAGAATGACTATTTAATCGCTTATAGCAAAAGTGTGCAACAGCCCCGTTCATGCTCCATATTGCTGTAGCAAAAGTGTGTGAAGGACCCTTTTTAAGAAAGAAATACTATGTATTATGAGCACCGCGGCAGTGATATGAATAATAACGAGAAGTCGAGAACATAACGTATACACTCTAGAAAACACTCCCTGCTTTGTTGGTGTGTTGAGGACTTTTCTTTGAGAGCGGGTTAAATATCAAAGCTTGTATATTAAAAGAGAAGACATTGAGCTCTTAGAATTTAATTACTGTCGCTGGCTACCTTGTCTCGCAATTTATTTTTTCTCTCTCCCCCCCCCCCCCCCCCCCCATCCGACGAAGCTGCGTCAAGACTTGACTTTTTTCTTTCCCTCTTTTCTTGTGACGCAGTCGTATCCAGGGACCGGGTACAGCTACCAAGCTTCGGACGGTGCGTGTATATCACAGCCTTTGGCGATCTCTCACTCGGCCTAAAGGAGAACCCTTTGAACACTAGTCAGAGAGAGAGAGATAGAGTCCGGAGGGGCAACGGGTGCAAAAAATACATCTCGGATCGTCAGCTTCTATATCAATATTATTCATTAGCTAAATTAACATTCAGCCGAGCAAAGCTCTCAAACGTCACACAGTGGGCTCATTGAGGGCATATGAGATGATGCAAATTTGAACCTTTTTCATTACCAAGATGTTTGACCTGCGTTGTTTATGAACCCAAAGAGCTTATGTTGCCTGATGGTGTAAGCTCTCGAACGTCACACAGTGGGTTCATTGGACATCTAAATTGGGCTATGATGTAAATTTGAAACTTCTTATGAGGCTCTTGCTTACTTTTGCTAAGAGCAAAATGAATAATCAAAACGGATATAAAAACCAACGAAAATCAACGTTAAAAAAAAGTCTAAAATTCAGTAATAAACTCAGAAACTAGCTGTAACAACAAAATAGTAATAGTTCAGGTATCATAGGATCAAATTCCTGTCTAATGAGTCACTTTCTCTTTGGAAACACAGATGTATGCCTCAAATTAGATAGGAATCTCCCATGATACCTGCCTGCGCAGTTCCACCTTAAATCCCGATTCTGAGTATAAATGTTGTGATTTTTCAGTGTACTTATCGTCATTTTTGCATGTTTTTTTGCAAGAGGCAACTCTTTTAATCACCCGTAGCAAAAGGTTGCAAGAGCTCCATTACCAAGATGTTTGACCTACCTTGTTTGTCAACCCAATTAGCCTCCAGGTTATCGTTGCCTGGTGGCGCAAGTTCGCAAACGTCACACAGTGGGTTCATTGGGCAAATGCTATGCTGTAAATTTGAGCCTCCTCATTATCAAGATATTTGACCTATGCGTTGTTTTCTAACCCAAGCAGCATAGGAATCTGGTGGCGTATACACGCAACTTTTCCCAATTAAATCAGTGTAAATTAGGCAAATTTTAAGATGTAATCTGGCAACTATGCAAAGCAGCCTCCAGCACAGTGGATTCGAACATGAAATTTTACGAAGAACAATCAAGATTACATGTATACAATTATGATAACAAGATAATTTGAAAATCTGTAAAATCATTCGTTCGAGACCTTGAAATTAGTCAATCAACATGGTTTCTGCAAGAAAGTATCAACCTCAACATGTTTTTAAAGAAAAAACAGAATATTCTTTATCGTCCGAGAAAATGTATATGTATGTTTCGGTCCACCCTGCGCCGCCAAGCCCATACCTTTGCCTATTAACCCTTTGCGGGGCAACGTCTTTTTTCACCGACCAACTTTATTTTTTATTTCCAGAGCTTCTGGGGCAAAGGCTAGTGTTGCTAACCATTTAAATAGGTTCATAGATTGGTAAAGTATAATCCCAGAATGGTATGCACCAGTGTGGGTGGCTTGGGGCACTAGCCATTGCCCTTGAAGCTCAGAAAATGATGAAATAAGGTGGCTAGTAGTACTAGCCACGGTTTTAAGTATGTTACATAACCTGTTCCCTTTTTGTTGAGCTTTCTTCAACTTATCTCTGCATGTCTATCAAATATTATTTTTCATCGACTTAAAATGACGGTTCTAGAGTTAACAATTTCCATTTGAATTCAAAATTTTATTTCACGACGTTTTTATTTTTGTGACTATATGTCGAAACGCAAGAAATCTTTTTTTGAGACCAATCCCGAAAAATTCACTTTCCCTTAATTGTTCGTGCGCGCGTCTTCATTTGTTGAACCTAGAAAAAAAAACGATTTTCACAAAAACTCGGTTGACGTTTGTTTTGATTGGTGTTACAAAATATTACAAAACTGTTACAAAATGTAGTGGGGATTTTAGAATTTGTAACTTTACGAATACGTAAACTGTTTTCAAAATTGGCAACGCTTAGTTAAGAGGTTCATGTTTTTTTTTTGTCTCTCTCTCTCTTTCTCAAGCACGGGTCATTGATGGCACGAGGACTGTTCTTTTCTCGCCTCATCGAGAAATTAGCAAGACTATAAATGCCCGACAGGGCTTACTTTTTTCTTTTCCACGACCCCGCGGATAAATAGGTTAATGAACGAAATTCGCACGTTCCTAGAATCAAGAGTGGCAACAAAGTAAGCATAATCGAGGACGTTGACGACGGAATGGGACTTGGAACGTGAGGCATGGGTCCGTCCTTTACTCGGAATCTAACGTCTATCGTAAAGACGATCTTTCTTGGAGAGCTCACCTCCTCTTGTTTGAGCGCCTTCACTTCTAACGACGCAACGCGACGCGCACTGTGGTCTTGAGATTGGACAAAAATTGCAAAAAAATCAGTGAAAATACTCGTAAGTCATTATTAGAAATCATCGTTTTCGACCTTTCGGGATGGATTTCAGTTAATGGGCGAAATCCAAGGTACTTATATTTAACAGGTATGCTCGACTCGCTTCCCGCGTCATCTTCAGTGGCGCGCATAGTTCAAAAAGCATTCTAAGATAGCCGATAAAATAAGAAAACATTGTATACAATTCCCAGAAAACATTGGGCTTCCCTCTCTAGAAAAGCAGAAAATAGCCCGATGTTTTCCGGAAAGAGTATACAATGTTTTCTTCTTTTGTCGGCCATCTTGGAATGCTTTTTGAACTGAGCTCCACTGAAGATGACGCGGGAAGCGAGTCGAGCATACCTGTTAAATATAAGTACCTTGGGCGAAACCAAGGTTATAGATTAAAGAGGTATGCTCGTCTGACTTCGCGCCACAAATTTGACAGCAGCGCGCAGTTCAAAATCACTGCAGGCAAGATGGTCGACAAAAGCAGAAAACGTGTACTCTTTCCTGAAAACAATGGGTTGTTTTCTGCTGTAGAGTGCAGTCCAATGTTTTCTGCAAAGCGTATACGTTTTCTGCTTTTGTCGGCCATCTTGCCTATAGTGCTTTTAGACTGCGTGCCAGTGAATTTGTGGCGCGAAGTCAGATAAGCATACCTCTTTAATCTATAACCTTGAGGGCGAAACCATGTTACCGTAATCAGCCTCTAATTTTGACACTTTTTCATATTTGTATTCGAATTTACCTATACAATAGGGCTCTATAGCTCGTAACAGAAAATATTGGATTTGACCCTTCTATGGTTTTCATGAAAACATCAGTTTCCATCCTCAGGTCGGGCAACCTGATTGGTTAACGAGCAGTAAGAAGCTGATGTTTTCATTAAAATCTACATGTTTTCAAGTCCAATCATTCTTGGGATACCCTATAGCAAACTTTTGCTATGAGCAAATGAATAGACCACTCTGATGTTAAAACCATCGAAAATCGCGAAAATCTCAATTAGAAAGTCTAAAATTCAGCAATAAACTCAATTAACTGCTATAACGACGAGTTCGTAATGGCGGTTCAACGCAGGTATGAGAGATTTCTATTGAATTTGTCTTTTTCTCTACGGAAACACAGATGTCTCAAATTAGATACAGGAATCTTCCATGCTACCTGTGTCTCTCCGCTATTATGCCCGATTCTGAGAGTGAAATTCGTGATTTGTTAGTGTAGGTACTCATCGTCATTTTTACAGATGTTTATGCAAGAATCAACTCTTCATCCCTTGTAGCAAAAGTTTGCAAGAGCCCCATCACTTGTTCAAAGTGTTTTCTGTGTTTAAAATTGGTCTTAAAGTTTAAAACTGATAGATTTATGATAAAACTAAAGGGGCTGTTACACACTTAGGCTATAAGCGATTCCATAGTCAATTCAGAGGGCCGATCATTTACCTCATCGTTAAACCGATCGATAAGACTGTCTATGAGTGATGCTATTGGTCGAAAATTGTAAAACTTGGCTGTTGCTATGGTAACCATCGTTAAGAATCTCGTTTTATAAAGGCTACTCATGAGTAACCTTTAAAAAACGGACGCTATAACGATGGTTACCATAGCAACAGCCAAGTTTCACAATTTTCGACCAATAGCATCACTCATAGACAGTCTTATCGATCGGTTTAACGATGAAGTAAATGATCGGCCCTCTGGTGAAAAAACCTCCAATCGTAACGATGGTAGCAGTAAAAACTTCTGAAATCCACACCTAAACTCAATAAACGCTTTCATCTGCGCGAGCGTAATGGTGGCTTAGGGCAGTAATAATGTGAGATTCCCATCTAACAATACTGAAACTCCACCGAGAAGTGACCACTGATAGACGACTCATTTGACACCATCGGTGTGACTAGATGTCGCAGTATCATTCATTGGATGTAGATCACTACTCTAATGACTAACTACTCTGTGAATCATCCTTGTCAGCATAGTGAGAGTGGCGATGTTAAGATAGGAATCTCCCATTATTTCTGTCCTCAACCACCACTACGCTAGCTATTGACTATTGAGTTTGGGAGTGGATTTCGGAATTTTTTAGTGCTGCCATTCACGGAGAAAAATTTATATTTGGGGCTACTAGAATTACTTCTACGTAATATATAATGTTCATTCGCGTATCCTTGACTAGATTTCTGGTAATATTCAAAATACGTTTTTCGTTGAAACCAGCAATATCTTCACAGAGACCAGAATTTACATTAAACTATTCCGTAGAAGTAATTCTGGTAGCCCCTAATATAAAGTTTTCTCCGTGTTGTTATTTTTGGAATTTTTTACTCCAGAACCGACTATTAAATCGCTTTTGGCAAAAGTGAGCAATAGTCCCATTTGGCCTTTTTAGCCCACTTTTTAAATATCTCAGACTACAGTGCGACGCTCGAGCTCTTTGTAAGTCTTCATCAGCAAACGGCGGAGTTAATTTTTATTGCACGGTCTTTTGACGTCATAATCATCGCCTAGCGACGCACGCGCGCCCGGCGCGGCGTGTCATTGGCTCGTCATCGCTCGAGATGTTGTGCACCTCCACTGAGAGTCTTTTTCGAAATTATCACAGTTTTAGGGATTTTGACATTCTCATTAAAACACGACGAGCTGGAGTCGAGCCGAGCAGTCTGGCTCAGAAGCACGCCTAAGGCCATCGCCGCTTGGAGTTTGAGGGGGAATGGGTGATGTGATGTGGAGGGGTGGCCGGAGGGGGGAGTTGGGAGAGGAGGGGATATTTTCGTGACAAAAATATGAAATATAAATTAAAAGCGCGCAACGAGCGTTTGCCTGTGCTTGATGTAACTGCTTGAATGCGACGTTGCCGTTTCGATCCTTTTTACATGGCTCGTGGTGCCTTGAAAAGCCCTTGATTTTTTTTTTCTTTTTCATTTTTCACATGCTTGATTATCCTTGAATTTTGATGAATTTGTCAAATACACTTGAAAATCCTTGAACATTACTGGCTTCAGCTCGTTAGCTCGTAATTGAGGCGTCGACTTCCAAAACCGCGGCATTATCCTTCGGAGCAAATTTTGAGTGGAACACAAAAAACGGATAGCAAGTTCAATGCTGATCAATGTTAGTTCAATGTTTTCTAATGCTGATAGAATACGGATAAACCTGGTTTTGGTTCAGTTGAGTTTTTTCATAGCATGCAGAAGAAGAAGAAGAAAAAAAATTCGCCCCCACCTCCATTTTTTCATAAAGTGGATGATGCCGGTTTTTTTGGAAGTCGACGCCTCAATTTTGTTAAGAATTTTGTTTTTGTTTGCTTTGGTTACAAAGTAGTGAGAAAGAATTCAGGACTTAGCCGGAACTTATTTCTGTCTTTTAGTTTTGTATGTATACTGTTTTCCTCTGATTAGTGCACCCTCATGTGAGAATCGACTTGAGTTTCTTTTTTTTTTTGCCTTTGGAGAGTTGGTGTACAAAATATTACGTTTTTGGCTGTCGGAAGTCCTTGAAAATCCTTGATTTTTCTTTAAAAAATCTGCCATGAACCATGTTTTAGCAACTGATACTAGCTAAACTTTAGTAACAGAGAGGCTGATACATGTCATAAGTCCTATCCCAAATAGTGACTGCATGAACGATCTGATTCTGGTTTGTTTGCCTCATATTTTTTAACCTTAAATAAACAATTGTAATTAATTAAATAGAAATGAACGAAAGTGCAAGTGTTTAAGAGTGGCTATCTGGACGCATGGTTACAATACATTTTTTATCCGCATGGTGAGTAAATTTGGATTTTTTCTGTCACGTATGTCCGTTTTTTATCGTGCTAATTCTACCAGAAGAAACAGTTATATCGATTTTTGTGTCCACTTGTCCAGATACAGGGAAAAAGATGGTTTTAACCTGACCACTCGTGCAGTCTTTCACCGGTGCGGTAGAATCATCGGTGAATTGAAAAATGCCGTTAATTATACGCAAAACGGCAGCTCTGTGGGAAATATATACACTATATACACTATACAGCCTTGAGCCTACAGTCAGACATCCGGCAACATTATGATATTTCTGAAAAGAAATTACCGTCGAAAGAGCAAGACTTTTTCCATGGCACTAATTCTTCTTGAAATCATCACCAGAAATTATAATAGAAATGACCAGAAATGTTGGTCTTTTGCATTATTGTGGAAACCCACCTTACCGGCCAGAACTTTTTGATATTTTAAGAATCATTTTTGGTGATTTCAAGTAGAATGGGTTTGTAGCTATAACTTTCACGACACAGCAAGCGTTATGGAGGGTAAATTTTCGCGTGAAATCACATGGAAAGCATCATAAAGTTTCAAAATCCGCTTATGAACCCACATAAAAGGCGTTTCACCAAAGAGAAATCCAGTATGATGCGATGGCGAAATGAGCAGGTCACAGTGAGGGAGTACCAAAAATGCAGCTTTCTCTATGGTTAATCGCTTTTCTCAGCATCGGAAGTTTCGATCAGATGGAGCTCCAGTGGCGGCTCGTGCCATCTGACAACTATGTCTTCGCTCCATTTGAATCTATGTTTAACAATCGATTGCTGGTGAAGCGCTGCTTCACTTTCCAATCGATTGTTTTACATACAATCAAATGGAGGGATGACACTGTTGCCACATTGCACGAGCCGCCACAGTAGGAGCTCCCCTATTCTGACCCACTCATTCCACTGCCATCTTTGAATTTAACCAACCGCATTTATTGAGTTTTCGGGTCAATTTCTCAATTTTCTGATGCTCTCAACGTGCACTAAAACAACAAAAAACAAAATTGTGTTAAAATTGCTAGAAAAAATCGAAATCCCGCTTACACTGGAAAAACTTTACGGTCTATATGGGTTTACCAAAGTACTCCTGCAGAGTGATTCTCCCTATTTGGACGAGACGAGACGAGATAGGAAGTAACGATGAATCCCATTGGTTTAAACGGCGTCACGTGACAGATTAGGAGCTTGGTACGAGTATTTTTCTCTATGGTTACGAGTCATGAATTTCAAAATCATGACTCGGAGCTTGCACCAACCCCGCTCCAATGACTTCAAATCTGTCACGTGACGCCCTTTAAACCAATGGGATTCATCGTTACTTGCTATCTCGTCTCGTCTCGTCTCGTCCAAATAGGGAGAATCAGCCTGCAGGTCTTGAAGCCCGCTACTATATTAGATGGAGTTCGTAATTACTAGTTGCACAATGCAGAATAAAATTAAGGGCGTCACAACCAGAGTGCCTCGATAAATCTATGTATTCGTAATTTACTGTGTCCAACACCATTTCGTTATTTCACGGATAATTTCTTTACGTTGCACAAACTGCATATTAGGAAATGCGATAGTCTGTATCCCGGCATGACTTTTGAACCAATGGTCCATATACATCCACATTTTGCAAAGAAGTTGCTTTTAACATTCCTCAGAGGGACTTTTTTTTTTTTTTTTTTTTTTTTTTTTTTTTAGAAATTTTAAATAGTAAGTTATTGTGGTTAAAAGGTTTTCCATTAAAATCAATTGGAAAATGGGTACAAGCTTAGGGAAAAATTGGAATATTTATAGCTGTTTGCATTTTGATTAAAATTTGCAAAAAAAAAAAAAAAATTGCGACCAGCCCACTGATGTAAAATTAATCCCTTAAGGGGTGTCTGAGAGTCTCCCCCAGAATATTATAGGGGTCTAGGGTCTCCCCCTTATTGGGGGTCTGGGGATCTCCTTTGGAATACTAAATGACGTCTGGGAATTTCCCCTAGAATATAAAAGGGGGTCTGCCTCCCAGATTAAGTTTGATGTGAGAAAGTGTTCGTGGGGTATTCACTAAAGTTTATTTAATGATACAGCTTTGTCTAACGTATTTGTATCCTGTGACAACGGAAAGAATCCAGGAGCAGATCGACAACCCCGGATGCTTTATCATGTCCTCTAAATGCTAATGCAATTGTTGCAAGCGCTTCATTTCCGTATCGATCTAATGCATTTATTTTTAACGCGGACATGTTTAAAGGGACAACGAGACGCGGGCGAAGGGCGAAGGCTCTCATAATTTACGTGACGGAATTTCTTCCTCGTCTCCCTCCCCCTCCTCCATCGCCATTACCCTTATACTCAAAGAGTAAACAAGAGTCGCAATTGAATGGAAGGCCTGCGTGGTCAACGTAGATAAGGGATCCGAACGCGGGCTGGCCTGGGCTGGCCTCTGATTGGCTGCAACGGGTGGAGCAAAAATGACTCGGGTATAGGGAAATAACACGGGATTTTCGTTCCGGGGCGTTTATCTCGAAACCTAAGCAAAATCGTATCTAAACAATTTATACAAGTCGATTCAGCAGATTTTTCCAAACAATTTGATAGGTCATAAGTGCCACTTTATTGCAAATTCGAAAAGACTGTTTCAGTTTAAAAGTACGCACAATAGTGTGATTACGTGCTTGGCGTGTGTTCGAGCAGTGTTTGAGTAACTCACTATTGTGCGTACTTTTAAACTGAAACAGTCTTTTCGAATTTGCAATAAAGTGGCACTTATGACCTATCAAATTGTTTGGAAAAATCTGCTGAATCGACTTGTATAAATGTTTAGATACGATTTTGCTTAGGTTTCGAGATAAACCCCCCGGAACGAAAATCCCGTGTTATTTTCCCTATACCCCGAGTCATTTTTGCTCCACCCGTTGCAGCCAATCAGAGGCCAGCCCAGGCCAGCCCGCGTTCGGATCCCTTATCTACGTTGACCACGCAGGCCTTCCATTCAATTGCGACTCTTGTTTACTCTTTGCTTATACTCCTGTCTTCCGACCCTTAATCCGCGAGGAGTTGCATTTTTCCGCAGGGATTTTGGTCCGAGTAATTTTAAATAAATACTTATGGGTGATTCTACAGTAACAGGACTTTTTGCGTTTAAAAACGGTTCAAAATTTAAAATGGTCTAATGTCGTCCGTAGCAGATTTGGGGGGGGGGGGGGTTTACTCTACAGGTTTTTGAGAAAATCGCCTCTGAAGATAACCCTTTCCCCGCACTCAAGACTGCGTAGTTCAAATTTCATATACGGCGCGAGCGGACTTGCTGTCTCCGGTTGGCCCTCGACGTGGCTGCTTACAGATCTATCGCGGCACGCTTTACCAATACAAAAATTGTATTGAAGTTCCCCTGCTTGTTTGTTTTTTTTTTTTTTTGGGTTTTCATTTTGGACTTTAATGCATCATGTATTAATTATAAATGAATACATAAATAAATAGATGGATAGATAAAGAAGTAAATACATACAAAAATGACATTTTTGCGTCGAATACAAAAAAAGCGACAAAAATTCTGGTCACATAAAATTCAGGAACAAGTTCATTGATAATGTAACATCCAGTGTAAAAGTTCATGCCAATGTAGGGTTGAGAGTACAGAGGTACTTTAACCTCTCTCCGGTTATTTAAGAAAAAGTGCGATTGATTTTATGAAATAGAGAGAGAGAGAGAGAGAGAGAGAGAGAGAGAGAGAGAGAGAGAGAGAGAGAGAGAGAGAGAGAGAGAGAGAGAAAAAAAAAATCCGCGGTCCACGGTTTGTCATTTACAACGTTTCCAATCGTCCGATTGGAGTGTTTTCCATGTTCCTCGCCGTGATAATTGCCCGTGTAACCTCTCTCCCCCACCTCCCCCCTCCCCTCCCCTTACCCCTCCCCCCTCCCGCGCCTCACCATCCACTCCCCCCAGGTTGTTCGAATGTTCGCAGTGTGGAAAAAGAAAATCAAATTAAGTATCTAATCCACTGGAGCGACGTTAAATCAATTCCTCCCATCCCATCAGCCAGCGCTCGATAGCGGGAGTGGGGAGAAGGTAGAGGAGGGGGAGGGGGGGAGGGGGTGGACATTCTACTTGTTATAATGAACTTTTTTGCAGGAAGAGACATTACATGCCTGACCTGTTTTAGACTAGTTGGTTTTTTTGTTTTTTTTGCCTCCCCCCCCCCCGCGTATTTGTTTTCCTTTTTCATTCTTCAAGAGGCAGAATTTTGCCAGAATTTTTACACAGTATAATTTCGATGATTTCATGTTTCGTTTGGCCAGATTTCAAGGAAACACAAGTTGACAATGCATGCATATTGCATATGCTGATACCCTTAACCGATGCACAGTTAATTAAGTGATGTTTCGTTCGTAAACTATAGTAGTTTTTGGAGGTTTCAGGAAATTTCGTCCCCTTCTTTTCGTTAGACTTATTTTTGCGTTCATCTTGTCCCGTTCTAAGCTATCTTCGTCCTTGAATTGTAGTCCATTTAAAAAGTTGTCCTTTCTTGAAAACCATATCAATTATAGTCTCTAAACCAAAAAATTGCATTGGCGATTTTTTTTTTGAAGAATAAATTGAAAGATTTTCAAGTGATAAAAAACAATGCGAACAGCGCTTACAATCGCCAGTTTTAAATTCACTGTATTTAAAACGCTTTTCTTAGCCGGGTTTCATTTTTTTATGAGTTTGTGTAAATTTTCATTATGGTTGGCAATAATAATTGTGGTTTATATTTTAGAATATCAGGTCGTTTGAATTTGAAAATTTCATCAGTTTTTCTAACATTTTCTTGTTCTTGCTTGTTTTGTCTGTTTTTAAATGGTTTCTTTTTTTGTTTGTTTTTTGCTTTTTTATGGAACTGACCCCGCAGGTGTAAAATGGGACAGTTGCAAGGGTCTGAAATGTTGTGTTTCTTATAAATAAATTGAAAGTACTAGAGAAATGCTGAGAACAAATATGCCTTTGGTTTCTAATTAAGTCCCATCGTTCCGGAAATGAGATTTTGGCCCAAAATACATTGTTTTATATGGGAATTTCGCGTAGTGACCCCCTCGCGCCC
>VMOF01000024.1:53887485-53908317 GCA_011764245.1 Trialeurodes vaporariorum | reverse complement strand
CCCGGGGTAAGTCTAGAAAACCCCCCCCCCCCCCCCACTTCCGCCCAAAATAGAAAATAAATAAATTATCCTTCCAAAGGTAGAAATTGTAAGTGATTGTAGCATGTAGTTGTATCAAAAGTAATTCTATTTTTGACGTGTTTGATATTATGAAAAAAGTGACAGCATCAGATGATAGAAATAGTAAAACTAAGTACAACTTTTCCCTTCTTTTTTTCATTGTCCTGATGAATTCAAAGAGTTAACCTATTTAAATTAACAAAACCAAAAACTCTTGCCTATACTTTCTCAAATCATGAAATTATCGACCAGAGGATTCTAAATTTTTCAAGGAAGTTCGCAAAATTCTCGTTGCCAACGGTAGTTGCCAATGTAGATTCGTTCATACTAGTAGATTTTAAAACTTTTTGGGCGGGGAGATGACGGGTGGGAAGGATGATGTCGTCTGAATCGGGGGGGGGTGGGGTAAAAATCAGGGGGGGTCTAGATCTAAAGGGGGAGGGGAATCCTGAAACGGGGGGGCGAGCTGTATAGTGGCAAGGGTGGTTGGGCACCACTGCTTAGGGGGGGGCTACTTCCCGCCCTCCCCCCCCTAAATTACGCCCCTAATTAAAATTGTAAAGTAAACTAAAAATAAGTTTTTTAAACTCTTATTCCTTTCGTTATTATTTGATCTTCGAATGTTCCGATTCTTTTTTTTGTAAAGTTTTGATTTTTCTGATTAGGGGGGGGGTGCCGCGCCGCCCCTGGGGGGCCCCCTGACAGAAAAGGGGAGAAAGGAAAGTGGGGGAAAGCGCACGGGAATCCGGCGTAGTGTGCCGCAAAAATTACTACCAATGGCGGATCCAGAAAATTCTTTTAGGGGGGGGGGCTTCACGCCTATAAATTTTTCAAATTTGCGGGGAGGAATTTAGGATTTTTCTGTTAAAAAAAGGCAAAGGCTACCGTGATTTGGGGGGGGGGCGTGCCTTTCCCGAATCCGCCGCTGATTACCATGTAACACTGGGCCACGATGACCGATGTCGCATAAAAACCAGTAGAAGACCCGTGGCGGGCGTGGCATCCGTGATGGCTGTGAAATTGGGATAAGTAGATGGACACACATCATTCATGCAATCTGCACAACGCGGCAAGAAATGTTGTAGGCGAGGTGCAGTAGTTCGTGAGGGGGGAAAAAGGGAGGGGAGGTCGTCGCAAAACCATGGACGAAGATAAAACTAAGGACTGCCGACTGTTGTTAGTCCTGTTTTGCTCTCGACCCAGCGCTCCAAGCAGGGGTCAGCGGAACTACTCTTTCAAGTGAGCGATCCTGCGATGTGTCCAGCTCACATGCTGTGCTACTGCAAAAACCCGTTGTTGGAGTTGGTCTGTTATGGCATGGCTGTCAACTTTTGTCGGCGACCCAAGAGGATCAGAAACTCAGTATCTCAATGGAAGATCGAAAGCAAGGGAAATTCAGAATCAACTTTGGACAAGGTAACAGAAATCATCAGAAAATTAAAAGATTTGCCTGATCTCTACTAAAAAAACAAATGTCTATGTACTCTTTCTTGTTTGATTCCTTTTTGAGGTTAACTGTGATGTATAGTATTTCAGCCCTTTGATTAATCATTTTCGACAATTCGGGAAATCTTTCAAGAAATACTCCAGACGTTTGCTTTTTAGCGGATTTTGCTTCCTTTTAATTCGCTGATCATTTGTTCCCTTCGTTAAATCGTGATTAAAATTACCTACACGGTATACATTTGCGGGAAGGCAGGGGAAAAAAGGAGCCGGAGCGGCCACCGCTGCAGCGGTTCGCTTTTAGTTGACCCTTACTGCTGCTTGGAGCGCTGGGGTCGCGCTCGAAAACCCGCTAACAGGTTTTAACACGGGCGGAGATGGGAAAGTCGGCAGTCCTTAGTTTTTCTTCGTCCATGGCTCGGAATGGTCTTAAATTTTCCTTAGGATTTATCTAGAACGCAACGTTCTTACATTTTCGAAAAGTTAACCCCAGCTCTCGCAATTAACGATTAAAGGGGGAAAAAGCATGGTTTCTGGACCGGGGAACAGGGGCGTTATCTAGCGGATGAGAATCTCACTACAGGTCGCTGAGGATTCACCTTAAAACGCAACGCCGATCGCGTTCCCCAAACGAACTCTTTTAGCGGACCGAAACATCAAAAATAACAGGTTGGAAATTTGAAATCATCAAAATGCATTTTAAATCGCAGAATACACGAAACATGGACACAATCCTCTGATATAAACCCCAATATCTCATACAGAAAATTTCGTTGAAGTCTGATCCAAATTAGAAACGTAATTACTTTCCCCAAAAAATGCTTAACCTCAATTTTGGGCCCAAAAAACTCCCGCCACAAAGAAAAAGCGAAAAATTGGGAGGACACCGGATTGGCGGAATCGCATGGGTCAATCGGTCCTCGAGGACCCGTTCTCGATACTGAATCCAAGCGATCCCCCGAGCGGACCCCCGAACCAGCCGTTCCTATAAGAAAAGCATTATTGACCTTGTAGAAACGATTTCAATAGAGCATGACACTCATGCTCTAAAAAGGAAGAGATCAAATGGTATAAAAAGGAAAAAAAAAAAAAAGAAAAGAAAAAGGAAAAAAAAGAATACAGGACAAACAAAAAAAAAAACCAAAAAAAAAAAAAAAACAAAAAACAAAAAAAAAAAAAAACAAAAAAAAAAAAAACAAAAACAAAAAAAAAAAACAAAAAAAAAAAAAAAAAAAAAAAAAAAAAAAAAACCAAAAAAAAAAAAAACACAGAGTACGGCAGAAAATTATGGACCCTGCGAGGCCAAAACAAAAAGTTTAGACTTAAGATATAAAATGAGCTCCTCCCATCAGGACAGTACAGCAACGATTGTACAAAACCTGTCCCCGGGAGAAGTATCCCTCCCTTTGTACAAGGGATGGTAATTTTTAAATTTAAAAATAGTTAATTTTTTTTACAGACCCGGAAAATTCATTCAACCGGGAAAAAACCCAAGGCTTGGGCTATTGTTTAGTCCCGCCGAGGGACTAAACCCCATTACCCGCCAAAAACGGTGATAAAAAAACAATAACCTAATAAAAAAATAATAATAATAAAAATAATACAAGCAGGGAAAATTCCAACACGCAGTGTTGGAAAAGCGTGCCACTAAAGTCTGAACAGCTTTAAAGCTTTTGCTAGCAATGATAATAATTAGACAGCAACATGGAGCTGATCTCGAGAAAATTGAGTCCAAAGTTTAAGAGCTAGCATTTAAAAAAAAAACTTGGAATTACTTACGTTTTGATTTCATTCAAATACCGTGTTGTTTTTTGCATTTCAACACCGGGAAAAATGGAATTTACTATGTAGGAAGGTACTTAATTTTTAGCGTTTAAAGTGACTTGGTTTCCCTTTTTTCTTTTTTTTGGCATAATCACAAAAACGAAACTCTAAGAGAACCAAACGGCAGAGTTGGTTACACTGTTGATTATTTTAAAATCCGTTAATCCGGACTTAAGTCCGTTCCCCTTCTATAAAAAGGGAAACCAGTGGCGGCTCGTGCAATGTGGCAACAGTGGAATCCCTCCATTTAAACTTATGTAAAACAATCGATCTTCAGGAGGTGCAATGCACCCCCAAGATATCGATACTTTTGCATAGGTTTAAATGGTAAAAAAGCATGGTTGCCAAATCGCACGAGCCGCCACTGAAAGGAACCAAGTCGGAGTTGGTTCCTTACGTGACTCGGATTAAGGGTTAACCTAATCAGCCAAAGGAACCAAGTTCTCATTTTATTTCATCATATGGACAATGACATCAATGAGGCTCACCAGCTCACTTTTACCTGGAATTTTGACGGGAAATAGTTGTTATTACAGAAGAAGCACTTGTTGCTTCGAGATTCAGTATTGCTAGCTCTATCAATCAATAACTCAATTTTATCAAAAATGTCACTCGGTTCTTTTGTGAAAAGTGCTGTCCAATTGAGCTTATTTGGTGAGAAATGATGAAAAAAATAAATTTAGATCAGATGTATCTATAAGGAGATGAGTCAAAGGCGTTTTTTTTTTGTGTTTGTTTTTTGTTTTTTGTTTTCAAAACTTTGGAGGGCTCTAGCTCAGAAGAGAAACATTTGCAGCACATACTCATGTAGGAAAATAAAGTCTTATATATATGTATGTTGACCCCAAAAATACACTCCATTAGTTTGGCACTCAAGTTTTGAAACACCCTGTTCTTGATTTTTTGCTCCCCCCCCCGCCCCTTCACAAAAGACAACATCTTGACCATGCACATTTTTAAAATCACAGTTTGACTGTAGAGATTTTTTCTCTCTCCCCCCCCCCTTAACGAAAAAGGGGAGAATGGGTCACCTATCTCTGATGTTCGTCGTGCGCGTGCACAGATTGTTCGGCTTTACGACTGCAATTTTGGCTTTCTTTATAATGCGTTTTTTGGGTTTATTAGTGGATTTTATGACTATTTGATGCCGCCAATGTAATTTTCAGACAATTTTACATCAGAATCAAAACTCTATAGCACTGTAGCAAAAGTTTGCAACAAACCCATTGAAAGCTGAAAAGAGAAAATTATTTGATAAGGCTCGATCTTTTTTACCCACATAAACTATAGACAATAGATATTTCTAAATCCCTCCACCTTTTAAACGGCTTGTTCAGGGATCAAACATGAGGTTGCGTTCTTTTGAAGTAAAAAAGTGTCATATTCGGAAAAGCCGTGATTCTAAATAATAAACAGTTTTTTTTATCTTTTTTTCCGTTTTAGGTGCTGTCAGCACTTGTTGCGATTGTCACGATGTAATACGTAATATGCATAAATGGAACACTTGCGAATTCATAAAACAATAATCCTTTAATATACAGAACTAACCATTTCAAGTGCCCTTTACACATCAAGCATTCTAGGGGTATAGATTAGTAGGTGTGGAGGTTTAAGAGGTTTGTGGATTTTAATTCCCCCTCTCCCCATTTATTTTCTTGAAAAGTATCGAAAGTTTACAGTTAAAACTATGCCATTATTCACTATAACGCATTGTCATATTATTTTTTTTTTTTTCTGTTGCCGTCGGTCGATATCATCTTTCGTGTTGGAAAAGCAAAGTTCCATATGGACCTATAGTTTCCAAAATTTGAAGAAGCTTCCAGTGAAAAATTTTGTACACGCAACGAACTTTTCAGGATAGGTAAATAAGTTATTCCAGAGTCAATTCCATAGCCGCAGCGAGGAAGCTGTCCAGGGGTGGAAGACACGTGACAGCCCCTCTCACTTTTTAGAGCAATTAATGCGAATTTAACCCCTCTGGCTCCCTGTGTTCTGGATTTTAAACACCTATTTTTCAACAAAACGCCAAAAATGTCCTCAAAAAACCCTTGATTCCATCGACGCTCATTGAGGGGTTTCAATTTGCCGATCCCCCAGAATTTCAAATGTTTCCGATGCAAAGACCTGTTTAGTGTGACGTCATAAAAAAAATTGGTTCCAAACAAAGGCCCCGTCTCACTCGCTCTCGTGGGTTTTCCCATACGAAACACAGTCCAAATTTTCAAATACAAGTGCTAGTAAACAACACGTTCTTTACACGTTGTGTTTATCACTCCATTGGGTTCCACGTCCCTTACAAAAATTTCCGATTGTTTCAAAAATTTTCCGATTGGATATATATTCCCGCGCTTATTTCCATAGAGACAATCGGAATTCGTGTAGATTAAAGCGCGCTGACTACAGCAACGATAGGTCTCATGATTGAAATAAGGCGAAATCATCTATGGTTCTATTCTTACAGTTTTAACAGCCACTTTTTCTCAGTGATAAATATGAGCCCGCTATCACAAACTTTTTGAAACATCGCGCATCGATGCACAATCACAGTTATATCGAAAGAGTCTATGTTTTGTCCTTGTCACACTCACAGTTTTTTAAGAGCACAAATTCTAGGATATAGGCTCATCAGCACCATCACGGCATGTGTTGTACCTCGAACAATAGCTTCGATACGAAGAGAAGTTAGAATGATTGAGTGTCATGGCGGTGATACTACCATAAGAGACCGTGAGTAAGACAAGGACAAAACGTAGAACGTCTTTCGGTATAACTGTGGTTGTAAATTCGCTTGTGATCTTTTAGGAATTATGTTACAGTGAAAAGATACTTTAAGGCAAGTGGAATCTAATGGTGCAATAAAATTTGAGAAAAACTGTTGGTTAACTAGCATGAATTCGCGTTCGAAAAATTTTGGGTCTGGTAAATCCACGAGAGTGAGCGAGATAGAGCATTTGTTTGGAACTAATTCTGATCGTGACGTCATCACTAAACAGGTCTACTTAAGGATATGAATGAGCCTCTCTCTTTCTATACCCCTCCCGCTCTTCATCAATACCTCGTCGCTTCTTATCGATGTACCCTCGTCAAGCAGATTTTGACACATTTACGACCGCTTAATGCACCGTGAAGAAATCTTGTGACCGGTGGAGCCCAAAGGCGAGGGGCAAAGAGGGTTCCTGCGGGAGATGTTTCCACCCCCCTCCTGCCTTTGAATTTTGACTCATAGGTTGGCACAAATAACTTAGGTTGCTGGACCTGTATGGAATTCTCGTTCAAAGGAATTCGACTTTGACGCTTAATAACTTATTGAAATTAACAGGAATACCAAAACTTTTACAATTTTAAGAAAATAGACGCCGAGACCTCCTGGATTGCAGAAATAAATTAACGATTAATGAAACCAGTTTTAAGAAAACACGTTTTTAATTTTTCAAACCTTTCCCGCCAAGGTTTTGCCATAAGCAAAGCATTGGACTTATATATTAGATATGAAAATGAAAACAAGAAGCGCACCGTATATATACGGCACGCTTAATAATAAAACCACTCCATTTACAATGCGCCAAAACAGAAAAAAGAGACAGCAGGCTGATTATGAACGGTCGTATCGTAATGCTATCGAGTCGATGATCGAGTGCTTGTTATCTTATGGGTGGTGCCATTTCGAAAGGTTTCATTCCGATAGAAACCCTCCCATCTCTGAGGAAATTCTCCGATGACTCCTGAGCTATCGGATAATTTCCGTAGAAATGGGAGGGTTTCTATCGGAATGGCACTACCCATAAGATAACACGCACTTGATCATCGACTCGATAGCATTATAATATACGACCGTTCAGTGGCAGATCCAGAAAATTTTTCTAGGGGGGCACGCCTGTGAAATTTTGAAATGGAGCTGTTGCAAACTTTTGTTACAGGCTTATTAATAGTTGAATATGGGATAATACCCTGTAAAAAGAACGATTAGCACACTAAAAAATCACGAAATCCACTCCTAAACTCACAAAATGCTTTTAAATGCGAGACCGTAATGGCGGCCGAGGCCGCGGTTTTCTTATGGCAATTGTATGCTTCTTCTTCTTCTTGTGTGGTGTTGCGAGAACACCTCGTGTAGATGACGCTGATTGAAGATAGGGAGCCCCGATGAAAACCGCGGCCCCGGCCGCCATTACGGTCTCGCGTTTAAAAGCATTTTGTGAGTTTAGGAGTGGATTTCGTGATTTTTTAGTGCGCTAATCGTTATTTTAACTGGGTATTACCCCATAATCAACTATTAACAAGCCTGTAGCAAAAGTTTGCAACAGCTCCATTTGAAGCGTTGGTGGAAGCAATTTCGGGATATTTATTTGTATAGAAAAAAGGCAAAATTTGAGGCTTAATTCTGGGGGGGGGGCACGTGCCCCCGTGCTCCCCCCGTGGATCTGCCACTGGGACCGTGCATAACCTCAACCTGCAGGCTCTTTGCGTCTGTAAGAGCGCGAAGACAAAATCCATGGAGAGAGAGAGAGAGAGAGAGAGAGAGAGAGAGAGAGAGAGAGAGAGAGAGAGAGAGAGAGAGAGAGAGAGAGAGAGAGAGAGAGAGAGAGAGAGAGAGAGAGAGAGGGAGAACAATTTTATTTTAGATTCTCAGAATGTAGGTAAAAGAAATGCCTTCAATAGAAATATGCGTTTGTTTAGTTGGTCCAAGACTAATATAATGATCATTCCTCGAGTGCAAAGAGCCTGTCTGCAATTAAAACTTATTCTTAAACGCGAACTAATTAAACATTTAATGCCTTTTGCTTGGTGCTTTGAACCAACTTATTTTAAAAAGTTTGCATCATCGATGCACTTTGTAATGGCAAAGCACATAGTTTTTACCGAACGTAAGATCTTTCTTTCTTCCTTTCTTCGAATTGCCTTATTTTTCGAATGCTGTTTTTGCACTAATGTACTATCAAAAAAAGTCTTCTCATCGAAATTTTTATCGATAAATCCTGTTATTTCTCAAAGAGTTTTTAGATTTCCTAAGGCATATGTTCAGGTGGCAATGCTGTAAGACTTTGAAATACCTGAAAACTGCAACAAAATTTAAAACTGGTCGAGGAATGAGATAATGTAAATTTCTGCAAGGTACTATCTTTTGAAAGTTACAGTACGTATCAGTGGCGGCTCGTGCTATTTGGCAACAACGTTTTCCCTCCATTTGATTGTATGTAAAACAATCGATTCGAAAGTGGAGCAGCGCTTCACCCGCAATCGATTGTTTTACATAGATTCAAATGGAGCGGAGACACTGTTGCCAAATAGCACGAGCCGCCACTGGTACGTATGTTCAGTGAATTTGCGAATCTGGTAACCTTGCATTTTGTTCATTCAAGCCAATAAACAAAAAAACAAAACAAAAAACAAAAAACCAAAGCAAAATACCAAAACAAAAATGAGCAAAACAAAAAACAAACAACAACAAAAAACAAAACAAAAAAAACAAACCAACAAAAATCAATCATTTGGGTGTGTGGCAATGGCTTCATCAAAACGGAACTAAACGCACTAACCTCTCTGATGACTGATGAGTCGGTCTACCGATCGTGATTACTCGTGGTTCACTCCCACTTACTCTTAAATCCGTAAATTTTTTATCAAATCTTGAGTTTTTTGATCCAATAACTTTTTTTACGCGACAAATTTCTTTTCAAAAAACAAATTAAAGGAGCCCGACTACGAAAAATGAACGCAACATTTATAAATACTGTAGTTCAAAAATGTAAACAAAACTGGTCAGCGAGAATCTGAATAAAACTTTTGTTTTTTGTTTGTTTTTTTGTTTTTTGCTTTAAACGGGGCGGTGAACGAACCTCAATCGTTCTTGTAACCCGTTCCATCTTCCCTCATCGTTGTCAATGCATAAACGTACTAGCCTGTTATGAAACTATGTTCTCAAGTGACGGCGTGTAAATGCGTTAACTTTTAAAGGCTTTTCGAAGCTGTTCGTATAATAAAAGCCCATCAAATATCGGGTACGCTCTTTCAAAGCTATCCGAGGTAAACAATATACTATCCACTCCTGAAAGATAGCACACATGATGTATTTAAGGATATCATTCTCTGTTATTCAAACTTTTCTGTTCACTTTTATCACTGCGACAGCTTGAGAAGATTGAAAAACGTGTTCAGTGCATAGGCGCCGACGATGTTGGGGACTTTACGTGAACAGAATGAGCGTGTTCCTGATACATATAGAAAAGAAACTGACTCGAGAATCGTGGAACGCAATGGTTCGTAAAGACCCGGGCGTCCCGGGCATCGTCTTTCCTGCGTTAAAAACATCAGCGAATCTGGGATATTGTCCTTCTCTCTCTAATCGCATTAGAACGTGTGTGTTAGAAAATGACAGATCATGGGCACAAACAGATCGGTTGCTCAGATTCAAATCGACAAACATTTTTCCTCCTATATTGGTTTAAAATATCTAGGTTGAATATCTTCCTCATAGACGAAAAATATATTTTAGCTATGTTTTTGAAAACAAGATGGAAATTTAGACCCCCTTATAATATTCTGCACGGAAAAAAAAGATTAGTGAAAATAACCATACGGATACCTGATTTTGGCACCTGCTCGATGTTATGGTAAACTTGACCAGAAGTGTGGTACATTTACCGATACTTTGAGTAAATTCGATATGCAATCAGGTAACATCACCTAGTACCTAGTAATATCATAGTATACTTCTGGTTAACATTATCATAACATCTAGCAGGTGCCAAAATTGCAGGTATCCGTATGGTAATTTTCACCGTAGTTTTTTTCCGTGTGGGGAGACTCCCAGATCACCCTATAATATTTTAGGGGGGACTCTCAGACCCTCCTGAAGGGAAAGATTTTACAGTAGGCGGCTGGTTGCAGAATGTCTTTGCAAATTTTCATCAAAATTCAAACACCTATATTGAAAAATTCCAATTTTTCCCAACGTTTACCCATTTTACCCATAACATTGATTTTAATGGAAATTATTTTAACAAATCCATAACTAATTTCGAAAAAACAAAAAAAAACCAAAAATCCCGTTGGACAATGGTCAAAGCAACTTCTCAGCCAAATTTTGATGCATATGGATGATTGGTTCAAAAGATATGCCGAGATCAGAGCTGCCGATTTGCGTAGATTTAATGGCATTTTGAAATTCACCGATGATTCCACCGGTTGAGAAAATATTACATACTTCAATTCAGTGTATGACTGTATAATGCACGAACATACTCTAATCTGTAATCTTTTCTCAATCGGTGTAAACGCCGTTAATTAATTAAGATATGCCGGTTGAGAAAAGATAAAAGACGCTAGTATTTTCTTGCATTACAGCCATACACTGAATTAAACTCTGTAATCTTTTCTCAACCGGTGGAATCTTCGGTGAATTCCAAAATGCCATTAAATCTACGCAAATCGGCAGCTCTGGCCGAGATACAAACAGAAATCTGCGCCATCGCAATACTTTCTCAATTCTTATCTTAGTTAGTTGTGAGAAAGTAACACTCAATTTCTAACTTTGTTATCGTTCTAAAAAAGTAACTTAATTTCTAACTTTGTTATTTGTGAGAAACTAACTCAATTTCTACTTTTTTTCAGTTTTGAGAAAGTAAAAACAGTAAATAAAACAATGGGTCTGTTGTAAACTTTTGCTACAACGATAAAGAGTGTATCATCGTATGTAAAATCTCCCGAAAAGTCCATTGGTGGCATCAAAAAGTCATGAAATGCGATAATGAACTCTCAAGAGACGTTGAATGGAATCCAAGATGGCGGTAAAATATCGAGCAATCTGGATGCATGCACCTTTAACATCCAAGGATTTCCAACGTTGACAACCTGCTCACAGCTTCAGAGGTTATGTGTTTATTTACGTTATTTGTGATTGGGTGTGATCGATATTGTGAGGTTGGCTATCCTTGGATGTTCGTTGTGCATGCATACAAGTTGCTCGATATTTTACCGCCATCTTGGATTTCATTAAACGTCTCTCGTGAGTTTCATACTGCATTTTATGACTTTCTGATGCCACCGATGGACTTTACGCGCGCTTTTACATGAGATTGAACACTCTATAGCGCTGTAGCAAAAGTTTGCAACAGACCAATTGCAGGCTCATCGTTGTTAGGTCAAATGTCTTCAGGTAAAACGTCTTGATATAACCGGCGCGGAGAAAAAAGTCCGTCACGGTGAGTCTGAGCGTGGCGATCGATCTATCAGCCAGATCATGTTCGTTAATTTCCGCGCTCGTTAATTATTTTCCACCCTTTTTTCAATCGCTGAACGTGATTTCGAATTTTAATTATTTGCACCGGTAGAATATAATGAGCTCTTTTAACGCATCGTAATTATCAGTGCGAGCTTCCCCCATAAATCCCTCACGAATCAGTTACTTTTTCGGGCTGCATAAATTTTTGAATTTCAAGAGATATTTCATTTTCGACGCAATTTGCAAGTCAAATCGGAAAACGAGGGAGAGGAAGGAAGTGAAAGCATTGAAGAGTAGTCGAGCGCCCGACTTCCTTCTTCCTTCTTTTAACGACGCTCAAAAAAGAGGAAGGGTGAGAGGTGGATTGGGGGGGGGGGGGTAAAAAGTGATTCTGAAACTCTGTCCGTGACCCAGAATTGATACCCGAGGGAAGAAGGAGGATGAGACTGGCACAATTTTAATTTGGTAGAAGAAATGAGCAGGGAAATATATATATACATTCAATCTGATAAAAGGGAAAAATTAAAAAAATAAAAAGCAGAAATCTGACTGAAATAAAATAAGCAAATATGAAAACGCGGAAGTTAATGTAGCGCTTCCAAAGGCGCGTCTCATCATCCCTCGCCGGATGCCCCTAGAGGTAGTGAGAGAGTGAGTGAGAGATAGTGAGAGAGATTGATGGGGGGGGGGAGACGTATTTGGTTGTAGCAACCGTTTACCATCCGTTGTTGAGAAAAGATTACCGAGTAGAGGTTGTTTTAGAATTCAATGCGATTAAGTGTGTGATTTAATGTAGTCTTTATTGACATCGCCAGGCAACGAATCGTGCTGAAACAGAATACGTATTTCATTTAATATCGCGTTTTGAAAGGAAGAATTAGTATTTGAGCGAACATGATGAACTCAGTCACAGGAATACGAATGGCTCTTTGCCATTCAGCAAAAGGTATTACACGGAAAAAAAAATTAGTGAAAATAACCATACAGATACCTGATTTTGGTACCTGCTAGATGTTATGGTAAACTTGACCAGGAGTATGGTGCATTTACCGATACTTTGAGTAAATTCGACATGCAATCATGTAACATCACCTAGTACCTAGTCAAAACATAGTATACTTCTGGTTATCATTACCATAACATCTAGCAGGTGCCAAAATCAGGTATCCGTATGGTTATTTTCACCGTAGTTTTTTTCCGTATAGAGGTCGTTTCAGAAGTGTAGGCGCACCTAGACCGATAATCTTTGGAATTGAACAATATTATGTCTCGTGTTGCAAAGTAAGTATTAATGAAAATGAATTTAAGATTTGGCTTTCCATCGAGGAACACTGAAAAATCAAAAGTTGAAAGTCGGAGGCAAGTTTTGTCTATACGTTAAGGAATGAAAATTGAAAATTCGCCAAAGATTGTCTAGATGCGCCTACACTTATGAAACGAGCTCTACTCACTATTCTGCAATGTATTTGCGGTAGGAACCTGATCATTGGAGCATTCAGAATAATGCATATTGAAGATGGGCGCACCTCAAATTATTACGGGAAAAAATTGATGAATAAGTCATCCTTGTTTTCGATTTTAGCCCTGACCGGAAGGTATGATAAACTCTACTAAACGCCGCGCCGTCTGTCTAAACTACTCGATGTTAGATTAAATTTACTTGATTGTTTGATGGCGTTATTTAAGTGTTTAGTAGATGTTGAGGTCAAAATCAACCAAAAGTATGGTAAATTTCATGAAGCATTTTTTACGTTTAGTTACTGAAAGTCACTCCTGAATTCTAGAGCAGCAAACGGGAAGTCACTTTGTATGAGGCCACCAGTGAATACTGTTCAGTTGCACATGATGTGTACACCCGTCATTCTTGCGTGGGGTCAAAAAGGACTCCGAAGGTCAGAAAATTCAATTTTTTTAGCGGAAGCCTATAGATTAGTGCCATAGTCTGTCTCAGGAGTTTGATTTAAAAGTTTAAGGATCCACCCTCTAAGTTTGAACTGCATTCAGTCAACTTTTAAAATTAATACCGAAGTTAAAAAAAAAGTTAGGGTAGTATTTTTGTCCAAATCAAAGTAAGGCATGAAATTTCCTTAAAGGGCTCACACAACGCCGATTGAAAGTTAAACCAAAAAAAGATAGAAAAATGGATGAAAATATTTTGGGGTTGAAACTATTTTAATTCAACCCACTTCAATAATTTAGCGGCAATAAACTCACACATAAACATAAACATAAACAGAATAATAATAATAATAATAAAAAAATATGTTTATTTTTCTCTTTGCTTGTAAATCTTTTAGGTTATGCAGCTCTTATACTTTGTAATCATTTTGACGCGTATCAAAGCTGCGTATACAGGTTTCAACTTCAAACAAAATTAATGAAAATAAATAAATAAATGAATAAATAAATAAATTCGTGTAAGTTTCTAGTGCGCGTTTAGGTTTGAGTTGACTATCAAATGCTGGATCAGAGGATCAGAGGGATTGTCTCCACAATGTAAGTCAATCATCTCTAAAGAATTGCATGATAATAAATCAATGAGTATAGAAGGAATGGGTATTGAGTAATAGTCTATGGCCGATGCACTGCCGAGTGAAAAACGATTGTTCCATGATAATAAGCATGTTTATCCAACAACAAGTTGAACTTATTACTTGACATCTGAAGCATGTCAGACGTTTGTATATCGTCCAACGTTCATGATTTATTGAATTCCACACGCTATTGTTCTCCCCTTTTTCGCGCTCGTAAGACCGTATTAGAAGCTGATATAATCCATCGTCACAATACCTGAAATTCTGTGGCAAAATGTACTCTAGTCATACCGGGTTAGTTCCAAACCATTCGCTCTGACTATTGTCGCATAATTAAGATAATTGATTACGGTTTGGTTCATTTATCCTATTATCCAATGATTAGCCAGATCTGTCTAGTTTTTTTGTTTCCTTTTTTCTATAGCAGCGCTATAACATCCTTTTATCTCTAGAGTGTAAGTACACTTACACAGTGAATCCGAAGGTGACTTCACCACTTTTCTTTTGCGTCTTGCTTTGAATGTCATACGCTCGTCAGTAACTTTCAAAGTACGTGCTCCCTCTCTACGTTACACGTTTGTTCACAAAGGTGCAACTTGGTCGAAACTACAGGAGTATACCTGGACTGGAAGCGACCGAACGATTCAGAAACTTTCGTAAATTTTGAACCATGCAGTTTAAAGTATTTTTCGTAGTGTACTTAACAAAAATAAGACGCGAAAAAAAAGAAAAAAAAAAAAAACTAGTTTGCCGTTGCTTGATTCATCCTTTTTTCTCTTTATTTTTGTTTTTTCTTTTCTTCCTTCTTCCTATATAAGCGTACATCGATCAAGTACACGGCACGGATTTAAATAAATAACATTGGATTAAAGTCTTACGTGAGAACTTTTTTGATGCAATACCTTTTGCATTAACTTTTTAATGATGGCAGCCAACTTTCAGATTTGAAAGAAGCGGGGCTGAGGGACTGAGAATAATAATGTGAACGAAAAGCTAGATGTAAAGGTTCAAAAGTGATGAATCGATTCCATTTTGTGTCTTTTGAATTGAATCTTTCAAGTGAGTCGTTCCGACAAATTAAGGTTCCGAAAGGATTTTCTTCACTGGAATCTTTTTTTGTTCGCTTTCGCGAGGCTGCTTTCTTCGCTCGGATCGGAAAAATTCAAAGACTTGATTTGATTTTATAAGTTGATAATGACCCGCTGAATTTTTTTCAATTTCCCCCGCTTCCATTCCTTAAAAAACTTACCTTAAAAGCATAGCTACAAAAAATCGGAATATTTTTGCTATTTATATTTTCAATTTTCAAAGAAAAGAATGAGTAAAAGCGCACTCTTCTCAAGGCACTAAGTTCATACATTTTTCAAGAAAACATCACCTTAAATGATGTTTTCTTGACCCTGAAAAGTTTTGCCTATTTTGTGAGGCAATTAAAAAGTCGCAAAAGTTGCAAGCGAAACCAACCAAAGGGCAAAATGCGTTACTTAGTTTTTGAGGAAGATCGAGCAAAAATTGAGATGAGCACATTTTGAAAAAATACAAAATTTACTCACGGACTCACAACATGACTTTAGTCCTCTGTATGTATTTAGAGAAGGGGCAAATGAGACATGAATTCTTCATGACACCTGCGTAGCGTAGCTCCCCCATTCAAATACAAAGATGGCGCTCTATGCAGGTATCATTGGTGATTCATGTCTCGCATTTGCAGGGCTGCCGTTTTGCGTAGAATCAATGCTATTTTTCTCGTCACCGATGATTCCACCGGTTGAGAAAAGATTACACAGTTCAGTTCAGTGTATGACTGTAATGCACGAAAATACTCTGATCTGTAATCTTTCCTTAATCGGTGGAAATTCCGTTGATTAATCAAAATATCCGCAAGTTTTTTAAAGTCATCGGCGACTCCACCGGTTGAGAAAAGATTACAGGTGCGAGTATTTCAGTTTATCATAGTCATGCACTGAACTGAACTGTGTAATCTTTTCTCAACCGGTGGAATCATCGGGGAATTGAAAAATAGCATTGATTCTACGCAAAACGGCAGCCCTGCGCATTTGTCACTCTCCATAGAAACACAAAGAGGAAAGCCTCAAGTTGGATACAAATCTCCGATGAAGCCTGCATAACTCCACCGTTTCGCCTTAAACTTTAAAGTCATTCTGTGGGTCAGTGAGTGGATTTCGTAATTTTTAATGTGCTCATCGTAAAATCTGGTTTTCACTCAAAAATTGACTGTTCAATCACTTGTAACAAACGTCAGTAAGAGCTCCATTATGAATGTTTTGGCCAAGAAACTAGCAAGTCATAAGACATTATTTTGAAAAAAAAATAATGCTGCACTGAAAAATATAATTCCTGAATTTTAGCAATATTACCAGAAGCACAGCAATGTGAGAACCGCAGAAAGTTTAGTATATTGACCAGAACATGCAAATGTTAATACCAGAATACGGTTTTATAGAACTAGTATTTCCTCAAAATGTTAAAGAACTATGGTGTGAACTCTAGAATTCTAGTAATTCTAGTATCTTTTTGATGTCTTTAAAATTATAATGTTTAATTTTAATGTCCAGCGAGTGCCCGTCATATGTTTTGGAAGTTAACATTAAAATTAAAACATGTTTTATTTTAACTAATGAAAGACTTAGTTCTCTCAGACACCAACTCATAACGTAAATGGTAGTCCATGATGTCGTTTGGAAGTTAACCCTTTGAGGATCAGGTTAGTTCAACGGAACACCACTCCTTCGTTTCTGGAATGAAGGTAGTTAACTGTTCGTACTTGATGGAGTTAGAATTGCCTATACGACAAATTGAAGGCGTCCGATGAAAACTTATCCATTGTAGTGATTTCATTTATATATTTACGTTTATCCGAAATGAAGACTGAAACAATGTGAAATACACTAGAGAAGATAAACGAGTAGACTCGGACTTGGCCCATAAGGGGTTAACATTAAAATTAAAACATGTTTTTATTTTAACTATAAAAGAAAAGAACGAGTTCTCTTTGACACCATCTCACAACGTAAGTGGTAGCCCATGATATCGTTTCAATGAACGAACAGCGTTACTAATGTTCTAGACAAGATCTTAATTCCGTAGTTGAGCATGTCGGGTAATAAATGTTGTTCTCTACTCTTGAACTCCTTGTATATCTCTAAAAGGTGGACGTGCTCAGGGCAAAATGTAAACAGGTGGAAAAAAAATAAAATGAAACGGGGGTCGAAAAAAGAATCACGCGGATGCAACGGATACGTGACAAGCGCGAAGGTTTGCACAAATGTGTTTTACATTCAACGAAATAAAATAATAAAATTAAACTAGATCGTGCTTAAGCGAGCGATGTGCATCATATCCTTTTGATCTTTTTGTTCTTCTTTAATGTGATTTATTTTGCAAAATTGAATTGTGAGGACCGTACTCCTAAAATTTTGAAAAAGCGATTGCAAATCCACCGCTGCCTCTATTTAAGATGATTCCGGGGTCGATTAGTTACAACCATTGACACCACTTCGCGCTGCTCAAAAAGTCAACCGTTTTCAGCTAAAATTGACGAATTGACGCCATAAACTCAAATTTGAGAAACGTCAGCACCTGCGAGCATACTTCAGGATGATACCCTGGAAGTTTCAAGCTGAAACACTCAAAAATAAAGAAGGAAATCACGAAAGACGAAAAATGACCATAAGCCTCAATGAGTGCGAGTTAGGCAGATAGACGTATTTTCACTCGCACTCACTCTCATGCACTCACTAAGCTTATGGCGAAATGAATTTCAAAATTCACGGGTTTAATTCTGAACCAATTCTGCTCGTTTTGGGCTTAAAAAATCCAAAAAAGATTATTGCGTTTTTGCGGGTGCTGGCGTTTATTAGATTTGGCGGTTTTATCTATGGTTTCAGTTTAAAACGCCAATAACACGACTTTTCCGAAAAGCGACTGGTGGGGCTATCCATCGGATTGAAATCAATCTGGAAAAGTTTCGCCTGGAATCATATTAATGCCTAGACCTATTGTCCTCGTCAGAATTGAAAATTGATGAACAACAAAACATTGAAAAAGCAGCAAGACAATCAACAAGACTAAAAACGTAAAAATGATAAACAAGCAAGCATTCCCACATTTACTCACGCTCACTTAAGTTTTTAGTTGTGGGAATTTTTGTAACCTCCTCCGTGGCACCTTGAAAATAATTTCACTACTCTTCAATTCAATCGAAGTGGATGTAAAGTGTGTGTAGTTGGAGCAATAATTCAATTTGAAATAAAAAAAAAAAAAAAAAAACAAAAAAGGACACTTGGACTCCTTAAGCCCCACTATAAGTGGTCAGGAGCAATGCATGAATCAAAGACATGTGAGCTAAACTTGTGGTATCTCGGGGAAGGGCAGGCGCCACGTATAGCCTTAAAGTCTGACAAAGTGAAAGCATGAGCAGAGGTAAGATGAAGCCGGCTGCATACAAACGACCGTCAAACAGGTGCTTTGGAGAATCAGCCCGCCCCATGTCCGCGTCATTTATATATTTTACTACCGTATGAGTCACTCCGGGGAATTGTCTCAAGTTTGCTGCGACATACGTCAAGATCAAAATCTCAATAGAATCGCTAATTTCAGAACCAGCGCAAATGACATTTTTCTGTTTTGGAGAGCCATGGAAAGACATTCTTTCAATCTGTAGGAACCCTTTAAGCAGGGGCCAAATAGTGTTGGGTCCGTAGCCAGGATATTGTCTTTCTCTCTCTTAGCCCATTTAAACGTATGTGTTAGAAAAGGACAGAAAGAGGGGCTGAAGTCGCGTGACAGCCCCTTTATCCATCCTTTTCTAACACATGCGTTGAAATGAGCTAAAAGAGGGACAGACGATATCCTGGCTCCGGCTATGGTTGGGACCTCACGATTTTCCTCAGATATGTATTCTATAGTGTGTACTTACTAGTATGGCTTATGAAGGGTTTAAACCCCTCGAGTAGTTAACAGTGGCGTAGCGTGCAATTTGGCAACGCTATACTGTGTCTATTTAAAACCATGTAAAAGGTCTAATGCGAAGGTGTTCACCGAACACCCAACAGTTCGATATTTTTCATGGGTTCAAATGGACGAACTGCAACGTTGCCGAATTGGATGCTACGCCACTGGTAGTTAATTATTCTATCTCCACGGTGCGGTGCTGCCCATTCTTCTAATGGGTCTGTTGTACACTTCGGCTAGAGTGTACAACAGACCCATTACAGCGAGTGTAAGAACGGCGTCAAGTGACAAATTTCGAGTCATTTGAGGGACGGGGAGTCATTCAGTCTAAAATGAACGACTTGAACGACTTGAAAGTAGTCACGTGACGCCGTATAAACCAATGGAAATGATCGATTCCTTCTATGCCGTCTCGTCTCGTCTAGAAGAGCAAAATCAGCCCCCTGGAGCAGTTCACATCACAAAAATTGGTGTAAAAATGCCTTTACTCGTATAAAGAAAAGTCCACGTTAAAACCGACAATGTTTTTAAAAAAGTTTATGACTTGGCATAGTAAAGCATGTATGTTTGAAGTTCATTCAATATGACGTCATTATGACATGCACTATTCAATCTCATGCGCGTGCTGTCTTGCACCACGCAAGCGTTGCAGATGTTGCAATCTTAAACGCATCGCATTGCTTTTGCAAGACTATCGTGGTTCTTCTGTGGTTCACGAGTATAAAATTGAATTATCGTTTTTAGCGCATTAAGCAAACTTTGAACGAATGTATTCCCATTACTACGCAAAGTTGAAACTTTTTATTGACAACATCGCTTTTCTCGTGTAATGATCTATGAAAGTAGAGTGATCAATTTTATTTGTGTGTTGTGATCAAAACTTGCGCTCATTGAGTATAAGAGTGTCGTTGGTGTAAGGGCCCATAAAATATGAGTTGTCTCTTATTTTCGCGGAAAATTGAGCCTCGGTTAGATTAACATTTCTTGCAGAGATGTAGCATGCAACGCGGCAGCTTTGCATTGTGCCCATTCACACCTATAAAATATTGAACAATTAGTAATCGGTATGTTGTGAGGTGGAAGCTGAGTAAAGAAACAGTATTTGCTTTCGATTTGCGCCTTCAATTTATGAAGTATGCAAAACCACTACAGCGAAGCAGGAATAGTTAACTACCTGAACTGCATACCAGCGGCCGCGGCGTAGCGTGCGATTTGGCAACGTTGCAGTTCCTCCATTTAAACCCATGTAAAAGATCGAAATGTTGGGTGTTCGTGAACACTTTCGCATTCGACTTTTTACGTGGCTTTAAATGAACGAAATACCACGTTGCCAAATTGCACGCTACGCCGCGCCACTGCTTGCAGACGTAATGGGTCTGTTGGAGACTTTGGATATAGATTTTTGGAGGTTCTATTCCGGAGTAAAATCAACCCGGCGCTTACGGAGTTCTCCCTTAGCACAGGAGCATTCGACCGCCACCTTTGAATTTTGTTCAACGCATTTCTTGAGTTTGTGAGTGGATTTTGAGACTTTTTGATGATTTCAATGTAATTTTTACGCGGTTTTGAGCAGGAATGGAGCCTCCAAACCGATGTAGCCAATGTTTGAATCAGACAGATTACGTTTACAGTTTAGGTACAGTCAACTACGTTTACAGTTTAGGTACAGTTAACTATATTCCTCCATCGCTGCAGTGCATGGACTTTGGTATGAGATCGTTAAAAAGTGGCAAAAAACAGTGCAGAAAAGTCATCAAAAATCATCGTTCTCGACCA
>VMOF01000024.1:53792485-53882485 GCA_011764245.1 Trialeurodes vaporariorum | reverse complement strand
TGCGGAATCACATTTTCATTACGCATCATGTCCTGAATTGCAAATTTAAATGAGTTCTGGGAAGAATTCCCTCCTTGCCGCACCAATTTCAAACTCACGAAGCTAGTATAGAATATTTATTTCATACAATTTAGCCTTGTAAAAGAATTGGTGCTACACAGAAAAAACAGAAAAACATACTGGTAGCGCTCAAGATAACTCAAGTATTTCGCTGAGTTTTTGTCCACCTAATAGCGGTTCCACCTCGTATCACTGTGCGCTGCAATCCTCATTAAGAAGCGAAGCGCTCTCATAATAACTGTCGAAACCAGCGAAGGAAATTATTTTCAAATTACTTTTGGTTGCGCGTTTAATTGATGCAAGTACATACGAATTAAAGCAATTTTCGCAACAGTTAATGCAGTGGGTATTTATTACTTTCAATCTGACACAACTCCAGAAGAGATTTCATTTTCACATGTTCTGCTCGACCGCATTGTACGGACTTTCAATGGAGATTTTCGTTTATGATACCCAAGGCGAAGCTTATTACTCTCTCTTTGAATATCTAATAACATACTCGTGTTCTTGTGGACGAAGATAACTAAATAACATTTTTAAGGATATTATAAACGGTGATTCCGAAACGAAACTAGAACGCCATCTTCCTTTACGTACAGAGGCACTGCCGGTGCGCGCTGACAGACGTTGACATTGCCCTCTCACTGCTCAAACGTAAATCTACATTCTTGAAACCAATCAACGGCACAGCAATATCTTTAATCAATTTTTTTTTTTTGGGGGGGGGGGGGGGGTATTTTCACTAACTCTTGATACAGTTGAATTTTATTACGTATTGTTTTTTCCTGTATAAACCAGTCCAATTAGAATATAATGCGAATATGAAAGGACCCCACACTAGGATCGCGCGGTTACGTGCTCAGTGGAAATGTCCTATTTTAAATGTCCAATGTATGAGTCCAACAAGAAATGCCCATTGAAACAATGTCCGCTCTAAAATGTCCAATGCATAATTGGCCCATGGTAAATAAATATCCATAAAGAAGAATTCCAGTAGTAGATTTTGTCCTCGAATCTTATGATCTGAGGGTGTTCAATGTCCCGAAGGAGGCGGCTAAAATTACAAATGACGAAAACTTTCAAAAGAATGAATGAACATGTAGATATAGGTTTTTACAAAGCTGCACGAATCTGGCCCTGTACATCTGATGAACTTCTTAGAAACCATGCGTTGCTATCATATTTAAAACAGCTGAGAACGTAAATTCACTTCGTAATTCATGCTTTATTTATAATAATTTGAGGTAAAATGTATAACTTGCGGACTTTTTTTTGCGTACTTATATACTTACTACGATTTGGCATTATTTTAAGGGGCATTTCTGTGTGGTGGACAAATCCTACATCGGACATTTATTTACAATGGACAAATTGTGAATTGGACATTGGTTACAAAGGACATTTCTTATTTAACATTTTGTACATTGGACATTTTAGGTAGGACATTTCCACCTGTCACCGGCGCGCGGTGTGTCTGTGTCACGTAAATTTTATCCCCGGAGGGACCAAGACCTATGTGTGCATAACTGCGTATACCATAAATTTTTCCAAAAAAATAGCAAAAGATATTCTCACACAAAGAAAGACTCATTTATATTAAAGTCGAATTAAACCTTTTGGCTTAGGGCCATAGGGCCATGGTCTCGCCCCTCCACCAGGTCACCAACTTTTTACCCGCCAATAGCGGTAAACAGTAAAATAAATAGTAATAATAATAAAACTCGACTTTAAGGACAGTGCAACTACGATTGCATGAATCTGCCCCCAGCGGAGACTTAACAACTCCATCCCCATAGTAAGGGGAATTGATTAGCAAATTTATAAGTAATTTTATTTATCACAGAAAATAAGCAGAGAATATTTATTGAATGTTCAAAACCCATTTATGCCATTTGGGTCATTAACCCATTAGTGCGTAGCGTCCAGAAAACTGGACAGCACTAAAAAAAAATCCCACGGACGCAAAAACGCACGAAATAAATTGTGGACTTAGGGAAAGTTTGGTCAGCTGGTGCAAAATGTCAGTGAATTTTTTCGTTAAGGTATGTGAATCCCTGCTTGAGAAATTGGCGATAAACCAGAATGGCAAGGACGGATTTTGAGTCGTCGATGACGGGTGAATGTATTTTTAAAATAATACTGGTCCATCATCATGATTTTAAAAACTAATGCTCCAAACTTATTTTCAATGGTTTGAGGAATAGAACAAGACCAAGATATCTCAAATCGGTTGAAAATTGACGGAGTTACAAGTATAAACATTTCACTGTCCAGTTTTCTGGACGCTATGCACCAGGGACAACGGTGCCTAGTCGCTTTTACTATATCGGTGCCTCGGCGTTTGGCGATGTTCTGCTTTGATTTCTCGGAATTAGTTTTTCTCCCAGAGTCAGTTGCGTAGCCAGGAATTTTTCAAGGGGGAGGAGGTCCGGGGTCTGAAAATTGTCACGGGGGGGGGGGGGGTTCCAAAGGTAGTAAATAGGTAAAATGTCTCTGAAAATCCAGAAAATTACTGTTCTTCAGTACATTTTACGATGTCAAGCGGGGGAGGGGGGTTCGGACACCCCCTGCCATCTACGCGTTGGCCAGAGTTGCCAAGACTTTGTTTCATGCACTTACAATGTACATCGTGTATGATGATCATTCATTGGTCAACCCTAACTTAACTTTTTGCTCGTGATTATGTTAGTCTGTCCTGTCTTACTAAGTTTTGGCGTTTTTAGGAATTTATTTAAAATACTACTGCTTACCGAATAAATATTAAATAAAACGTAGTCAATTTATAGAGTGGAACTGATTTACCCTTACTCTTAGAATTTCAAAAACCATTTTGTATTATTTTGCAATGATATTACTTATTACGCCAAAGTGAATATTAGTCGGTATACCACAGAAAAAAAAAAAAATCTTAAATTTCGTTCAACTCTATGAATGACCGGCTTTTCTTGCTCTCTTTACACGTACCTCGGGTAGTGAGGGTGGGTGCAGTGGCGGATTCAGAAAAAATTTCTGGGGGGGGCACGCTCATGAATTTTTAAATTTCTAGCGTTGCAGTACGAAATTTTGGGCTATTTTTTGTTGGAAATATTCAAAATTTGTGACTCGAGGGGGGGCACGTTTTCCAGTAAATCTACCCTCGGGTGTTCGGGTGGAAGGAGGAAGGGGATTGGAGGGGGTAGAATATCATAACAGATTATATCAGGTGAATCAAACATCATTATAAACATGACTTTTGAGCAATATTCAGTAAAACAATTCAATTCCTAGAGGGTGAAAAAATGGAAACCCCCCCCCCCACCTATGTCACTAAAGGAATAATGAGCTTAGTTATCAAATAGTATTGGTTAAAAAAAAAATAGTTCAGATGCTTCAATTGTATCTTGAAAAATTATATTCGAAAAATAAAGGAAAATATTGCATTATCTTGAATAGCAGATTTGAAGTGCCCCGTGTGCATAGCGTCCAGTTTTCTGGACACCCTGTATCTCCGTATCTAATCATGGGAAAAATCTGAATTTTTTTTCCCTTATTCTACTCGCATAAACTATAGCTCAAATCTCAATTTTCATCAATTTCAGTTCACAGGGGAACCTTATGCACTATTGGGTTTATGACCCAATTGTTGTGTTTTCTTCAGACCAAATTGTAGTATAGTTAGGCCAATTTTACACAATTTTAACCAATTTTAGGATTTTCCAGCCTGTTTCATTTTACTGTGCCAAAAAATTTCACATTTTTCAGTTTTTTGAATTTCCTAACTCCAAGATGGTGTTTTTTGCGAAAAAAGTTTATAATTTCAAATAATGTTAGGCATATGGGTTGAATACATGAGGCAAACAAACCAAAATCAGACTGTCCATGATGTCACACTTTGTGATACAACTTATAACATGTATATTGTATGAGCCTCTCTATTGCTATAGTTTGTTGCCTCAGACCATTGTGCTGCGTGGAAGTGTCCTCAACTCAAAAATTTCTGCGCATCATGCTCACAAGGGGAGGCTCAGAAGTCGCCGCCTCCGATTTTGGAAAGAATTGCACGAAAATGTAGCTAAAGTAAAACTATTAGACCCGTGTCTCTCACTTTTTGCTAATGGGCCTTCCTAAAAGCGTCAGGAATTTTTTGAAAGTTGCCGAAATTCACGTAAAAACCCGAGCGGAGAGCGTTCCGCATATTTATGTGAATTTCGGCAACTTTCAAAAAATTCCTGACGCTTCAGGAAGGCCCATTGGCAAAAAGGGAGAAACACGGTTCTAATAGTTTTACTTTAGCTACGTTTTCGTGCAATTGTTTTCAAAATCGGAGGCGGCGACTTCTGAGGCTCCCCTTGTCAGTCTGGCAGCCATGGTCTGGTCGCAATACTATCAGTGCACAATGGAAGACGCAGCACGCGGCAGTGAGCGCACGTGAAGGTTATTAGTCTCCCGTTACCTCCTCCCCCCTCCCCATTCACTCACCAGCCGCCCCCCCGCCCATCATAAAGCTCCTCATCCTCCCGAAACCTTCCCCTTATAACCGCTGAGCGGGAACGCCAGAACACTAAACGCATCACGCCTCAGAAACAATGACGCAGCATCCGATAAGACGGAGACGGAGGAAATGTGTACCACCGGGAAGGGTCGGCGGCAGTGAGAGAAGTGGTGAGGGGGAGGAAGGAGGGCGTAATTCGTGACGAATTCATTGAGGGAGGAAATTGTGCAAGGAGAAATAGCCGGTCAAATTGAAACTTGGATTAGAGCACATGGCGTCGCGTTGTCGCGTGTTCACATGATCGTCGGCGACGCCAGGTAATAATTCGCACTGGGTTCAGCTTCGGGGTGGTTTCAGAACATTTTCCGAGTTCGCGTATGATTGCGGTCGACTTTGGACAAGGTCAGGGAGACCGTTTTAGAGGTGGAAATGCCCTATTTAAAGTGTTCAACAAGAAATGTCCACATCAGCAACAATGTACACTATAAAACGTCCAATTCACAATTTGTCCATAGTAAATAAATATCTATAGTGTAAAATTTGTAAAAGGATCGAATTTTGATCGTAACCTCATCACTAAACAGGTCTATTTAAATCTAATAAGGAGAGTGAATGGAAAGACCTTATTTTGTTCGGATCCAATTTTAATCGTGACGTCATCACTACGAATGGTCTAAAGTCTCGTGTAGGCGGTTTTTTTTTTTTTTTTTTTTTTTTTTTTTTTTTTGAGTTCTCCTTCCGCTTTGATCGCATGTCTGAGCTTGAGCGGTTGTCCGCGTGCTGTCGCTGTCTGCTGGGCGAATTGTGTTTGTGTCTCGTCGTGTGTTTCATTTTTCAAAAGCGTCCTATATACTGCGATGCGATGCTGTGTACTGCGGTGCGTTGCGCTTGCGAGGAAAAACACATTCATCTTTTGCCGCGAGTGAAAACTCTTTGCGTTTGATTTATATCCATTTTTCTCCTCCTTCCGCGGATTGTTTCGCTGCAATTAACTATTTTCATGCTATACGGAGAGAAAATAAAAGGGTCAGAGGAATTGTAGCGTGGAGGTGGGGTTGGGAGGGAGGTGGAGGGGGAGGGGGTAAGGGACACGAGGAGAAAATCAAGTAAAGAGTAAACAAACAGATAAACGGACAAACAAACAAACCATTACGTGGAACGAGACATAAAAACTTGACACGCACAAGCGACAGTGCCAACTCTACTCCACACTGTGGTCTGAGATCGAAGAAAAGTGGCAAAAAAGCATCAGGCAAGTCTTCAGGCATCAGGTCAAGTTGCGTTGTTGGAGGCTCAGTTTAAAACCTACGAGCTATAACAATAGAGAGGTCAGTAGCGCACCGAGAGTTTCTTCATCTCTCTCTCTTTTCTCCATTGAAAAACGTATGTTAGATAAGGATGGACAACGGGATAAAACCCCCTCTTTCTGTCATTCTCCTACTTATACATTCAAATGGGAAATGAGAGAGATGGAAGAGATCCTGGTTCCGCCAGGAGAGGATTTGTGGGGCCTGTGCTTTTGAGGTAGCACGGAAGCAGCCATGATGGCAGTGGCGTCGCGTGCAATTTGGCAACAATGTATTCTATCCATTTAAACTTCTGTTAAAGATCGAATTCAGGGGGTTCACAGTGCACAAGGAAAATTCGATGTATTTAACGAGTTTAAATGGAGCAGTTGCATTGTTGCTAGATGACAAGCGACGCCACTCATGATGGACATCTCTCGTGGACAGTTTCACACGGGTTTGGCTTGTTTGCCTCATTTTTTTTTTTTTTTTTACCTTAAACCAAAAATTGTAATGAATCCATTGGAAATTAGTTTTAAAAGAAATTGCAAAAGTTTTAGAGTGGCTATCTGGACACAAAATTTGATCTAACTGCTTCTTTTGGAAGGATTTGCTCGATTTCAGCGCAAGAGAGACCGATACATGTTATAGGTCTTGTCCCAAAATGTGACAGGATGGGTGATCTGATTCTGGTTTGTTGGCCTCATATTTTTTAACCTTAACTTGAAATTTGTCACTAATCCAAAGGAAAGTGGTTTTAAACGAAAGTGCAAATGTTTAAGAGTGGCTGTTTCTGGACACACAAATCGACGTAAGTGTTTCTTTTAGAAGGATTTGCACGATAAAGAAACTGGCGCATGACCAAAAAGAAGTCAAATTTTCTCACCTGGATGTATTTATTGGGATTCACTCTCGTTTAAAACCAATTTCCAATAGATATCTAATCGCAGCTTTCTCTATGATGGGATTCTCACAAAGGGACTGTAAGAAGAGAAGGGGGCATCGAAAAGAACATTAACGCAGCGTTTCGTCAACTTGATCCCATATGTTAAATGTCGATTCGAGGGAGTGCACTGTGCAACTTTATTTTTCGACCCTTTTCATGGGTTTTCATGGGACAAATACATCTTTGGTAGCAGGGCTGTCGCTATACCTATGAGGCCCCGCCCGGGACAAGATGCATTTCGGGGGCCCCACTAAAAATGAGGAAGGTGACTGGGGGGGGAGGGGGATCACCCGGACACTCTTGCTCTCCCGGGGCACCGCCAATGTAATCTTAAATTGGAAAACAGACTTACGAGCAGATCTGTTTTCCTATTGGCCTTTAAATCGCTGACAAGGCGCAGGGCTCTCTAAACGCCACGTCTGCTCTTTCGGGACACCGCCAATGTTCGTTTAAATTGGAAAACAGACTTACGAGCAGACCTGTGTTTTTGGTGGGCTTTAAATCGCAGACGTTTACGGTAACACTCATGGTTTTTTCACGGCACGCCGCGCCACTGTGCTGCAGGATGCTAAAGGGCTTGCGTACGGCCTTACTCATGAGTCACGAGCAACGAGGAAAGGAAAAGAATCCTCCGAACAAATCGATGGAAATAAATCGATCCCTAAAAAACTCCCCAGACATCGATACTTTTGCCCACGTTCAGATGCGAAAAAAAAACGAGAATCGATTGATTAAGATCCACCTCTCTCGCCTCGATCTTCAAGGTCATTTCCTTATGCACGTTGATGAAAATATACAGGGTGTGAGGAAAGTCTCCCCCCCCCCCCCTGTCTAACTTTTAAACGGTTGAAGATGAAAAAAAACGAAACTTGAGGGATGTTTAAAACTTAATGGGAACTACTTATTGGCGTATCCAAAATTTCCGGGGGGCGCCCCTAAGAGGGGGTTTCGCCCCCTAACTCAAAATTTTCAAATGGCAACCCCTATCTTGTGATACCTCGTTTTAAAGGGCATAAAATTCTAAGACTTTTGGCGGAAACCGTAGGTCGATATCGTTTTTCGTCATCGATATATCAATAGTCAAAGTTCGATTTTGACCCATTTTCAAAAAATCAGAACTCCCATTTGAAATGTCGGAATTTAGAAAACTAGGTGTCAAAAATACTCTAAAAAGCAAACTGTACTTTTCAGAAAAAAATACGGTTTTGATATTAATCTAGTCTTAGAGCCCCCAAAAATTATTTAAAAAAATGACCCCTCAGGGGGGCTATCTCAAAAATTCCGAGCCGCGACCCCTATCGAGTGATACATCGCTTGAAAGGGCACACAAAACTAAGCATTTTGGCGCAAACGTATTTTTTTCTGAAAAGTACTTCCTTTTAAGAGTATTTTTGACTTCTAGTTTTCTAAATTCCGACATTTCAAATGGGAGTTCTGATTTTTTGAAAATGGGTCAAAATCGAACTTTGACTATCGATATATCGATGACGAAAAACGATATCGACCTACGGTTTCCGCCAATAGTCTTAGAATTTTTCGTCCTTTAAAACGAGGTATCACAAGATAGGAGTTGCCATTTGAAAATTTTGAGTTAGGGGGCGAAATCCCCCCTTAGGGGCGCCCCCGGAAATTTTGGATACGCCAAAAAGTAGTTCCCATTAAGTTATAAACATCCCCCAAGTTTCGTTTTTTTATCTTCAACCGTTCAAAAGTTAGACAGGGGGGGGGGGGAGACTTTCCTCACACCCTGAATACAGTTTCATCTCATGAGGGAATAAAACACGGAAAATCACTCTTGGAAAACGAGGCTGTGAAAACTTCTCCATTCTCCTTATTGTTATTCATATCTATCTCCATGTATGTTGACCGTTGATTGCCACTAACTCAGCCCTCTACGCGTTCCTGACTAAAAGAATGTATGTGAGTATATTATTCGTGTGTAAGTTATTTATCTGACAGGCCGACCGGCCTTTGTATTTTGACGTTTACTCAGCCTTACCTTAACTCTTTTTGAAACCAATGTTGCCGTGTGGAATAGGAGAAAAAAACCTTGTCATTATTTTCTCAAGCGTAATACGAGTATATAGGGTGTAACAAAACTATAAACAGTAATTTTCAGGTTGTGTTTTAGAGGTAAAAATAAGATTTTTTTCCCCTATAAACATGAGTCCGAAATTGTAGTCTTTCGAGTTACAGTGTTGCAAAGTTTCCGAAAAACAAATTGAAAAATTGTCATAACTCCGTCGTGAAGTTTTCTTAATGCTCGAAATTAAGTACTCTGCTGTAATTTTAGGCACTCTCGTTTAACATTAAAATTTGAAGGTTAGAAAAAGATAGAACCAAACCAAACACCCCCCCCCCCAAATTCCCTATCTTTCCTAATGTCCACCTGAAACCATCAGGTGAAAGTAAAAAATAAGTTTTAGACTTTGTCAGGGAATACCAAAATTATGACTGTTTGTCAAGCAGTGACTTTTTAGTATTTTTACGAAAACTTCCAAAAGTTGCTAGAAAATTTGTGGTGCTAATATCACTTTTTATTTTTTGTCAATTTTAAAAAAAAAATGGTAAAATTAGCAAATATTTTAGTTAAAATACTATAGAAATGCTCTGGTCAACGTAGGTCGTAAAGTCATGCTTATACAGGGTGTCCCAGACCACCCGTGTAGGTACTTTTCCTCAAAAACGGCTGGGAGTAGAGAGCTGGAACAAAAAAGTCAAATAGGGAATTGACCTCAAAGAATTCAATGAAAATATTTTCAAAGCCCCCCGAGGCCCCCCAGGGGGGTTTTGGGGGGGTTCGAAACACATTTTTCCATTTTTGGCGGGAAAAAGCCTATAAAAGGTACAAAAATAAGTTCAGATTCTGAAGGAGCAACTCATTGCCGACATTTTTACTCTTGTAACATTTCCCAGAAAACCCCAATTTTTGGGGTTATGGGCCCTTTTGGGGGGAAATTTTCATTCGGCCACTGTGACCACACTATTCAATATTTTTCAAAAAACTGAAATCCATCTGAAAGAAGAGATAAAGACCTTTCGATTGATGTGCCACATAATACCTAAAAGTGAAAAATTAAGGCCCCCACGTAGATTCCAAAATTTGGGGGTCTTTGGGCCCCCCCACGTAAAAAAAGTCAAATAGCAAGGTATGGCTTGTGATACATCGATCGAAAGCCCTCAAAGAGTAGAATAAGATGACGCAATCCAAAATCGTCTACAATCATTACTTTCAAAATGGCGGCCATTTGAAAATTTTGGGTGTTCCAAGGAAATTCCTGGGAAAGGAGTCCAAAAATGAACGATACATAAATTAAAAGGCCTAAAAAAAAAGCAAACGAATGGCGCAAACCGCAAATCAATCCGCCTCTTCAATCAAAAGTTATGACCGATTGAAACTTAAGCAGCCTTAAATAGGCCTTATTGAGCCCTGTAAGTTTCAATCGGTCATAACTTTTGATTGAAGAGGCGGATTGATTTGCGGTTTGCGCCATTCGTTTGCTTTTTTTTAGGCCTTTTAATTTATGTATCGTTATTTTTGGACTCCTTTCCCAGGACTTTCCTTGGAACACCCAAAATTTTCAAATGGCCGCCATTTTGAAAGTAATGATTGTAGACGATTTTGGATTGCGTCATCTTATTCTACTCTTTGAGGGCTTTCGATCGATGTATCACAAGCCATACCTTGCTATTTGACTTTTTTACGTGGGGGGGGCCCAAAGACCCCCAAATTTTGGAATCTACGTGGGGGCCTTAATTTTTCACTTTTAGGTATTATGTGGCACATCAATCGAAAGGTCTTTATCTCTTCTTTCAGATGGATTTCAGTTTTTTGAAAAATATTGAATAGTGTGGTCACAGTGGCCGAATGAAAATTTCCCCCCAAAAGGGCCCATAACCCCAAAAATTGGGGTTTTCTGGGAAAAGTTACAAGAGTAAAAATGTCGGCAATGAGTTGCTCCTTCAGAATCTGAACTTATTTTTGTACCTTTTATAGGCTTTTTCCCGCCAAAAATGGAAAAATGTGTTTCGAACCCCCCCAAAACCCCCCTGGGGGGCCTCGGGGGGCTTTGAAAATATTTTCATTGAATTCTTTGAGGTCAATTCCCTATTTGACTTTTTTGTTCCAGCTCTCTACTCCCAGCCGTTTTTGAGAAAAAGTACCTACACCGGTGGTCTGGGACACCCTGTATAGTTAAATACCATATTATTTTTTCAGCGTGTACGTACATCCAAACGGATGATGTAAGATAGCTCAGGAGGAAGAACTGTCGTTGCCTATGTCCCAGTAGCTAAACAGCTCGCGAAATGCAGTTTATCGATGTCTCCTCCATTTAAACGTATAAAAAGGTCTATATCGTCAGGAGGTGCAGTTGAACCCCGGAGAAGTCGATACTTTTCTATAGTTTTTAATGGAGTGGGCATCGATATATCGCATTTCACTAGCCACCACTGCTATATCCCCAGCATCATATGTGTGGAAAGCTATGTATCTTTCCACGTTCGATCCACAGGAATAATTGAGGTCATGTTCAGAAAATAAGATCATGTTTTTTGAATACGTTAGGAAGTATCATTCACAGTTTAAAAAGTCCACAGTTTGATTCTTATTCTATTTTTCATTGCATTATGTATATGGTACGCTTCATGGATCCTAACTTTATCTATCAACCTTCTTAAATTGATGAAAAAATATCTAAGGGAAAATTGAGTTAAGGACGACGCCAAGTCCCCGCCGTACTATCAAACGCAAAAGTTTTGACAGTCAAGAATTTTTACAGAGAGCGCAGAAAAGAGGCAGGAAATGTTGCCTTTCAGTTGAAAGTGTGTTCTAATATTTTATTTTGATCTGCATCTTGAAACAAGTAAACTGTATTCGTTCTCCTGTCGCCAAAGGTCGAATACCTTCGATATATTTTGCGTCCTCACGTGCCTTTTTCCTGCGCTTGGGGTAAATTATTGACCACCAAAACTTTTGCGTTTTATAGTATACAGGGTGTAATAAAACTCATATGCGAAACTTCTAGAGCATATATATTTGAGGCCAAAAAAATACTTTCTCCCCCCAATAAACATGGGTCCGGAATTGCAGCCCTTCCGGACCCATGTTTATAGGGAAAAACGTTTTATTTTGGCCTCAAATATGTGCTCCAGAAGTTTCGAACATAATTTTTGTTACACCCTGCAGTTTATCAGTCGAACGATTTACCATTCGCAACTTTTCCTGGTCAGTAGTCTGGCATCGCTGCGCCCAAGTATGCCGAACTCATCCTTCTCGACTTCAGGAAAGCTGTCAAAACTTTTGTTTTTCGTTCCCTTTTTTCGAGAGCTTTCAGTGCCGTCAAGTGTCTGTTTTGCGTCTTATCTCCCTCAATATCTACGTCTATTTTGCGGACATTTGGAGGTCGCCTTTGTTTATCATTCCGATGTTATCCTTTGGAACATCATTTTTCAATATATCCTCGATGGCTTTATGCGGTGTCCGCCTTCCCTCAGCTGTCTGGATCCCTGAGTTTAAGCCATCCTTACGCAACATCAAACCCTTTTTTTTAGAGGTGATTATTTTCGATTTTTCCATGTTCAAAATGTTCATCTATATGAAGCTGAAAACGAAAAGGCGATTCGTTGTTCAAGTGGATTACTGGATCTGCACAGTGCACATGTACAATGACCTTCAAAAGAACGTATCCTGGTCGAAATTTTTACTGTTTCAAATTTTGGCAATCTTTAAAAAAGTTTGCGGTTTTCAAGTGTTTAAGGACTGGTCAGAACGCCCCTTTTAAAGTACGTCTTGAAAAATCGAAAGTTCCATTGAAAATAAAGGATAAATTTCACAGTAAGGATTTTGACCACGGTACTTTCTTTTGAGAGTACACCCAATTGCGATTGTACCGTTCTGACGTCAAAATTCATTTTATCTATATTTATGGTTTATACCGTGCTGATGTTACGCGCACTTTTAGTATTCATTTTCATCATTCTGAGGTTTTTTGTGACGTTGATTCCCGAGTTTTCTGATCTACTATGAACCTTAATTGGATATTGCTCTCGTTCCAATATTTTTCTTTTTCTTCCAAAACTCATATAAGGTATATTTTTTTGGTCCGACATGCAATAAAAGTTTGTTGTGAACAGAGAAAAATAAAATGAAATAAAAATGAAACAAAAAAATATTTATACTTATATTTTTTTTATGGAAGCTTAAATTTCTCAAAGGAAAAATCTCTAAATGGAATCACTTTTATCGTACATCCAACCTAAATTTTGATAAATTAGTGGAATGACGTGAAAAATTAGCTGGACAAAAAAAGTGATGACACCAATAGGATTTGCTACTATAATTTCATGTGTACAAATACTATCTAACTATCAAAACTTAGGTTAGATGTAGGTATAAAAGTGATTTCATTCGGAGATTTTCCTTTTGAAGAAATTAAAGCTTTCATAATAAATATGTGTAGAAATATTTTTTATTTTTATTTCATTTTATAACCTTGTCAAACTCCGGGGGAAACAAAGAAAAGAAGCGGAGAACCGAAAAAAGTATTTATTACTATATACACATATAAAACACAGTTTCTTAGCATTTTTATCATACTTTCTTATTGTTTATTGAACTTGAGAACTTGTTGCTTGTGTTCCACTGTTCGTAGAAATAGCAGTTTGTGACTTACACGTGGATTCTTAGAAATTAGAAAAAATATGTTTGTCTGATTTTTATAAACACGGAGTCATTTAATCTTTCTATCCTCTTTTCCCCGAAACGAACTTTCTATTCCTTTTAATCCTTGTTCGCCGAGTTACCGTCTTCTACTCATGACGTAAAGAAATTTGGATCTGCGCAGTTGCTAGGTCACACTGAAGATGAGTGGAAGGAAATCTTGATATTTAATTCATGCACGCATTTTGGGATTTTAGTTTTTTTGAGATTCATTTAGACCGTTCGAGGACACTTTTTTAAGAACTTTGATGGGTCAGACAACTTTTTGAAAAATGTCCATTTAAAGTCCATTGAATCACATGTTACATAAAATGGTACACATGTGTACCACTATCCAAGAAAGGGTTAAATTAAATCCAATTTAATTAGTTTCAAATGAAATTCTCTGCATTCACTATTCAAGCTTACACCAGTCAATAAAGAAGAATTTCAAGAACGTGAATGCTCGCGTCGCTTCGGAATAACATTCTCTGCTTTCCAATCTTTTGTCACTTCTACCTTCATCAGAGGAAATATGTCCTAAAAATTTCAAAATAAGTACTGCGACATTCTTACATTCTTCGCCAAGTCTCATGTTTATTCAAAGCGTATATTTTTCATCCTAATATTGAATTCTAGTGATTATGTTGTCTTCCAGTAATTGCCGATGATTTTACTTATTGGAAAAGTAGATTTAAATTTGAAAAAGTCAAGAGCCAGGTGAACACTCTGTCTGTCTCTTTAATTCGACTTTATCGTCAATTGATAAAATTATGGCGCTCTTCGGCTGCAACCCCGTCACCAGTGGCGTAACGTGCAATTTGGCAACAATGCATTCTATTCATTTAAACTCGTGTAAAAGATCGAATTCAGGGGGTGCACAGTGCACAAGGAAAATTCGATATATTCCATGAGTTTAAATGGAGCAGTTGCATTGTTGCCAAATGGCACGCGACGCCACTGCCCGTCACTATCATCCTCAATAAATTTTAGAAGGAGAAAAATTACCCATATTTTAACTAGCAATCGGTCTAAAGCGCGTTTTTTGCTATAAAGGCAGAAACAATTGATTCTACAGTGAAGTGTCACTAGAAAACTGATTAAAACATCTTAAAATATCCACTCTATTAGAGAGAAAGTAACAATGAGTTCAGGGTCATTGCAAAACGAATCTGAAAATGCAAGTAATAGCGCGAAACTACTTAGAAAAATAACGATGGCAGCTCTAAAAACTTCTGGCATCCACTCCTACACTCAATAAACGCTTTAATTGCGCTAGCGTAGTGGTGGCTTAGGACAGTAATAATTTTAAATTAAAAATTCGGTATTTTGATTTATGAAAAGTTTTTTTTTTTTTTTTTTTTTTTTTTTTAATTTAACAAAACTTAGTTTCAATTTTAAATTACGTCTTTTTGTCATATAATTCAAAAAGATTTATTATTAAATCTAAAAAGAAATTTCTCGGTAGGTATTATGTTGTAATCTTTGATAAGCCAGAAAAGACTTATAATACCGTAAATGCAGCCAATATTTCATATGCATTTTGAAGAAAATTCCATCATTTTGTAGTTATGATGTCGTTTACTTGTACACGGTGGCTCCATTTATATAGTAGTATGCCTATACATACATAGTGACTACTGTAGCGAGGGCTGTTTGAAATTGAAGTAATTTTCTGAGTTATTCAGTGATTTTTGAACGTTTTCAATTTGCGCATTGTTATTTTCGCCGAATTTCAAAAAAGAATCAATATGGTCTATATTGCTGTTTACCAAAAGTATGCAACAGACCTAGTACAGAGAACACTTTGAATAAGTGATTTGAACCTATAAATGTCACTGGAAATTAAATCAAGCTAAGGTAGAAAACAATGATTTTTGATAACTTTTGTCCCTGATTTTCGGCCACTTTTTTCGATCTTAGAACATTGTGCGTCGGTCCCAGCAACTTTTTGGTGAGTTCCAGTCCCCCCTTCCATTCGCTACGCGACAACTTTTTGCCACGTAAGCTCATTCCGCGTGACGCATCGAGCGGCGTCGGTTCGTACGCGGCTTAAGTCGTCTTTCGAGGGCGGACGGGAACTTATATTTGTACAGATACGTACAAATACATATATTTTTTTTATTTACTTTTATCTACCAATCGGTCAAAGGCATTATAGAAGAAGACTGGCCCCTAGCGGCAAGATTTGAAGCCGGTTACTGTCACAGGCAGGGCTTCCCCGCCCGGGGGTATGAACCAAATTAACATTGCGGCTAATGGAGCCGAGACATAATACTGTTTCAAAAGAATGTTAATTACTGTTGGTTTTCAAAACTGCTCAGATATGATAAGCAGCTTATGCCAAAGTTGAGCTTGACGAACTTAAACGAAAGTTTCGGTCAATTTATCAGCTAGATATTTACGATAGAAAGTGCGGCAGAGAGGTAATGGGTGCTATAAAGTAAATAATGACCGAACGATCGTTAACTTCAATTATTAAAGAACGGACGCCTGAAATTGATCAAAATTTTCGGTTTAAATTTATGTTAAACTAGACTGTACAATATACATATGTGAGACTCGACTCCGTTATTTGTAAAAATAATGGACTAAAATAGGTTTGAAGAGCGAGGCTTCATAAGAGCTAATGTGACAATTGGTTCATACCCCCGCGCGGGGAAGTGCCCTATGCCCGCATTAGCCCGCGCCATGATCGGCTGCATTTTTCCCCCGTGCAAAGAGATAGAGGCCAGTCTTCTTCAATAATGTCTTTGCAATTGGTCCACGAGACAGGTGCCTTTCCCTCACATACGAATGCAATAATCAATCATTCTGCCCATAAATATACTGTCACACGCAAAAACGCGGTTTAAGAAAAAAACGGCTGGAAAAAAGTATATATAACTTTACATATTCTAAAAGATCATATCCTTACGCATCCAAATCTTTTTACATTTTTGAAAAAATTAACTACAGCGCACAAACGAGCAAATATAGTGAGACAAAGTCGAAGTACCGATTTATGCTCGATTATTGCATTTTAATATCCTTGACGCTCTATAGCGTTGTTATCAAGATAACGATCTGAACCCCCTGCTGGATTACAAGCTATGGGACGGGCTCGAAGAAAAAGCTTGCAAAAAACGCCACCGTAATTTTAGAAAGCTTAAAAGTCAGCATCGTCGAAGCCGCCCAAAAAATCCCGTTGGAGACCATTCGCGCGGCAATCGATCAATTTCCCGCAAGGTTAAAAAAGTCAGGTCAATGGTGGGCACTTTGAGCACTTTATGTGTTAGGTAAATTTTCTTTATCCATCTAGCTGTTATTTAGTACCTAATAAACAGATTTTGCCCCATTCCACCATTTTCTTATCTTTTTATTGCCTACAAGATGTCGAGTAATTAACGAAAAATCGAGCGTAAATCGGCACTTCAACTTTGTCTCACTATTTTTGCTCTTTTGTGCGCTGTAATTAATAATTTTCAAATCTGTAAAAAGATTTGGATGCTTAGAGATATGACCTTTAAGAATTATACGAGTATATACGTTTTTCCGACCGTTTTTTCTAAAACCACGTTTTTGCGTGCGTGACAGTATTTATGGGCAGATTGTGTATAACATGGGATTCAATAGAATTTAAATAGACATTTTGCGAAAAATCGTGTGATCCATCAAAATTCTCAGAAAATGATCCTCTTCAGAACGGTCTTAAATAAAAATCTTAAAAAGGCAAATCCCAAAACGCGTGCACGAAAAGGTTAACTCACCAAAAACACGTTTAATTTTATTCGCAAATGTGCCAACCCCCCCCCCCCCCCCATCGCCCCATTTTCTTCGGTAATACTTAATCCGCCAAGATGGGCTTCTGGTATACAGTTATACCTCGACGGTCGCGGTGCTCTCTAGTTTAATTAATACATGAAGTAATAATTATAATTAACCTCTCCACCTCCAGCTTGGCTTGGCTTGGATGTAAATGCAAAGATGCCGCGTAATCAGGGCTGCCGTTTTGCGTATAATCAATGCTATTTTTCTTTTCACCGATGATTCCACCGGTTGAGAAAAGATTACACAGTTCAGTTCAGTGTATGACTGTGATGCACGAAAATATTCTGATCTGTAATCATTTCTCAACCGGTGGAAAGTCCGTTGATTAATTAAAATATCCGCAAGTTTTTTAAAGTCATCGACGACTCCACCGGTTGAGAAAAGATTACAGATGCGATTATTTTAGTTTAGTACAGTCATGCACTGAACTGAGCTGTGTAATCTTTTCTCAACCGGTGGAATCATCGGTGAATTGAATAATAGCATTGATTATACGCAAAACGGCAGCCACGCGCGTAATGCCAGGCTACAGTTCAAAGCTGTAATGCAGTGCGGGTTGCATGACCGGGAGTTGTGGGGGCGCGGTCACATTTAAACGCCCGGTTTTTAAACGAGGCCGGAAGAAGAGCCGTGAAGAAATTGAGCATTGTCAGTTGTTCAGTCGTCAGCCATCGAGCGTCTCGTTTCAGCTCATCTCCCTCGCTTCCAGCCGAGGGATTATTCCAGGAATTCCCTAATGGACCCCCTGGGCCCTGGATTTTCATCCGAGTTACGGAAAATGTTTACATCATCTCGCAATAGGGCTGTTGCACACCTTCACGGAAAAAAATCAGTGGTAAAATTAACCATAGCATAGTTGATTTTGGCACCTCCTACAAAGTATGGTAAATTTCACCTGATGTTTGGTATGATGAAGCACACTACTAGTTTAATATAACGCGCAGATGGATGCGTTGACCAAAAGTGTACCTCATCATGCCAAACATCAGGTGAAATTTACCATACTTTGTAGGAGGTGCCAAAATCAACTATGCTATGGTTAATTTTACCACTGATTTTTTTCCGTGTTTGCTATGTAAGCGATTTTAGGGTCGATTCAGGTGTAAAAACTTGCTAAAACAACGATTTAAAATTAAAAAGCCACTTCTCAGTTCATAAAATGCTGTTAAATGCACGAGCGCAGTGGCAGCGTTTGGCACGATTAACCCTTTAAATACCATGTTAGTTCACATGAACGTCACTTTTCCGTTTGTTCAGGGAAGGTAGTTAACTGTTCGTACTCGGGGGAGTTGGAGTTGCATATATGACGGATTGAAGGCGCCAGACGAAATATCATCTTTCTATACTACATCGAGACTCGTGTTTATTCGGAATCCTGATACTGGACCAATCTGAAATAGAAAAGAGGAGAAAACCGAGTATATTCGGGCTTGGTCCATAAGGGGTTAATGGAAGACTCCCAACTAATAATACTATAACTCCATCAAGAAATGATCGTTAAGACTCTTAACGATCATTTCTTTAAGAGACGACTATATCCTTTGACATCACATTATGGTAATTGATGGTCAAAAAGAGGCAAAAAATCGGAAAATGAATTTATCGTCAATTTATCATTTATAAATTTTCAAGATCAATTCTGTTTACAGAAAAAGCTTTTAACAAGTAATTGAAATTTAGGAAAGTCACTGGGATGATTTTCAATAAGTTTAAAATGTATAGATCAGGGCCCAATAAATATACGGTCCAAACGGGTTTTAGGTCGTACCTAAAAATGGCGATTCTAACCTCACATTTCTTTAACGGAACATCGGAATGTTGGGTGCGCTCGCAACTTTACGTTACTTGGGGCGGGTCTAGAGCCTTTCTAACCCACCCTTACTGCTATTTTGAGGTTACTTTTGTAGTTGTTCCATTTAAAAATGGTCCGATGCGGTCCGTTGGCTGGTGGCCGATGCTTGTTGAAGTACTTAGAGCGGACTTGGGGCCGAGGATCGTGTGTACCGTACATTATAGGTCCCAGAGTACCAGAGTGCATCGGTGTCACCAGGTATTAGGGTTCCATTTATCGGCGGTTTATTTTTATATATTTAGATATCAATCTAAAAAAAAACAAAATCTGCTGCAAGAATAAAAAGTACAAAGTTGAAGATGTTCTGTTCCTGGAAGCGAAACTAATTTTCAGCAAGAAGGGCAAAAATGTGAAAAACTTATAGCATGTTTGTGAATAGTGTTCTCTCATTTTTTTTGCTTTTCGAGTTGGACCGGTTTGAACCGGTCAAAAGAGTCGCTAAACCGATTCGAACCGCGAGTCCATTATTGTCCCTGCGTGAACCCGAACCGATTTCAAGTGCGAATTCCGATCCGGGAACCGAACCGACATTGTTACCAGTTCAAAGCCCTGCGATCTGACTCAACTGGCAATTTCGAAACGGGCCAAATGAAGTCCCAACGAGATTACATTTTTAAAAAAGATCAAATAAGTTCGATGTTTCGATTTTTAAGTCAAAAGAACTTAGTTTTATGAGGAGCAATAGTAATAATGGCTTTTAAAGTTATTTAAATACTAATTTGAATTGTTTTATGGTTCAAAATGTCCGTCGGTTACGCGTCCCCCACACGAGTTTTTGGTATTTAACTTAAGTTTTTGACCATATTTAGAGGCTGAAATAAATTTTGAAGATCATGGAAATGCTCAAAAAACTCCGTAAAACACGTGTAAACCATCGTTTTTACGAAATTATTTTTCTTCATGCCATAAATTGTGAAAAATGGTTGTTTCCCGGTTCCAAAATGTCCGTCGGTTACGCACGGATTTTACCGTTTTACAATATATTAAAAGTTTATTTAAAAGTGAAACTGGGTAACTTACGTTTTTCTCAACCACGCTCCAACGTTCTAAACAGGAATTATCAACATCTGTGCAAATGGATTTTATTTGGCAACGATTTTCACCAACAAATCCGATCTCGTGATTTGCCTACGGTCCTAGTCGCAGTGGCCCTTAAAGATACGAAAAAGGTAGGTAATACAGTAAAGTTCCGCCCTGTAATTTTTAATTCAATTCAACTACCGAAATTTGCTTTAAAAATCAACATCAGAGATTATCGTAACAAGTAATATTGTTTCAATTAAGTCCTTTTGAAATAGTCGGTAACGTAATCGACAGCGTAACCGACAATCGACAAGTTATTTTCCGTTAGTTCATCACGCGTTTCCGGCTGTTTCCGTGTTACATGAGAAATATCGACAATTCAGCGGAACCCTTAGGTAAAAAGTCTTTTATAGTAGTACTGAAGGTAAAAAATTACTCATTTGGTTTAAATTTTGACTTGAAATTTTCACGGAGCATGCATGCATGCTCAATTGGCCCGATTTGAAATTATGACCCATTATCATACTTTACAGAAACCTCTTGAAAGCGCTTGAGGTTTAATATTTGTTAGGATCTAACTTTGATCGAAATGTCACAATGAAAATCATACTATCAATGGCTGTCCGCAGTCGCGTCGAAGGATGTGTCTGTGTCTAATCGAGTGAGGTTTGAATGACCGGGAGGGAAGCAGCACTCGTAGAGGCGAACGGTACTTATACACGCGGGACGAGGGTATTCAAGATCGGGGAGGGGGGTTTTGGGTTTAGTTGACGGTGAGACAGCGGAAAAGGCAGAGGCGAGACGGATAACTGTTGAAGTGAGGGGGGGAGGGGAGGGGTTGAAGTAATATCGGCCAGAAGTTTGGCGACTAATCACTAATCTGAGAAGGCTCATAAAGTTTTGGAAGTTGTCTAACTACTAAATTGAATTCATCACAACAAGCTCGGCCCCCTGCCCCCCTCCTCATCCCCCTGCCCCCTTCGCCACCCTTCAGAGCAAGCCGTGGGTTCTGGCAATGTGATGTGATGGATCTCCATTTCTCAGGGTGTAATTTAAACTCTTCCGGGGGGCTGCCTTTTGTGGCGGCCGCAAAGATGGGCGAGAAGGCGTGAGGAGGGGGTGAAGGGGGATAAGGGTTGATGGAATGAGGGGGGGGAGGGTATCAAAGGGTTCAGAATATTCGCTCAAATCCTCCGCGTTTCCGTGAGTTACTCTTAGCGGAAGTTACTATAATCGTCTCTGACTTGGCTGTATATATATATATTGTACGAGTTCTTTTGAGTCGGGTCAATATTCCTCCGTTCCGCTCCATTTCGTCAACGTTCCAACGTTTGAAAAGTATCATTCGTCAGTCCCGCCTTTTGTTTTAATCCACTTGAACGGCGAGGAATGTTATGAAAAGAGCTGCGCGCTTCTGCTCAAAGCATCTGTTTGCGTTGTCGAGTTACGAACCTGCCAATTATACTCTTTTACTCTTTGCACGGGACAATAAGTGGAGTTTCGCCCTAGCGTACGTTGTATCGTGTACCAGAGCTGCCGATTTGCATGCATTTAATGGCAATGGGTCTGTTGCGTACTTTTGCTACATCAATACAACTCATTGTTTCTAACGTAAAATTCGGCGAAAATAACTATGCGCACATTAAAAACTTTCAAAATCCACTCATTAACTCAGAAAATACCTTTCATTTCAAACAACCCGCGCTACACTAGACACTATATCACCGACTTATAACTACATAGATGGAACCAACTCGTTTATGTAAACATGAACAGAACTTACAAACATTGGAATGTTTCGTTTAGATGCGTACATTTCTTATATTATTTTGTAATCTTTGATGAGCCAAAAAGACCAGACAGCAAATGCAGCCAATAGTTCATGTATTTAGAAGGGGATTCCATCATTTTGTAGTTACGATGTTTTTTACTTATGCGCGGTAGTTTCGTCTATTTACTAGTATACCGGTGCAAATAGTGTCTAGTGTAGCGCGGGCTGTTTGAAATTGAAGTGATTTCCTGAGTTAATGCGAGTCAATTTTGAACGTTTTTAACGTGCACATCGTTATTTTCGCCGAATTTTACCTAAGAATTAAGGTTCCATATTGTTGCAGCAAAAGTATGCAACAGACCCATTTCAAATTCACCGAAGATTCCACCGGTTGAGGAAAGATTACAGAGCTTAGTTCAGTGTATGACTGTAATGCAAGAAAATACTCTGATCTGTAATCTTTTCTCAATCGGTGGAAGCGTCCTTAATTAATTGAAATAACCGCAAGTTTTCAAAGTTTTCGACGACTCTATACCGGTTTAGAAAAGAGAAAATACGCTAGTATATTTTCGTGCATTACAGTCATAAACTGAATTAAACTCTGTAATCTTTTCTCAACCGGTGGAATCTTTGGTGAATTTCAAAATGCCATTAAATCTACGAAAATTGGCAGCTCAGCCAGGTACCGGCATTAAAAAGATTTCGGATTGTTATACTTTTTGTTTCTTTATAGGTATAGTCTAGGTTGTATAGGACCGGAAAAAAACTGGATATCAGCTGGGAGCCGATTATAGACAGTCAGATCGGGGCGATTTAGCAAATCTAATCGACTTACATACATTTGTGTGTCATCCGTGGGCGGGTACAGAAATTTGTCTTTCTTTGTCTCTGATCATTTAAAAACATGTATTGGAAAAAAGATAGCAGAGAGGGTTAGCATGTGACTTGAGCCTCTATCTATGTCCTTTTCTAATGCACCTGATTAAATGGAAGGAGACAGAGAAAGACGATTTTGGTGTCGTTATGGGGGATAGCCGAGTTGACTCATTTAAGTTGACTCGATTCGTTCCCAAGTCGATCAATCTACTCAGGCAACCACCTCCCCGACGACTCAATCTACTAGGACGAATGCAATCGATTTCGCTTTCCTCCATAAGACACAATGTATTTAAGTCGATTCGACCGTGTAAAAAAATAAAAAATCAGAGCTTCAGCGAGACTTTTAAGCGATATGACACTTGTGATAACTAGCATGTGCTAGGTCTCTATATTTGTCTCTGCTTATAACCATACTTTTAGGCATTAAAACCTACGAAAAAAATCGATTGTAAGAGAGGGAATCTGCCCAAACCAGAATCGATAATATCTCACAGTTTTAAATGGAGTGGACCCGTCTTTGGCAGATCACACGAGCCACCGTGCACGGAAACCAAGTATAAGGGGTATAAGTGTCAAAGATTTTGGACAATAACACTTTTCACTCTTGAGACGTCGTTTAGAACTCGCGGTTCACGAGAAAAATCTCAAGAGAACGATAGAGCTGTAAAATGGCAGAGAGATAAAAGGACAGGCCATCTCCGACACTCTCGTTGACTCTATTTAATGAAAGACTTTTTATTTGTAGATGATTCTCTCCGTTCTTGCACTGAGGACCAATGATAGCTTTGAGAGGATTCACATCGCACGGTGGTTGAGGGGAGTCTGTAATACGAAGGGCTCCAACATTGCATTTCGTGTGTTTGCTTCGCGAGTCGAGGTGCAAAACTGCTCCCGAAAGTAAAGTAGTTATGCCTCATACATATTGTATGACCGCGAAAATGTCCGCCCCCCCTCCAATCCTCGTCACACTTTCGTTTCTCTTTACGATCATGGCCCTTAGTCAACGTCTCAACGAGCTTATTCTCTTCTCTTCTCTTCTCTGAAGCTGAAGAGGAAACTCGTTCGTTGTCTAGATTCGAATCATTCGTTCTGACTGCTGTCTCGCAGAAAGTGACAATTATCGTTGTCAGACTTTTAACACTGAAAAAATAAGGGATTGTCATAATACCACAGAATAATACAATCAGAACGGAAACTCCCATAAGAGCCAATGGAAGCAAGTTTGGAATTTAACGGCACCAATAGGCAACGCTGTGGTCCTATATCCCAACGTGGCGGACGAGTGTGATTTGTGTTGAAATTAATTTATTTCTGTAAATTCTGGAAAGAAATCTTAAGTTTCCGGCCTCACTTTCATTCTCATGGCATTTCAGCATGAGAATTTTGCGAATCACGTCCTATATTTTTTGTTTGCACGCAAATCCAGATGCAAACATCCTATATCCCAACATGGCGGACGCGAAATGAATTTGCTTTAAAATCCGACAGAGTTTCCGTTCTGATTGTATTATTCTGTGATAATACCAAATTCTAGTCATATTACCAGAAGTACAATGATATGTGAACGACAGAAAGTCTAGTACTTTGACCATAAAATTCTAGCGTTAAAACCAGAACATGACCAGAGAACTAGAATTTCCAAAAAAAAAAAAAAAAAAAAAAAAAAAAAAATTAAGAATTACGGTACAAACACGAGAATTCTGGAAATTGTACTATCCCTTACATATAGGTTCACATATTTTCATGCTTCTGGTCATAGCCGTAGCCAGGTTATTGTATTTCTCTCTCTTAGCCCATTTAAACGTATGTGTTGGAAAAGGATGGATATAGGGGCTGTCATGTGACTTCAGCCCCTGGTTCTCTCCTTTTCTAACACATTCGTTTAAATGGGCTATAAGAGAGAAAGACAATATCCTGGCTACGGCTATGCTTCTAGTAATCTTCTTTTTTTTCTGTGAAGAGTCCATGAGGAAAACGATAAATGTCAGAAGAATCCAAATTAAAGTTGTCATGGTCATCTATAATGGGATATCAATCCCTGAAGAGCAGAGATGGGACGTTTTGAGAGCCCTGTGCCTTGAAATCGATTAAAAGCCCACCAGAAAGACGCGTCTGCTTGTAAGTCTGTTTTCTTATTTTAAATTAGATTGACAGTGCTCCGAAAGAGCAGAAGGGACGCTTGGAGAGTCCTGCGCTTTGTCCGCGATTCAAAGCCCACCAAAAAGACAGGTCTGCTCGTAAGTCTGTTTCTCCATTTAAAATTACATCGAGGGTGCCCCGGAAGAGCAGAGGGGACGTTCTGAGAGCCCTGCGCCTTGTCAGTGATTAAAAGCTCACCAAAAAGACAGTTCTGCTTGTAAGTCTGTTGTCCCATTTAACCCGCCGTCAGTCGCGCCCTAAAAACTTCCGCGAGTAGTCGCGCGGGGTCGTTTTCGACCCCAAAGTTCTTTCGTCCCATTTTACCACCGTCATTCAAAATTTTGATTTCAACCATGCAGAATGGTAATAAGTATGTATTTTTAAAGCTTTTCACGTGACAACTCGATTTGAAAAAAGAATTTTACGTTCAGTAATTGGTATATAGTAATCTGTGTCGGAAAACCCCCAAAAATGTGACTTTTCCCAGATTTTTATCGGTCAGCTGCCTTTAACTAGTTTTGAAACTTATAAATCGAGGTTTTTTTTACTTCTAGGCACTATAGAAGATAATTTCATGAAAAAAAAGTTTGGGGTTGTGGGGGCAAGTTTTTGAGATATCCCCCCCTCAATACCCCTCCTATATTTAGTCCTAAAATTTTGGATATGAAACAAGTAACCATCTGAAAAACTTTATTTTTTACCGAATGAGATGGAAAAAACGCCAATTAAGGTTAGCTAGATTCCATCAACCAAAAAACAGAATCGAAATTGAGGATTTAGGGGAGGGCTGGAGGGGAAAAAGGGGTGGGGGGTAGCAAAGTGGAGATACTTGGATTTTATTGCTGTGATCTTTTTGGTTTTCGTACTTGATTCCAGATACCCTTTTACACCTCCCTTCCGCTTTCCCCCACCTTCCCCCTCCATTTCCCACCTCATTCCCTTTTTCCCCTCCCACTCACCGCCCCCATGTGAAATAATCAAACTTTCACGGAAAAAAAAACAAAAAAAATTATGATCAGTGGCGTCGCGTGTAATCTGGCAACGCCGCATTTCGTCGATTCAAATGCATGAAAAAGGCCAAACTAATGGAGGTGCGAAGTGAACTCCCTCGAATCGACACTTTGTGCGGGTTTGAATGGACAAAACGCGGTGCTGCCAGATCGCAAGCGGCGCACTGATTTATGTAAAAATTGATACGTAACAAATTGGGATAAACGAGTAATTTAGAAAAAAACAGTAAGAGCAAACATTAGATTTGCTAAAAGTATTGTAGTAAGCAAAGAAAAGTAAAAAACCAACGGCAATCACATCACACGAGTGCAAACACCGCACAGAACCCACGTTTACGTTATGTTCACTCGGTCACATTTTATAAACGTGAGTAGTCGCGCGGGGTCGAAAAGGACCCCAAGCAACTTTGGCGCGTCCGTGCTTCAAAACGAATGATTGAATTAAGTTCATATTTACAGAGTGGATAGTCCAAACCCTTGAAGGAAGGTACTGAAACGGACGAGCTAAAACCTTCAAATTGCATTTTTCTGACCCCTGGGGTCGTTTTCGACCCCGCGCGACTGACGGCGGGTTAAAATTAAATTCGCGGTACCCCGGAAGAGTTAGAGGGCCCGGGTGATCCCCGACATCCCCAGTCACCTTCTCCATTTTTAGGGGGGCCCCCGAAATGCATCTTGATACCAAAATCTAAATTGAACAGTTATCTACACTGTACAGAACAGCCTTTATTTGGAAATTGTCTACTGAAAAGCAAGAAAAATAATTGCATTGATTTCTGCATACAAATCAAATCTCACTTTTTTTAAATCAGGGAATCCTAAATTTTATTAATCAAACAATTTTTTTTTTTTTTTTTTTTCTCGTGTGTTTTTAATTCAGTGACTTCATGCCTGGATTGGCATTTGTAATTTTGTAGAGCTAATGCATCATCCAAAACACTCATTAAATTGAATTGTATTCAAAACTCGGGTAACTTGTGGGTACCTGCAGTACAGAATAGTTAAGAGAACTTTAATCACAGTATATTTAGCCGCCATTTTAATAAAGAATGGCGAAAAACCATTAATATTACACTGACACCTCTAGCTGAGTTTTGTCCGTAACAAATCCATGTTACCACCGTAAAAGGTTTAAACGATGAGGAATCACTCAGATAATTTACATCATTATTATTATTTTTTTTTAAAAAAATAATGAATATCTTGAAACTCAATGCTATTTGGAAGAACTTCAGCTGAACAAACTTTGAGTAGCTTTAATAAGCGAAGATGATGCATAGTTTCTTTAATTTCTAAAGCTTTTAATTCGTTATTTATAATCTCAGTTTTGAATGCTCACTGGTCCAATGAATTCCAGTCTAGAACGCTCCCATTGAGAGAAAGACACGTCGTTCCCGTGTCTGCCGCTGCTAAATGTAATTCTTCGTGTTTATAGCTCAATTTAGCTCAATACATCTTGTTCTGTGCACCACTGCTGAATGGGCGTCGTAAATATTACGGCTTTAAAAAGTCACGTCAAAAAGTCGGTCAACATTTTTTCCCCCTCCTGTTTCTATCCTGTAATTGAATTTCAGTTCAGGTCGAGCTCAACTTCTGCTTTTTGCCAATCAAAATCAGAAACAAAGTGAAACTCGATGTTGTCAAATGTTCTATTTCGGCCTGAAATAAAGTACAATTTTGCTTTATTAACTGATTAGATTCAATAAATTTAACGACTTCGAACTTGAGTGATAAGTTTTGATTTTATTGTGGAAACAAAACATACATATCGTGCCCGGAACCCTTTTTTTAAAGAACGTACAGTCTTGTACACACAATTGTAACTAACCTCTTTACATTGAGAGAATTTATTTTTTAATCCAAAGGTTTATTTCGTTTGTGTAAACGAAACTGCACTGTGAAATATTGAATAAGGGGGAATTCCTTTAACCTATCAGAAAAATGTCTGCTGCGACAAGTAAAAGGTTACTTGTTGTGGCAGTGATTCTCGTTCATGCAATCAGAACTTTACTTTGCGCAAGGAAAACTGTCACAAGTAAACGTGTTTCCTTGTTTTTAAAGAAGTGATTTTTTTCAGTGTTTTACCATTTTAAAGATTGGCTTTAAAGTTGTGAACATGGTTAGTGAATGGACAAATAAGTCATAGACATGCGATTAAAAGTGAACATAAAATCCTTACACCGCGACTATGTATGTGCTAAGGGAAGACTCAGAATATTTTCTGTGCGTGTGCGACGAAGCCACCGACACACTTACCCAGGGGCGTGCCGTGGTTTCCAGAGAGAGGGGGGGGGGGGCAAGAATGCAATATTGCCGCCCTCCGCGAACAAAATTATAAATTTGATGATTTATTTATTTATTTTTATTTTTTGCTTGTTACACACTGATTTTGCCGCCCTCTGAAATTCATTTTAAAATTTGATAACACTTTTTTTTTTTTTTTTTTTTTTTTTGGTTGTTCAACCTGATTTTGCCGCTCAGCGAGAGTGCTACCCGGGGCAAGGGTGCCCACATGAAAAAAATGCCCCCCCCCCCACGGCACGCCCCTGCACATACCAATCTGTGTGTTTGTGCATCGAGGACAAATCAAAGACTACTGAAGTCAGCGCTGATATCTCAACGGGGAAGTCTAAAAAAAAACAAAATGAAAACGATGAATTCATCAAATTACTCAAAAAAAAAAAAAAAAAAAAAAAAAAAAATTAACCGTATGTCTGGGTCATAATTTCAAAACGGGCCAAATGGTGTGCCAACGAGATTACATTTTTAAAAAAGATCAAATAAGTTCGATGTTCCGATTTTTAAAGCGAAGGAACTTAGTTTTATGAGGAGCAATAGTAATAATTGCTTTTAAAGTTATTTAAATACTAATTTTAATTGTTTTATGGTTCAAAATGTCCGTCGGTTACACGTCCCCCACACGAGTTTTTGGTATTTAATTTAAGTTTTTGACCATATTTTGAGGCTGAAATGAATTTTGAAGATAAAGGAAATGCTCAGAAAACTCCGTAGAACACGTGTAAACCATCGTTTTTTTACGAAATGACTTTTCTTCATGCCATAAATTGTGAAAAATGGTTGTCCCCCGGTTCCAAAATGTCCGTCGGTTACGAACGGATTTTACTGTTTTACAACATCTTAAAAGTTTATTTAAAAGTGAAACTGGGTAACCCACGATTTTCTCAACCACGCCTCAACGTTCTAAACAGGAATTATCAACATGTGTGCAAATGGATTTTATTTGGAAACGATTTTCACCAACAAATCCGATCTCGTGATTTGCCTATGGTCCTAGTCAGTGGCACTTAAATATACGAAAAAGGTTGGTAATACAGTAAAGTTCCGCTCTGTAATTTTGAATTCAATTCAACTACCGTAATTTGCTTTAAAAATCAACATCAGAGATTATTGTAACAAGTAATATTGTTGTTAATAAGTACTTTTGAAATAGTCGGTTAAGTAACCGACAGCGTAATCGACAATCGACAAGTTATTCACCATTAGTTCATCATGCGTTTCCGGCTGTTTCCGCGGTACATGAGAAATATCGAAAATTCAGCGGAACCCTTCGGTAAAAAGTCTTTTCTAGTAGTACTGAAGGTAAAAAATTACTCATTGGTTTAAATTTTGACTTGAAATTTTCACGGAGCATGCATGCTCAGTTGGCCCGATTTGAAATTATGACCCGTCTGAGTGTACCATTGTACGTACTCAAACATTTCTCGAAAATACACAATACGACCCGATCATTTAATTTTCGATTCATTTCCTGAAAACTAAATCTCCAAAACACACACGGCCACCAGAGGGCGCCTCTTACACTGTATTATATTATTCATTGTAAACAGCAAAGCGAGAGTAAGAAGCTTGCCACAGTGGCCATCCAGCCTCCGCGAACGGGGGGGGCGGCGAATTTTGGATTTTCGCCCCTTAATTACCCCCTTTCCTTGTTTTCGCTATTTATTTCCCTCTTCCTCTCCCCTCATTTTCCACTTTTTGGGCCGAACGGGGGGGGGGTGATCACCCCTTTCGCCCCCCACTGTATCCGCCAATGGCTTGCAATATACTTCGTATGGCGCGCTTAAAATGAGTTAAATATCACTTAGTCTAATCGCAAATGAATGTATGAATTGCATACTTACGCTGATGTCCCCCCCCTTTTCTAAAAAACGTGACAACTATGTTAAGATTTGCATTTGCCACTGATGGCGGCCGCCTGGTCAGGTTAATAAATTAAAGACCAACACACGCATGCTTTTTTTCGTCGCCTAGATTGACCTCTCTCCTCCTCCCCGCTCACCCGTCCGTTTTGAATTCATCATGTCAGATTGCAATTTACTGAACCGTGCAAAAGCTCAGTGCATGCAAATTTCGTTGCGGTCGACAGAAAAAAAAATTGAATAAATAACGAATGGCACTTGTAGAACTTTCCACGAGAAAAAAAAAAGATTACACAAAAAAAAGGAATAATAATAATACGCTCTCGTTGATTCGGAGCTTTGAAGAAAGGTGAGGAGCTTTTTACTTTAATCCTCTTTCCTGGCGAGGTAAAGCTTTTTTACCTTTTTTTTTGAGTATTTCCTCTCCGAAGAAATGATTCAAAAAACATAACACAATATTTAATTTCCAAGCTTTGCTGTACTGTTTGTGAAACTTCGAATTTTGAGGAGGGCTTTTGGTATTGGCCTCTTTTTTAGTAATTCAACAGACCGTTTTAGTTATACGTCTCACAATCAGAATTGGATCCAATTAAATTTTCAATCTCGCTAGCTTTCCTGGAATTTCCATAAAGGAATCGGATCCACATTTTTGAATGCAAAATAATGCTAATAAGCAACAAGTTTTCTGAAGTTTTATTCCACCTTTGGGTTCCATGTGTATCAATGCTTGAGCGCTCCAACGAATTCTTCGAAACGTCGCACATCTTGAAATCACAATATTTGGAGTGAAGGAAGTACTATTTTTTGTCCTTGTCTCACTACCGGTTTAGAATCAGCACAAAAGTCGATGCTGCGGGTACACTCATGTCTGCGATCTTGAGAAATGAGCAAACACGGTTGCTAGTTGGTGCTGATAAATTCCAAAACTTGTTTTCATTGGCTCTTATGATGGGAGTTCGTTTCCGTTCTGATCGTAGTATTTTGCGCCGTAACGGTCTTTTCTATGGTACTATGGCTTTCGAAAGAAAGTACCCTGGTCGAAATTTTTACTCCTTTAAATATTGGTAAGCTTTGAGCAATTTTGTAATTTTCAAATGTCCAAGAACTAAGCAGATTTGCCCATTTTATAATACGTCTTGAAAAATCGTAAATTGTATTAAAAACAACGAAAACCATTAACAATAAGAATGGGTGTGTTGCACTTGCACACTACGGCTAGAGCTTTTTAAAGTATCCATTCATCAGTAAAAATCCATAAAAATGACAATGATAAGCATCAGAAAACAACAAAATTCATTAATAAACTCTCAAATTGCGAAAACCACTAGACACTGTTCACTCTTGTATAATTGCACCAAGTGCACGACGCGGGGTTAGCGCGGCACTTTCAAGGAATCATGACCAACTGTCTTCACAGCTGATTTCGTAAATAAATAAAGAGTATACACTGACGGCGTCTATTTTAACTTTCTCGTCTCAATTCCTCACAATAGGTTGCGAAAGGTACGGAAACCAATATTTTTGAGGAAAAACCATCAAAATGAAACAATAACATACAGGAGTTCCAAGTATCATTCCATCTTCAATCATCGTCCTTGGAACTCCTGCGTGTGTTATCGTTTCATTTTGATAATTTTTCCACACTAATATCGGTTTCATTACCTTTCACAGCCTATTGTGAGCAATTGAGGACATTAAGACGTAAGAATTCGAACAGACGCCGTCAGTATTTGCTGTTCATTTGTTCATGAAGTCTGTGATGACAGTTGGGCATGATTATTTGCGAGTGTGCCGCGCTAAACCCGCGAAATATCAATACCGTTTCTACTCGTGCCAAGTTGCTTTTTTGAGGTTAGGGTCATCGTGGTATGGATTTTACACAAACTCTTGTGGGAGTTGAGAGTAAAACTGTAATAATGGAAATTGAACCCAACTTTCCAGTTCTTAAAGCTTTTCCAACGACGTGAAAAGTTTGTTGGAGTTCAATGAGCAAAATCAAAATCCTCCCCAGAGAAGTCATTTAATTAAGAAAAATTGATTATAATGACGATCTCCAGGTTGGAGGGGTGGAGAGAGTCGTTACACCTTCACCACCCGTCCCGCCCGGAGGCAGTCATTAAATTCAATTTTTCTTGGTTTGGAGTAGCATTCATGAATTTTATTTGCTCTGGTAGCACTCAAGGATCACTTCCAGAACGGTTTTAAGAGGTTTCAGCGCCCAAAATCAGATTTAAACTATGTAAGTGGTAGTTCTCTACTTCACTCCCCCATAAGAGTGCGTGTAAATTTTATACCAAGACGAACCCTAACCTCCCACTCTCCAACGGAGCAACCTGGTATGAGTAGAGACGGTATTGGAAATATCATTCACTTGGTGGAAAGATATAGGGGTGAATAGTGTCTAATTTTTCTCAATTTGTAAGTTTATTCGTGAATTTTGGTGTTTTCTGATGCTGCCATTGTCATTTTTACAGCTTTTTACAAATGCATTGATATACTTTAAAACGCTCTAGCCTAAGTGTGCATCAGATCCATTTCGACCAGGATACTTTCTTTTGAGAGTCATCGTACCATCGCCTAACCCTTTAATGACCAGGTTTGTTCAAAAGAACGCCACTCTTCCATTTACATAGGGAAGGTAGTTAACTGTTCGTACTCAGGGGAGTGGGAATTGCCTATGCGACGGATTGAAGGCGCCCGACAACAACTTTTCTCGTAAGTTCTTTCATCGATAGTCGCGTTTATCCGAAATGAAGACTGAAACAATGTGAAATGGGGTCGAAGAGATATACCAGTATACTCGGGCTTGGGCCTTAAGGGGTTAAGCTGTCAGTAGTCAAGAAAACGGTTGTATTCTAAGATTGCCCGTGCTGCGAAGTTCCCCGAGCCCCTTCCTCCTTATATTTGCCCGGAAGTGGGGATGAAGACGCGGAAGAGTGTGCGAGAGCGCAGAGAGTGATTGTTTAACTGTTTAATTTGAATTAATTCACGTGCCTCGGTGCAAGAGTGAGGAGTGGAGAACAGTCAAAAGCCGACCCCAACCGACGTCACGACCCCCCTCTCTCTCTCTCTCTCTCTCAAATGCGCTAGCTCTAATTCTTTTGCCCGAAGAAAAGTTTCCCTCTATTAGCAGAATAATTGAATTATGTCTCGCATAAGTAAAGTAGGTGGAAGCAGATTATAACTTGTGTAAGGAGCGATGCTTTCTTTTTCTTGTTAAGTCTCTTTTTTTTTCTTCATAAAAGAGCGTTGAAAAACGCTTCGCTAAATACCCACGAGAAGGTTGAAAGACCTTTGATTTTCCTTTTCTCTTCCATCTTCTTTTCTTTTGTGCACCTCCCCCCCACCGCAACCCTACCCCCATACAAACCCCCTCTTTATCGGGCATTTTATTAGCACACTTATACGCTCGCCGCTTGTTCTTTTCGTTGTCAGTTCGTGAAACTGCTAGTATCTTTATTCAGCAAAATCCGGCATTGCCAAACTTGGGCGCCAAACAAAGTTCCATTTTATCTCGTAATTTTTTTATTTATTTTTTTCTTCCTTTCCTGGTGAGCAGTTACCCGGAAATACTGCGACCTAAGGATCTATTGTACGAGGTTTTGCCTAGGGCGTTACTCCTCCCAAAAACCTTCCCCCTGATCAACTCAAGAAGGATGGTGTTTAATATCCCGAGTCCTGGACAGTCTTCCCAGGAGTTCAATCCTTGGATGTCCTGAATTTTCTTGTCCTGCGCTTCACAATCAAAATTGATATGTCGTGCTGTATCTTCTTAGCACAGTCTGAATCGAAGAGTAAACAAGAGTCGCAATTGAATGGAAGGCGTGCGTGGTTAACGAGGATTAGGGATCGGAACGCGGGCTGGCCTCTGATTGGCTGTAAGCCTGGTGCAAAACTGTTTCATGCCAAAGGGAAATTAACACGGGGTTTTAGTTCCGGGACGTTTATCTCGAAACCTGTGCAAAATTGCCTATAAACAATTAGTACGAGTCGATTTAGGAGAATTTTCCGAACAAATTGATAGGTCATAAGAGCCACTTCATTGCAAATTCAAAAAGACTGTTTCAGTTGAAAAGTACGCACAATAGTTAGTTACTCAAACACTGCTCAAACACACGCCAAGCGCATGTAAACACACTATTGTGCGTACTTTTCAACTGAGACAGTCTTTTCGAATTTGTAATGAAGTGGCACTTATGACCTATCAATTTGTTCGGAAAATTCTCCTAAATCGACTCGTACTAATTGTTTAAAGGCAATTTTGTACAGGTTTCGAGATAATAAACGTCCCGAAACGAAAACCCCGTGTTAATTTTCCTTTGGCATGAAACAGTTTTGCACCATGCTTTACAGCCAATCAGAGGCCAGCCCGCGTTCCGATCCCTTATCTGCGTTGACCACGCAGGCCTTCCATTCAATTGCGACTCTTGTTTACTCTTTGGCCTGAATTTTGGTTCGTCCTTATAGATCCCCATTCTATATGCATGTGTTTCCTCAAAAGATTGTGTCCTGTCAGTCCGACCAGGAGGCTGATTTTGCTCTTTTGGACGAGGCGAGACGAGAAAGGCATTATCGATCATCCCTATTGGTTTAAACGGCGTCACGAGACCATGGTACTTATACTTAACAGGTCTGCTCGACTCGCTTCCCGCGTCATCTTTAGTGGCGCGCAGTACAAAATCATCAGCCAAGATGGCCGACTAAAGAAGAAAACACACCAACTCACTCGGGCGACTCCGAGAGTGACACCCGAGTGAGGTCGGCGAAACTCGGAGTCGCCCGAGTGAGAGTCTGTTTGTTTTCTTTTTTTGTCGGCCATAGATGACGCGGGAAGCGCGTCGAGCATACCTGATGTTAATTATAAGTACCCTGGTCTCGAGACAGATTTGAAGTCGTCTGAGTTGTTCATTTCAGAAAAATGACTCCTCCGTCCATTGAATGACTCAAAATCTGTCACGTGATGCAGTTTAAACCAATGAGATTGGTTGATGCCACGTCTCTTATTCTCGTTCAAAAGAGCGGAATCAGCTCCCAGATTCCTCACTTGCTCTTTGCTGTATTTGAGAGGGTTTGCAGTCCTGTCCTTTGAGTAGCAGTTAAGTATGAATTTGAAAATCTGAAAATTTGAAGTATGAAACCTCTATTGGGTCCAAGTAATTGTCTTTTTTTCTCTTCTCCCATTAGAACACATAAATTAGAAAAGATATAGAAGAGGAAGAGAAAATCACGTCTATAATCTATCATTGTCTAACTCATTCGTTCCAATGGTAGGAGAGTGAAAGGGATAGATTCCTGGATCCACCAGTGCACCTTCACGGAAAAAAAAGATTAGTGAAAATAACCATACGGATACCTGATTTTGGCACCTGCTAGATGTTATGGTAAACTTGAACAGAAGTATGGTACATTTACCGATACTTTGAGTAAATGTGACATGCAATCAGGTAACATCACCTATTACCTTGTCAAAACATAGTATACTTCTGTTTAACATTACCATAACATCTAGCAGGTGCCAAAATCAGGTATCCGTCTGGTTATTTTCACCGTAGTTTTTTTTTCCGTGTACACTATGTCTTATATGGGAAATTAGTTTATTTTTTCGCCAAATTTGGCAGCACTGGCGAAAACAGCTGGGGGAGGAAAAAAAAATATATCAAGCTCTCGACGACGAGTAAGAAGTTAAAAGAGTAAAGTTGCCTTTTTTTTTTTTTTTTTTTAAACTGTTCAACTTTCTTTTTATTGCCAGTAACTGTTTTTACAAGTTGAGGTTCGTATCGAATCGACGTTGATGGCCTTTTCTTTTCCTCGTCGGGGAAATCGTGGACGTTACCTACCGCAGCAAAAAAGAAATCGCGCGGGTCAACGTCGTCTTCGTCTCTAGTGTGCTGACAAGCGTTGCCGCTCCAACGGTCGAAATCCGTGGCAAGCACCATTCGAGTCAATGTAGAAAACACGATTTATGATGCAAGAGTTGGTAACGTTGGAGCTGACTCTTCGTTTTTTTTTTTTTTTTTTTTTTTTTTTTTAACCCAGTCTCAGAGAATTGCCTGCAACGTTCGGTTTCAATCTCTCGTCGGTCAACCATGAGAAGTGAGGGGCTGAAGGGTCTCTGGAATAAGGAACCGCCAAACGCCAGACGTGCAGGCTATTCATACTCCGGATCTAAATGGTCTTTCAATGTTGATTCCCATAGGAAAAAGCGCACCTACAGTTCTATTAGTCCACATACCGATTCAATTGCTTTGGGATTGGAGTTACAGTCATACGATCTGGAAGCTTTAAGATGGTTCTTCAGTGCTTAGTGCCGATTTCTGCCACCACAGCGCTACCGTTCGATTTTTGTCAAAGTACAGTCCGAAAATAATTTATATTTAAGAAAACGGAAAGTCAGTTATTAGATAATCATCTGAAAACATATCTGCAAAATATCTCGTCAATGACTTGTAAAATAAGGCTGAAAGTACCAAAAAATGGAATATCGCAAATCGATTCTTGTAGCGAAATGCGATTATTCATTTTTTGGTACTTTCAGCCTTATTTTGGTAGTCATACATTGACGTGATATTTTGTAGAGACGTTCTTCAGATGATTATTTAGTAACTGACCTTCCGTTTTCTTAAATATAAATTACTTTCGGCCTGTAATTTGACAAAAATCGAACGTTAGCGCACTATGGTGGCAGAAATCGGCACTAAACGCTGAAGAATGACCTCGAACGTGATGTTTGCAGGACGTTCTTGTGATATTAACCAAGTCATAAGTACCCAGATATTTTGTTTTTGTTTTTTTCAATATTTAATGCGTTGTGAAAAAATATGACCGACACTGTTTTTATTGCATTTTTTACAGCTTTTCTAATAGGTTATAATGTTGCATTCGTATAGTTAAAAGATGTTAAAAAAAAAAAAAAAAAAAAATAAACCCGAATTGAAAGAGTACCACCCCCCCTCCCAATCCTATTTTTCTCCTTTGTAAAAATTAGCATTTTTAAATCAAACACCTGCTGAGACTCCACTTGTATTAAACTCGAAAACATGTTTTTACACAGAAAAAATAAAAAAATATGTTGATTTTACAGCATGGGGTGTTAAAAAAGTTCGTTTGTAGCAGGTTAGTACATTGGATCAACAGATCTGAGCAGTAAAATTAACCGTCAGAGGAGTTAATTTGACAAAAACAGGTGCTAATTGAACCACTCAGGCCTGTTAATCCAACATAGTAACATGCTACACACTTTTTCAACACCCCAGGCTGTAAAATCAACTTATTTTTTTTTTTTCTGTGATCCAGACTAAGAAAAATGGTCAGTATGAAGAAATTTGGAGCGGGGGGATGATAGTAAAAATTGGGTGGTTTATCCATTTATTAATACTTTTCGAATTGATTCTGAAAAAAATTAATACGGCAGACACGCAGAACTACCAAGAATGTACGTGAAATGTATGTGTGACAATGTTACTCTATTCACGTACGCAAGAAAACAAATCACGTAATACCATGTGGAGATTTATTGGAAAATCCATTAATACTATTTTTTCCCGCACGACTGCGGATCTTGGATACGTTCAAGTGAAGTAATTCGCATTCGCACTTACTACCGCGGCCACCTCGAACAAACTTCGGTTAAGTATACTTCGGTGTAATCACTAGTTTTTACTCGACTGCCCCTTAACTTCTACGCGAGTATGCAACTCGACCAAAGAGCGAATGAACAAACTGACAATGAACTGAACTGAGCTGGCTCCTTAAATGAGGAGGCCTAAATTAGTTGGCTCAGTTTCACGGCACGCAAAAGACATAAATTTCAGGATAGTGGCGGCGCCGAGCTCAGCTTCCAATCCGTAACCCTGTTGTCACTTTCAGCAAAAAAAAATCACTGACTTTGTTTTTTTTAACAGTCATGCGTGATTATTTTTGATTTCTTGGTAACAGGACTTCTCGCGGCCGCCGCAAAAAAACATCATCTAAATTCATAGGTGGGTACAGGAATTCCTGTTTCTCTTTCTCCTCCATTTGAACGCATGAGTCAGACAAGGATAGCGAAAGGGGCCATCACGTGACTTTGGTCCCTTTTTTGTCTTTTTTTACACACTACACACGCGTTCAAATGAAAAGAGAGAAAGAAAAATTCCTGTATCCAAATATGCGCGAATTGAATAATTAAAGCGTTTAAAGCTCCCAAGCGAATGAATATTTCTGTTGAATTAGTTGAAGGTTATTGCATTCAGCAAATTTATAAATAATCAAAAGCATAATTTCAGCGATTACTTGTGGGGGGGGGGGTAGATGAAATCAAATGGTAATATGTCTCTATTTCGTTAACTTACACCTATATTATGCTGTGGTTGCAAACTTAGTTAGCAACATAGTAAAAAGAGCCACTAATCTAAAAGCTTTGTTCCATTAATACTATTATACTCATTTCAAAAATGATTGGCACATCCATTTCAATGAGACCTGTCTATTTTTACAATGTAGGGTGGACTTTCAGTCCTTAAGGGGGGGGATTGCCCCAAATGGCGTTACTGACCATGACGGATCACACATTTAATAAAGCGTCGAAATTACACAGCTTTCACAGTGTAAAAAAATTAATCCCTCCAGGTCATCCTGTGAGTTTTGAATCTTGAAAAGCTATATGCAATGCATTGATTATTTACATTTACAGTCTTATTTTTTAACAAAAACATAGAAAAAAATAGCGCGCTAAAATAGAAATATTCATTTGTTTGATAGCTTCGACCGTCTTAATGATGCTACTTCTTTGTCTTATTTTTGTGACAGCGAAAATCAGGGGCGTGTAGCACCAGGAAGCAAGACATAGACACTACCAGCCTGCCTGCCCTAAGATTTTCTGAATTGTTCAAAATTACTCTTTAAATCTACTAATTTTTAATAATTTTTCTGTCGTTCGACTAGAATCAGCGCTTTGGAAGTAAAACAAAAGATTTTTCAAAGTTTAGTCTCATATTTGCAATACGTATATTGCCTGCCCCAATTTTATGTCCACCGCACGCCACTGGCAAGAAAACCATGCTCCCATACGGAATCACTTATAATCGAAGGAAATAAGTCAGTTGCAAACTTTTACTACAGCGTTATGGAGGCTCAATGCGTCCTTAGAATTACATGAAAATAACGTTGAAAGCTTCAGAAAGTTCCAAAATTGACTCATAAAATCAATAAATATGCGTTTAACAAAATTACAATATGACGGTCGAATAAGTTGGTAACAATGGGGGAGGGGGACAGGGGGTAGTACCTTATAATCTCATGCTTTCTTTGCTGAGAAAAGTGATTAATCATAGAGCAAGCTACGATTAGATGGGACTCCCCCATTGTCACTCGCTTATTTGACCACTATGTCTCAAAATTATACTGAACGCAATTATAGTTTTTCAGTCAATTTTGGTACTTTCTGATGTTCTCATCGTTATTTTCAAGGGATTTTACTCAGGCAAAAACCTTCCATAACGCTGCAATGTGGTCTGAGATCGTCAAAAAGTGACCAAAAATCAGAGGGTGAATTTCTCATCAATTTATTGTCATTTATAAACTTTTAAGATCAATTTTAATCTCAGAGGACACTTTTAACAAGTAATTTAACTATACGAATTCCCCCGGAAAGTCTTAAATTACGTTGAAAAATGTCGAAAATGATGATTTTTGAAGACTATTTTTTACTGATTTTCGGCCACCATTTTTCGATCTCAGACCAAAGTGCGTTGTAGCAAAAGTTTGCCAAAAGGGAAATTAGAGAGCGATACTCCGATTGGGTAGCGTTAATAATGGCCAAAATCAGAAGGTGAATTTCTCATCAATTTATAATTTATAAACTTTTAAGATCAATTTTAATCAGAGACAGAACACTTTTAACAAATAATTTAATCATAAAAATACCACCGGAAAGTCTTAAATTTAGTTTAAAAGGTCGAAAACGATGATTTTTGATGACTGTTTTTCACTGATTTATGGCAACTTTTTTTTTCGATCTCAGACCAAAGTGCGTTGTAGCAAAGTTCGCCAAACGGTAAATTAGAGAGCGATATTCCCAGGGGCGTCATTTCGAGTTCATCTTGGGTTGGGGTGGGGTGGGGGGCAAAAAATTGATGACCTTTTTTTTGCTCATCAATACAATTTTAGAGCCCCACAGCCTTGCATAGTGCATACCCTATATTTATGGCTCTAAAGTCCAACCAAATTTGTTGGTGACCACTATATTTTAGTTCGAAAATTTTTTTTATGTACAAAAAAAAAATTGTCAGCACGTTCTTTCTTTTGCCAAATCTTTGGAGGGGGGTTGCTCCCCGCAAATGACGCTACTGGATATTCCGATTGGGGAGTGTTATTATATTATTTTATTTTGAAAAGTTTGCTACAGACTCATTGTTCTAATGCAGTTTCTGAGTTTATAAAACGGCATCTTGTTTTTTGTGTCCCGCTGCAATTTCGAAACCAGTTTGGCAGCAGTGACGTGACGGGAACTCGAAATCCAAATCCACCAACTCGGGAAGTTCATCGCATAATCTTTTTTCGCCAAGTATTTATGTCGCTTGATTCTTGCACCGCGTTCTCAGACAGGAAGAGAAACCCCATTCCCCCCCCTTTCCCCTTCCCTCCCTCAACTCCCTTTTCCGCCTTTTTCTCTCCCCCCTTCACAACCCCTTTTTAACTCTAACCCAACACATGAGCGGATCCTTCTCACTCCTAACTCCTTCTTCCTTTTCGCTTCCTGTATTTTTTTTATCCCCCCCCCCGCACATTTTGGATCGGGAAATCAACCTCGCACACGAAGGATTTGCATGGTTTCAAGACGGTTTGGTGGAAGGGTAAGAGATGAGGTAAGGGAGGGGGGAGAGAAAAAGCTATGGCCCTCCAAACACGTTTCTGTTTTATCTTTGCATTTCGAATCTAGTGTCTGTTATTCGCTTCGAATAAAGGGCTTAAATAGGAGTCAAGAGGAGAGTTTCCTCTTCGAACTTTTTAACTCGATACATGTGCCTTCCCAACCCCTTTTTAAAGTCATTCGAGCACACACTTATAAATTGAAATCGAGTGCAGCGTGGTGCGATCCGACTTCTGGAGGACATCCGTTTTGATTATTTTATTTTATTTTTTTATTTCATTTTTTTTTTTCATTCATCCTTTCGAAGGATCCGTTTCAGGGTCATTGGAAAGTTTCTGAAGAAATTTTTCAGGTGAAGCGGAGCCGTTTTCTGTAAAAGAAATTAATAAGACACATATCAAGGTTATAGATTTAAAGAGGTATGCTCATCTGACTTCGCGCCACAAATTCAGTGGCGCGCAGTTCAAAATCACTGCAGGCAAGATGGCCGACAAAAGCAGAAAACATATAATTTTTGCAGAAAACATATAATTTTTCCAGAAAACATATACTCTTAGCAGAAAACATTGGGTTGTTTTCTGCTTTTCTACTGAGGGCTGCCCAATGTTTTCTGCAAAGAGTTTACGTTTTCTACTTTAGTAGGCCATCTTGCCTGCAGTGATTTTGAACTGCGAAACACTGAATTTGTGGCGCGAAGTCAGTTGAGCATACCTCTTTCATCTAAAACCTTGGACACATTGGACTACCTTAGTGGTTTTTTTTTCACTACCTAGAACTTTTCTGATGACTTGGTCATCCTATACTCTGTTCAAGATAAGAAGAAAATTAGCGAGTCAAAGTAGAAACGCACAACTTTGCAACGCTGCACGCATTGTCGCACCGAGTCGTTGAGTTCTAGAGCCATTGCGCTCACTGGGGTTTAGTCCGACTGGACCATTATTTTGAAAAGTGCAATACCGAGAATCGGCTGACTATAATATTATAACTGTGCAAAAGTAATTCGAAACGGTTACAGATACGATGAAATGGATGAAATGGATGAAATGGATGAAATCTATGCCCGCATAGGGCCAAAATGAGATAAAAATCGACAAAATGAGATAATATGGAGTTCCTCGCCTCATCACCATCGGAGGCTTATTTTTTTTGAAATTTCCATGTATGAGTGTACCATAATTGAATTCTGAAAAAAAAAAAAATAAGTGTCCGAGGGTAATAAGGAGTCAATTTTGATTAGTTTTGACGGATTATGGTACTATGGGCATAAATTTCATCCATTTTTCGTATCTGTAACCGTTTCTAATTTGACTTTTGCACAGATATACCTTTCATAGTCAGCCGATTCTCAGTATGGCTCCTTCCGAAATGATGGTCCAGTCGGACAAAGCCCCAGTGAGCATAACGGCTATAGAATATACGTAGAACTCAAAGATTAGGTGCGACAATGCGTTCCGCGTTGCAAAGCAGTGCTTTTCTATACCCAACTCGCCAAGTTTCTTCTAATCTAAACAGAGTATAAGTGGGATTAAAAAAATGGATTATAAAAGGCACCGAACACCCCCTGAGAGGAGTCTGGCTCGTTTGTTCAATCAATGTTGCATGACTTTATAGTATTTGTGTTTCGTTCTAATATACATATTTCGCAACTCTTGTTTTTGTTCTTTCCTTTTTTCAAATATGACTGATGAACCTTTTTTGTTTTGCTTGTTGCAGGTCAGTTTCATATTTCCTCATGATAAGGTCAAACATGGTGAGTCACTTATTCATACAAACGGTAGAATACTAACAATACGCTGTGTCTACAAAAAGATGGTTCTTTTCCATCTGTTTTTCGATATTTTTGGATTTTTTTCAATTTCGTGTTTCATAACCGAGTACAATGAAGCTATCTCACAGTTTTAAATCGTGGAGACAGCTCTTCAGAGAATGTTGACTTATTTCACTGTGTTTCACTTATTTTGACGCTAATTTAGCGTCGCTAAATCTCCGATTTTTCGTGGCGGGAAATAGAGTAAGTAGACTCCAGCATATAATGTGTTAGTTTTGGTACTTAAAGAGCAAAGTTTAAAAGAAATTTATGTTACTTTCGGAATTGGTTTTGAGGTTTCCACTGCGATACACCTGTATTCGGAGCAAGAAAACATCCCTTAAATGACAACGAAATGGATCCGAATGGGAGCCAAAAACTGTAAACACGCGTGTACTTGTACCTACTCCCGTCTGATCGGAGAAGCTTGCTAGTGTCATAGCTTATCACTGATACTTAGCCGAGAGAGAGAGAGGGAGAGTTGGAGAGATGGAGAGATAGAGTACCAGAGAGAGAGGGGGGAGAGATACAGAGAGAGAGAGAGAGAGAGAGAGAGAGAGAGAGAGAACAGGCTTTTTCGAAACGAAAGAAGATTACCGGAAGATTATTTCCGGCCGGAGATTTGAACTTCCGTCTGAAAGCACTTGAGTAAATATCAGAAGGTATTATCACATCAATTTTAATTGGGAGAGCGTGCAGGTATAACGCACAATTGCGAGTCTACGCTAAAATTGCCCGAATATGTTTACTTTTCTCTCTTCTCTCCCTGCCCTCGCCACCCTGCCCTGCCCTGTGCTTTGCTTCAGTTTCCCGCCATTTAACGTGTTCCCCGGTCTAACTCGTTTTTATTCCTAGCCCCCCCCCCTTTTTTTTTTTTTTTTTTTAATCACGGAGTTCGTCAAGACAAAAGGGTCAGCGGAGCAAAACTGTACACTGTACAGAGCATACTGTTCTTATTCGGTCCAATTTGCAGATATAAAAGTCCCCTTTTTTTCGTACTACCCACCCTCAAAGAGAAAAGAGTGCAATTTTCATCCACAGGAGAACCTCTCCGACCAATTAGGATGGGCGGAACTGTTCCGCTGACCCGAACTGACCGGCCGCGGCGCGGCGCGGGAACGTTGTTTGGCGGATAGAAGGCTTATCTATCTACGAGAAAATCGTCCTTCTCTCTTATTTTCTCATTTAAACAAACGCGTTCGGAGAGGAAACGACTTATCCCTTGAATAGAAAGATCCCGAAAACCCGTTTCAGCTCGAAATCAGAGCTGCATAAATGTTAATTGATTACTCTTTTTCGATTATTTTTCAAAAGTGATCGAAACGTATTTCAGCATTATCAGGTGTAACGGTTTTAATAGATACAACGTCTTATGATTAAATAAACTGTTGTTTATCATAATTTATGGTTAATTTTTTTTCTGGAACTCATTGTTAATTGAAAGGTACTAAAATTATAACATTTCTTAAAAAATTTACAAGAAATGGTGACAGAAAAAAATTGTGAAAAGAAGGGATGATGATTTAACTCTCTATTCAATATTCATGCCATCTAAGACTAGGAAGGGGAGGCTCAGAAGTCGCCGCCTCCGATTTTGAAAACAATTGCACGAACATGTAGCTAAAGTAAAACTATTAGACCCGTGTTTCTCACTTTTTGCGAATGGGCCTTCCACAGCGTCAGGAATTTTTTGAAAGTTGCCGAAATTCACGTGAATATTCCGAACGCTCTCCGCTCGGGGTTTTACGTGAATTCCGGCAACTTTCAAAAAATTCCTGACGCTGTAGGAAAGCCCATTGGCAAAAAGTGAGAAACACGAGTCTAATAGTTTTACTTTAGCTACATGTTCGTGCAATTGTTTTCAAAATCGGAAGTGGAGACTTCTGAGCCTCCCCTTGTAGGTCTTGTGGTGGGCGAGACAAGTCTGTCAACTGGAGAAAAATTATATCAATGACAAATTTTAAACAGAAAATAATACATAGCACTAATGTAAGAGGGAAGAGGACAAAAATTATAATTTGTAAAGAAATAAACAAATAAATATATAAATAAAAAATGAATAAATAAAATGATCACCTATTCTTTGTCCAAGTAATGAAGACGAAAAACTAAAGTGCTATTTGATTATTTGATTGGAAAATTATTGCTCTTTTTACAAGTCCGGGATTGTTCTGGAGCCATTGGAATAGTTATTTTGTTACCAAATTTTGAAAAATAAGAACAAAAACAAAAGAAAGTTAAAATAGAAATTGGCACACTTGATTACTTGTAAAATCTACTTCGAGAACTTTTCAAAAATAATCGTTTATCCAATCGAAAAATGCGATTTACCCTGCTCTGCTGGAAACGATTAATCTGGATTTTTCTGGACTTCGAAAGTTTTCAGGGCCACTGTCGTTCCTTTAGTCTTGTATTTTTGATTAAAGCCAATAACCCTCAATTCATCCGTATAGGAGACAGTATGCAACAGCAAAAAAATAAAAAATATTATCGAGAATGAAGCCAAAAACATTTCGATTAGAAACACTGGGATGTTTTGAAACGTGACAATTTCAGTATCAACAGCAAAAAAACACATTGCTTATAGGTATTTGTTTTTTTACAGTTGATATACTGAAACAGTAAAGTTTCGAAACGTTCCACCATTTCTAGTTATTCAAATAATTTTAGCTTCATAGCTGATAATGTATCTGTTGATTTGAACAACTATACGGGAATAAAGTTGTTTGTTTGTTTGTTTTTGTTTTTTTTTTTGTTTTTGTTTTATTTTATGTATATCCAGCAGCTTTATGGTACCGTAAGTATTTTGGGGAACGCAAAGATTCCGCTCAGAGTCGGGCAAAAAATTATTCGGAGATAATTCGGTGTGTCCGGCAACGCCGAGTCAATCGAATTATTCGACGAATAATTCTACAATTGACCTATACCTTCCGTGTGTTTCCCTTTCCTCAACTCAGGTAGCAAACCCAGTTTTCAGTGTTGCCGGAGTCATTTCATTATTTCTGATTATTCGGTTGCCCAACTCTGATTCCGCTTAGGGCTTGTTTTAAGACATTTGATCACTATTCGCACAGAAAAAAATGTGCTAACTTTAACTATTTTTTAGTTACAATTATGGACACCACGCAAAAACGGTTAGTTTGACTGTTTAAAATAGTTGAATTACCTCCACGCCGTGTTAATTTAACTAATTTAAATAGTCAAACTAACAGTTCTTAAGTGGTGTCCATACTTTCAACTAAATTACAGTTCAAATTCAGCACCTTTTTTTTCAGTGCGAAGCTAGCGTGAATAACTCCCGTCGTTGATAAATGTCATCAGTGCGAAAAAGTTCAAGTCTCCTAAATCGTTTCCCATAATTCAATTCGCTCGAATTCAAGGTCAGAGGGGAGAGAGTATAAAATCCGAAACAAAACCGCCACTCGTTTCCGTGATTACATGCTGACAAATCGAGCGGATAGTGAACGATTGCCACGGATTTCGTGTGAGGCAGCGAGTCAGACACCCCACCTGATAATCAGGGTTGCCACGTCGCGTCGGTCGCGTCGGAAGTGTGAAACTCGCCTATTTCTCATATGAATTACGTGAAAAGTAGGCAGATTTTCCGAGGGCTTGGATGCACAGCTCGGCAGCGTTATTACGAAGGTACAGAAGGAGAGGTGAACATGATGCAGGGTGGGAGAGGGTTAGAAGAGAAGCGAGGAAGGGGAAGTGATAGGTGAAAGGTGAGGGGAGGGGGATTCCATAAATCAACTAAAAATTAATACATTCGGTTGCAAGTATAAAGACGAGTTCATTAAACTTCATTGCAATAAATTCGCGCGTCACCTCTATATCTTTCTTCCCATCGCTCTCTCTCTCTCTCTCTCTCTCTCTCTCTCTCTCTCTCTCTCTCTCTCTCTCTCTCTCTCTCTCTCTCTCTCTCTCTCTTCCTCTCTTTCTCTCCTGCGTGCGCGCCCTCTCTTCACCTTAAAACGTTGCAAAGTGCAACCATCTGTAATCTTTGAAGATATGGGGCTTTTGGAGGCATCGGCTTTAAAACAACTTCTTCTTCGGTCTCGATAAATTTGCATGTGCTGATTGAATTTATATGCACTCTAACCTCGTCTCACAGTGGGTTAGGAAGTTATATGTTCATATGTCATAAATGTAAATATACTTTGTTATCAAGGTGGTTTTTTTATTTTTTATTTTTTACTTCTTCATTACTCATTGGTTGAATCATCGTTGAATTAATGGGGGATCCTCATCAATCATACAGTATCACGGAAAAGAAAGTATGGTACACTATGGGCCATGGGATGCTCTGGCCTTATTAAACAAGGTCGCCCTTGTTTGGGTTCCATAGGACATAGTGATGTGGATGGGAAGGAAAAGGCGGACGGTCTGGCCCGCTAGGGATCTCAGGCGAGACCCGTGGGACCGGAACCTTTCTTTAGAGTTCCCAAAAATCTTGTCACCTCTGAAATCAGTAGCTGTCTTAAACAACAGCACCTAAAATATTGCATTCAGGAGAGACGAGGGCCTCACGAGCTTTTTTAGTGGGGCCTTTTGGATCCTCAGAAAACTGGGACTCTGCAATTCAGCAGGGACCAGTTCAGGGCAGTGACCAGATTCATATTTGGACTCATATTTGTAATCCTAATCGTCACCTGAGCATCATGGGACTCTCTGAGGACCCGTAGTGTAGGAGGAAACTCCTCTTCACATTTCGTGTGACTGTGAAGCTTTTAGCAGAAGGAGATATTTCCTCTGGGGCTTGGATCAACTGGACCCAGAGGACGTAAGGAGCTTAACACCTATTATGCTTCATCATGAAGACAGCAATGAAAAAAATCAATTGTTAAAGCAACAATTCAAAATTTGCTGATTTATTATTTATTTCAGTGAGGGTTACTGCTCCGTTTGCTCTAAATTAGGGGGAGACACAATGGCCTTAAAGGCCTGAGTCCCGACTTGGCTCCATTCCTTAGGGACACCTCCACTCTCAATTCAATTCAACGAGCCATATAGGGCTCTTGCTAACTTTTTCTGTAAGCAATGGAGCAGTTGCAAGGGTCTGAAATGTTGTGTTTGTTATAAAGAAAATGAAAGTACTTGATGAGCTGAGAACATTGGTGCCTTTGGTTTTCTCCTAAGTGTCCCGGTTTTGGAGTTACACAGGCGTAAAGTTGTAAAAAATCGTGGGCATAGTGACGTCACTACGCGGAATTCCAATTTAAAATAATGTATTTTGGGCCAAAATCCCATCTCCGGAACAATGGGACTTAACTAGAAACCTAAGGCATCTTTCTTCTCAGCTCATCAAGCACTTTATTTTGCTTTATAAAAAACACAACAATTCGTACCCATGACACTGCCCCATTGGATAGATAAGTACTGAAAAAAATCTAGCATACATTTTCGAAGAGCACGTTGAAGAATCACGGAATTCACTCTCAGACTCACAAAATGACTTTAAAGTCTAAGTCGTAATGACGAAGCTGCGCAGGTACCATGGGAGATAGATGTTCATCTAATTCTGAGGCTTCATTTGTGTTTTTCTATAGAGAGAGTAACAAATTAGAGAGGAATCTCCTATGACACCTGCGGAGCTCCACTATGTAAGAGAAAATATGGCGAATATATGCAGACATCACAGTAGATTCCTATCTAATTTATCTCTCTTCTTCCACAGAAACATACGGATGAAAGCCTTAAGCTGCGACTTTCTTTATTCCTGCGAGGAGGGCAACGAAGACACTGCCTCTCTCTCTCTCTCTCTCTCTCTCTCTCTCTCTCTTCTCTCTCTCTCTCCTCTCTCTCTCTCTCTCTCTCTCTCTCCCTCTCTTTCTCTATGCCACCCCAACGGCGGCGACGCGACGTGACTCGTGACTCACGACGCGACACCCAAGAGTGGAGGTTGCGTCTGTGGCTTTCAAGGCAACGATATCACACGAGGCAGTCAGGCACCTCTACACAAGCGGCACGCGCGCCTAGTCGAGCCGCGCTGGCCGTACATGAGACCGAAAAATGGTATTTCAAGGACTTAATGTCACGAATAAAAAGTAAAAGCTATCAACAAAAAATGACAAAATAACTTATATAAAATCTTTCTTTTCAGAGCTTAAATTAAGTCAAATATCATGATTTTGAGAGAAAAAAAAATCTACTTTTTAAATATCTCTGAAGTCTGAAGTATTAAAAAGAAACAATTTTTTTCATGACCAGAAAAATCTGAGATTTGATCCAGTGTGCGCCGTAATCTCCGACAGTAATAATACAACAGCTAGGCACAGTCAGGCATCTCCATACACGCGGCACGCGCGCAATGCCGCGCAGTGGAATGAAACATGGAATTTCCAGGACATAATTTCCAGTGGCGAGGCGTGCAATTTGGCAATGTTACTTTTCCCCCCATTTAAACACATTAGAAAGGTCGAAATGCCTGGTCATCGCCGATGACTGGAGCGTTCGACTTTTTTGGTGAATTTAAATGGAAAAAATAAATTTGTTGCCAAATTTCACGCTTCGCCTCTGTTAATTTCACATGGAAAAAAATCAAGATTTGGAAGAAAACATATGTTGCAAAATATAGCTTAAAATGCGTAAAATCATTCTTTGAAAAAACAAAGTTTAAGTGCAACCGAAGCAGCTTTTTAAAATAGCTTCGAGGAGCAAAAGTTCTAGTTCTTCGGGAGGAAGGTGCTGATGTATAGGAGCACTGATTCGTTTGAGCAAAAGCAAGGAAGAATGTTGTTACTCTATCGAACTAGAGCTTCGTTGCAGCTGCAACATTTTCTAGTAGAGCTAGAACTTTTGCTCTCCGAAGCTATTTTAACCCTTTGAGGACCAAGCCCCGAGTTTACTCGTTTTTCTCCTCGAAAATAATTCACATAGTTTCAGTCTTCATTCCGGATAAACGCAACTCATTCATGAAAACAATGGAGCTGTTGCAAACTTTTGCTACAGGCTTATTGATAGTTGATAATGGGGTAATACCCTATAAAAATAACGATTAGCGCACAAAAAAATCACGAAATCCACTCCTAAACTCACAAAATGCTTTTAAACGCGAGACCGTAATGGCGGCCGGAGGCCGCGGTTTGCATTGGGTTTCACTGTATTCCCTATCTTCAATCAGCGCCATCTACAGGAGGTAGTCTCGCAACACCACACAAGAAGAAGAAGAAGCACACAATTGCCATAAGAAAACCGCGGCCTCCGGCCGCCATTACGGTCTCGCGTTTAAAAGCATTTTGTGAGTTTAGGAGTGGATTTCGTGATTTTTTAGTGCGCTAATCGTTATTTTTACAGGGTATTACCCCATAATCAACTATCAATAAGCCTGTAGCAAAAGTTTGCAACAGCTCCATTACAAGATGATGTGTCTTCGGGTGTCTTCAATGTATTTTATAGGCAATTCCAACTCCCCCGAGTACGAACAGTTAACTACCTTTCCGTACATAAACGAACGAGGGGCGTTCTTTTGAACTATCCTGGCCCTTAGAGGGTTTAAAGGCTGCTTCGGTTGTATCTAAACTTTGTTTTTTCAGTGTTCATTTGAAAGCTTACATGAGTTAAATGATAGGAAGTTTGCAAGAAAATATCGTATCTTAAATGTTTCTGAAGTAAAAAACAACAATTTTTAAGTCCGGGAAAATCTATTTTTCGATCCAGTGTGCGCCAAAATCCTCTCTAGTTGAGGCTGAATTGACGCCTGTCGCATTGACGAGTGATTTCAAGTGAGGTTCTTGCTCGCTCGTGGCTGGGCGCTGCGCAGGGGAAGGGGGAAGGGGGGTTGCCGAGAAGAAAAACTCGATTCCCTTTGAAAAATGGCGGCTAATTTCCATGAAAAGACCGTGAAGGAAACATATTCGCGGATCCATTGGGGGGCTTAGGCAGCAGGCTCTCTTTTTCTCTTGTTCGATGCTCATCCTTCAACTTGGTTACGCAGATATGTGTTTTTTTTTTTTTTTAGGGTAAACGGGGTCGACGTTGAGTGTTGAGTGTTGAATATCGGCACTGTTGTGTTTCCTCAGTGTTGCTAGATCTACGGATGGGCGGGTTGGGCCCTACGTTTCCAACGTATTGGTCTTTTCCACATTGTAGAGATAATGAGGAGTATATATCAGACAGGCAGGAGCCGAAATATGCCAAGTGCGTATGACTCTTTGTACCATATTTTTTTTTTTTTTTTTATGCAAAAAAAAGGGGCGGAGCTTGAACTCCGTGCGGTATCGACAAACATATGTATATCACACAATCGTGTGACCATTACACAGTGGTCTACAAGTTTGAAAAAAGGGACAAAAAATCAGTGAAAAATAAGTAATAAAAAAAAATCTTTGTTTTCGACGTTCTTTACTTTCTCACTCAAATAAAGTTAGAAAAATTGAGAAAGTATTGCGATGGCGCAGACATTTTCGAGGTATTTTGTTTCGATGTTTAGGCTCTCACAATCAATGGCGGATCCAGAAATCTGACAATTGTGTATTATTCCCATTTTAATGCATGAAAAACAATCGATTAGTAACAGGGCGAATGGCCATGGCCCCCTAAAGAATCGATTGTTTCTCGTATGTTCAAATGGGATGAATTCATGGTTGCCAAATTTCTGGATCCTCCCATGCGTCACAATGGCCTCTTATCATGTCTAATACTATCCAAAAGAACATCCTTCCACTAAATTCCAATATTTCTTAACTTTTCAAATTTACAGGGTTTTATGCAGAAAAAATCTGTGGCGCCTGCCCGTCTGTCAGTCTGAATACTCACATGATTGTTGAACCATGTATCCATGTATGCATCTAGATTTAGCACTATGTTGCTTTTTAGATTACCCCAAAGGCTTTTTTGTTGTTTTTTTGTTTTTTAAATTTTAACTTTTAAATTATTCATAGAAACTTTTAAGTTAGTTTTAAAGGGGGGTCTGAAGGTTTCCTCCAGCATATTAAAGGGATTTTAGGAGTTTTCTGTTTTTTTTTTTTTTTTTTTTTTTTTTTTTTTTAATGGAGCTGTTGCAAACTTTTGCTACAGGCTTATTAATAGTTGATAGTGGGGTAATACCCAGTAAAAATAACGATTAGCGCAGTAAAAAATCACGAAATCCACTCCTAAACTCACAAAATGCTTTTAAATGCGAGACCGCAATGTCGGCCGAGGCCGCGGTTTTCTTATGACAATTTTGTATGCTGCTTCTTCTTCTTCTTGTGTGGTGTTGCGAGAACACCTCGTGCAGATGGCGCTGATTGAAGATAGGGAACCCCAATGAAAACCGCGGCCCCGGCCGCCATTACGGTCTCCTATTTAAAAGCATTTTGTGAGTTTAGGAGTGGATTTCGTGATTTTTTAGTGCGCTAATCGTCATTTTTACTGGGTATTACCCCTTTTTCAACTATTAATAAGCCTGTGGCAAAAGTTTGCAACAGCTCCATTGTAGCCACTGTCCTTAAGTTGAAAGTTAAGAGTGTATTGCGATTGCGATACTTTCTTGTTTGGAGGAGGAGTCTACGGCATGAGTCAGCAGACTATTCACTATTCGTTCCTGGAGCGCGAGGATTCGGTTTCAAAGCGCAGAGCACTCAATTTATGCGAAGTAAAATTGTTCGGATTAGTCCGTCTGACAGCTTCGAGGACGACTGAACAGAGTGAACAGCGAACTCTCTGAGCCTCACCCCCTCCCTCGCTACCCCTCAACTTGTAAAAGCTCATTTGGTTAAGCGATTAAGCGTTTACAACGTTTTTAAGCGTTTATGAGCGCGTCGCCGCCGCGCCGCCGCGCCACCGTCGTCGGGAGAACCATTGTTCTAAACTGTAAACGACCCGACCACAATCCTTGATATTTCTGTGTTGTTCAATGTTCATGTTTTCGACGTTCTTTTTTCTCTCCTCCCTCCCCCGCCCCCCCCCCCCCCCACCGTGCTTGCAAATTTCCCTTAGCCTCTGCATTTGTTGCTAAATGTTTTGGGTTATTACGCATTTGTAACCATGATCTTGTTTGTGTCTTTAAAAGTTTCGAATTTTAACACTTTTGCCAGATGGCTGTTTGTGTTCCATGTCTGTACTTTTACGCCGCGTTTTTACGGCGCTTCGCCGTCACGCACTATGGTCTGGAATCAGAACAAAAAGCGGACAAAAAATAAAAAAAATAAAAAGAATTCTACTTTTTAGGCTTTAATTTAAAATATTTTTAGGTTCAAATTACTCGTTAAAAGAATTAGGTATCTACTCCTTTTTCTGTGGTTGAAATTGGTACTGAAAGTTTATGACTTTTTTGAGAAATTTACTCCTTGATTTTCGACTGATTTTTGTGTGTTTTTGAAAGTTTCGAATTTTAACACTTTTGCTAGATGGCCGTTTTCCCTGTCTGTACTTTTACGCCGCCGCACTATAATTCTAATCATCACAGAGAACACTTTTAACAAGTAATTTAATCCTGAAATTGTCACTGTAAAGTTTTAAATTCAGCTTTAAAGGTCGGAAAAATGATGGTTTTTGATTACTTTTTTTCACTGATTTTTGGCCACTTTTTTCTGATCTCAGACCAAAGTGCGCCGTTGCGAACTATGGCCTAAAATCAAAAAAAAAAAAAAAAAAAGGAAACAAAAAATCAGTGACAAAAAGTAATAAAAAATAAGTTGCGATTTCAAACACTTAGGTGCTTGAACACATTTTTGAAAGCACATTTCCCTCGCCAACGTTGAAAATTTGGTGCAAAACGACACATCTCTCGTTTGAAATACATTGAATAAGTGTTGTTGTTGCATTTTGTAGCTTTGAAAGAACTATCGGTGATGAAGCATAAATGAAAGTTCGGAGGAACGCAATTTTTGATCGAATTACATCTGTGAACGTTCGTTGAGCGGAAAATGCAGTGATGCGAAGGAGGAACGTAAAATTAGTTTTGACGAAAACAAAACAAAATTAGCCTTCAGTCAAGCTGAAATTGAAATTTTTAAATTTAATTTTTTTTTCTTTTTCGTTCGTGATAATGAACTGCTGGATTTGATTTATTACGTCGCGTGATCTTAGTTCATATAAGATAATTCTTTCGACGACGTCAATTGCCTTTTGCGAATCCGCATCTGTGTAGCTGATAATTGATTGAAACCATCCGTTCCCCAGTTTATATTTAAAAGCCGCTTGTGGAGCACTCTCATTGTATAAAAATAAAAAATAAAAAATAAAACAAATAAAAGACGTTCTCATCCTTTCCCCATCTAATTCTACACCAACCAAAGAAGGAGACATTTGGCTCTTAAATGCCAAAAACATAATTTATGCATTATCCTATCCTATAATGTCACATCTTCTCTTCGCTTTATTGCTTTGTATGAATGCTTGTGGAACGACTTGGGATAGTTGTGACTGCCTACTTTTCCCGCACAGTTTCTTCAACAGTATACATATGTATATATTTATATGTACTGGTATAATTATGTGTACTAACAAGAGTTATGGACAAAAAAATAAAAGGTCGCCAAATATACGAAGGCGTATTCAAAGGCATTGGTTTCGCTCCCTCTTTCCATCTCTCTCTCTCTCTCTCTCTCTCTCTCTCTCTCTCTCTCTCTCTCTCCCTCTCTCTCTCTCTCTCTCTCTCTCTCTCTCTCTCCCCCCTCTATTTATGTATACAATTCTCTCTCTTTCTCACTTTCTTACTGTACATCACACACTTTCCCTCTCAGCTCAGTACATTTAAACGCTCGTGTTATAAGTACTTACTAGGAAAAAACAATAAAAACATTCAGGTGACTTTAAGCGAGGTGACGAAAGCGCGAGGCAGGGAAGACTCACCCTCTTCGTCCATTGCGAAAATAATGTTGCAAACAAAAAATGTTTAGTAGGGCAGCTACAGCTCTGAAGGCCCCAAGGCAAGATGCATTTCGGGGCCCCCCCTAAAATTGGGGAAGCTGACTGGGGATGTGGGGGGGTTTACCCAGACCCTCATTGCTCTTACGGGGCACCGCCAATGTAATTTTAAATTGGGAAACAGACTTACGAGCAATCCTGTCTTTTTGGTGGGCTTTTAACCACTGACACAGCGCGGGGCTCTCAAAACGCCCCCTCTGATCTTTCCGGGGCACCGCCAATGTTATTTTAAAGAGACTAAAAAGGGAGAATAGACTTACAAGCAGACCTGTCTTTTTGGTGAGCTTCTAATCGCTGACAAGACGCAGGGCTCTCAAAACGTCCCTGCTGCTCTTCCGGGCCACCATCAATGTAATTTCAAATGGGGAAACAGACTTACGAGCAGACCTGTCTTTTTGGTGGGCTTTGAATCGCATACAGGGCTCAGGGCTCTTAAAATGTCCCCTCTGCTCTTCCGGGGCACCGCCAATTTTATTTTAAATGGGAAAACAGCCTTACGAGCAGACCAGTCTTTTTGTTGGGCTCTTAATCACTGACAAGGCTCAGGGCTCTCAAAACGTCCTCTCTGCTCTTCCAGGGCACCCGGGCACCGCTAATGTTATTTTAAGCAGGGAAACAGACTTACGAGCAGACCTGTCGCTTTGGCGGGCCCTCAATCACTGACAAGGCTCAGGGCTCTCAAAACGTCCCCTCTGCTCTTCCGGGGCACCGTCAATGCTATTTTAAATGGGAAAACAGCGTTGCGAGCACACCTGTCTTTTTGGTGGGCCCTTAATCACTGATAAGTCCCAGGGCTCTCAAAACGTCCACTCTGCTCTTCCGGGGCACCGCCAATGTTATTTTAAATGGGGGAAACAGACTTGCGAGCAGACATGTTTTCTTGGTGAGCTTTGAATCACGGACAAGGCTCAGGACTCGCTATACGTCACCTCTGCTCTTTCGGGGCACCGTCAATGCTATTTTAAATGGGAAAACAGCCTTACGAGCAGACCAGTCTTTTTGTTGGGCTCTTAATCACTGACAAGGCTCAAGGCTCTTAAAATGTCCCCTCTGATCTTCCGGGGCACCGTCAATGCTATTTTAAATGGGGAAAACAGACTTACGAGCAGACCTGTCTTTTTGGTGGGCTTTTAATCGCTGTCAAGGCGCAGGGCTCTCAAAACGTCCTCTCTGCTCTTCCGGGGCACCGCTAATGTTATTTTAAGCAGGGAAACATACTTACGAGCAGACCTGTCGCTTTGGTGGGTTGCTTTTAATCGCTGTCAAGACGCAGGACACTCAAAACGTCCCCTCTGCTCTTCTGTCATCAGCATCCTCCCAAACGAAATTTCTCTCATCAACATTATTCCGTTCAATACTTATTAATTCTGTTTATTAGGTGCTGTCGCGTAGCGCAAGCACCTTATGCTATCGTCGCTGTCCGTATGTATGTATGTGACGCTCGACGCTCTCAGTTTGTTCACGCAAAAAGTGGTAGTAAATATCAATCGATTTTCACGAAACTTTGCAGAAACGTTTGTCACTACCTTAGGATGAACTGCCAAAAATTTGGAAAGATTTGGTCCAGAAATTTGAAAGTTATCGAGGTTTTAGTTTTTACGTTTCATCAGTTTGTCGAGTTCAGTCCTTCGGTGAGTTTGCCGTGCAACGCGATCTCGGCGTTGCACGGCTTCCCCACTCCCGACTGTCCATCCCCACTCCTCGACTCACTGACTCACCGACCATCCTTCCCCCTTCCTCACTCCTCGCTTTGCTCACAGCTCACTCTCCAACTCTCCGTTCTTCTTCCAACTTTTAGCGGGCTGGTTGAGGTGGGCCCATCAAATCCGCGCATCCCTCACCATTCCAACATGTGAAACCGAATCAATCAGTATCTAAATTTGATGGTTTCTCGCAACCAGTAATTCGGTTCCATCGCAGAAAATCTTCTGGCGTGATACTATTTGAAAAATTTTCCGGACTCGAACATCACTATACCATAATTAATTTGATTAGAGGATTAAAAAATTAATAAGAATGGAAATTAAATTCCAAAACTAGACAAATAGATTAATAAAATGAAAGTAAAAACGTACGTAAAGTAAAATTGATTAAAAAAAAAAAAAAAAACCCAAAATACTAAAAAAAAAATGAAAAAAAAAAAAAAAAAAAAGAAACAAAAAAAAAACAAAAAACAAAAAACAAACAAGCAAAAAAACCAAAAATTGTGAAAAAACTTTCTCATCAGGTGCTGTCGCTCCAAAAACTGATAATAATAAAAAAAAAAAAAAACAACCAAACAAAGATAAATAAATCGGATCAGGTGCTGTCGGTTGATTTCAAAAGCTAGCAAATAAAAGGAAAGAGGAAAAAGTTTAAAAAGATAAATAAATTAGATCAGGTGCTGTCGGTTTGTTTTGAAAGTTCAAGATGCAAGTCAAAGATGAGCGACAGTCTGGGGGGACCAATAAACCTTACCATTCCGTTTCTACATCATCTACCACATGTCAAACGTAATATTTATTGGTCCCCAGACTGTCGCTCATCTTTGACTTGCATCTTGAACTTTCAAAACAAACCGACAGCACCTGATCTAATTTATTTATCTTTTTAAACTTTTTCCTCTTTCCTTTTATTTGCTAGCTTTTGAAATCAACCGACAGCACCTGATCCGATTTATTTATCTTTGTTTGGTTGTTTTTTTTTTTTTTTTTTTTTTTATTATCAGTTTTGGAGCGACAGCACCTGATGAGAAAGTTTTTTCACAATTTTTGGTTTTTTTGCTTGTTTGTTTTTTGTTTTTTGTTTTTTTTTTTGTTTCTTTTTTTTATTTTTTTTTTCATTTTTTTTTAGTATTTTGGGTTTTTTTTTTTTTTTTTAATCAATTTTTCTTTACGTACGTTTTTACTTTCATTTTATTAATCTATTTGTCTAGTTTTGGAATTTAATTTCCATTCTTATTAATTTTTTAATCCTCTAATCAAATTAATTATGGTATAGTGATGTTCGAGTCCGGAAAATTTTTCAAATAGTATCACGCCAGAAGATTTTCTGCGATGGAACCGAATTACTGGTTGCGAGAAACCATCAAATTTTTTATTTTACATTATCATGCACATCATAATGCGGTCGAACGCTCTTTCTCTGCGGGGGTTACAAATTCAAGCCATCCACGCCTAATGCGAGGACAAAAGACACGCGCTAATCGCAGACAAAACAAATCAAACATCATAATTCGGAATCCTGCTGCGCTTTAGAGAAGAACATAGTGATTAGTAATTGCTCAATCCTCCTTTTTATTTCGTCAAATATTTGTGTTGGAGGAGCAACTGTAGATAGTTTGGCTTGTTCCAATCCGGATGGATTTCAAGCAACACATCTTTGAACTCAAACCATGGAAAATGTATAATGTACATTTTTCTTGGAGTGTCGAAAATTTTAACTAAGTTACGGTAAATCTTATACGATAGGGGTTTTTTTTTTTTTTTTTTTTTAGTAAATTTTAATTTACTTATATACTTTACTTATATACTTTTGTTTCCCCCCCTCTCCCCCCCCGGATGGACTCTATAAAGTACGTACTGTATATAGACTTTATATTATGTTTATACGTACTGTACTATTGTACGTACTATATTTTGGTGGTATAACATGTATTTAGCATATAAATCACGTATTGTAGTAGATATGTGTATAGCACTGAAATAGTTATTATATAGTAAATGTAATATATGTAGTTTATGCATTATATGCATTACATGCATTATATAAACAATTTTTTTATTTTTTTATAGGGGGGTTTTGGGGGTTTCCGAGTGAAATGCAGGGGCGAAAAGGCCAAATATGGGTAAGAGAGGGTTAGGTAATGGTTAAATATGGGTGAAATAGGGGCATGAAGAGGCCGAATAAGGGGAATTAGGGGCATACCAGGTGAATAAGATAAATGGAGCCGCATATAGCTATAAATAAGTGGAAATAAGTGCGAATTTAGGCAAATTAGTGTCAATAAGAGAATTACGAGCATAAAGGGGAGGAAAGGACCAAAAAAAAGGGGGTAAAATACGGGTGAAATGCAGGGAAGAAAAGGCCAATTATGGGTAAGATAGGGGTTAAGTAGGGGCGAATATGGTCGAAATAGGGTCATAAAGGGGAAAAATAAAAGATATTGGGAGCAAACGAGAAAAATAAAGTATAATAAGGGCGCTTATATGAATAATTAGGTGGAAATATGGACAAATTCAAGCAAATAGGTGTCAATCAGAGAAAATACGAGCACAAAACGACGGAAAGGGCCAAAAATGGGTGAAATGCAAGGACTAAAAGGCCAAATATTGGTTAGAGAGGGATTAGGTAAAGGTTAAATATGGGTGAAATAGGGGCATAAACGGGCCAAATAAGGGGAATTAGGGGAAAACCAGGTCATTAAAGGTAAATCTAGCCGCATATAGCTGTAAATAAGTGGAAATTAGTGCGAATTCAGGCAAATTAGTGTCAATAAGAGAATTACGAGCACAAAGGGGAGGAAAAAAACAAAAAAATGGGTAAAATACGAGTGAAATGCAGGAAGGAAAAGTCCAAAGATGGGTAAAATATGGGTTAAGTAGGGGCAAATGTGGGCGAAATAGGGTCATAAAGGGGAAAAATAAAAGGAATTGGGAGCAAACGAGGAAAATAAAGTAAAATAAGGTCGCTTTTATGAATATTTAGGTGGATATATGGGCAAATTCAAACAAATAAGTGTCGATAAGAAGAAATACGAGCACAAAAAGACGGAAAGACCCAAAAATGGGTGAAATGCAGGGGCGGAAAGGCCCAATATAGGTAAGATATGGGTTAAGTAGGGGCAAATAAGGACAAAATAGGGTCATAAAGGGGAAAAATAAAGCAAATTGGGAGCAAACGAGAAAAATTTTGTGAAAGCGCTTATATGAATAATTAAGTGGAAATATGGAGAAACTGAAGCAAATAGGTATCAATTAGAAAAAATACGAGCACAAAAAGGAGGAAAGGGCCAAAAATGGGTGAAATGCAGGTACGAATAGACCTAATATGGGTAAGATAGGGCTTAAGTAGGGGCAAATATAGGCGAAATAGGGTCATAAAGGGGAAAGATTAAAAGAATTAGGAGCAAACGAGAAAAATAAAGTCAAATAAGGACACTTACATAAATAATTAGGTGGGAATATGGGCAAATTCAAGCAAATAGGTGTCAATCAGAGAAAATACGAGCACAAAAAAGACGGAAAGGGCGAAAAATGGGTGATATGCAGGTGCGAAAGACCCAATATGGGTAAGATAGGAGTTAAGTAGGAGCAAACATGGGCGAAATAGAATCATAAATGGGAAAAATTAAAGGAATTAGGAGCAATCGAGAAAAATAAAGTGAAATAAGGGCGCCTTTAAGAAAAAATAGGTGGAAATATGGGCAAATTCAAACAAATATATTAATTAGAGAAGATATGAACACAAAAATGTTAATGTTATTAATTATTTAGTTACTTTATTAACCAATTATTAATCCAAATAAAGGGAGTTAGGAGTAAATGAGAAAAATAAAGTTGAATGGGGGCGCTTATAGAAATAAATAAGTGGAAATATGAAGGAATTCAAGCAGATAGGTGTCGATAAGGGAAAATCTGAGCACACAGGGGGAGAATTTTGTGAAAGCGCTTTTATGAGAAAATACGAGCACAAAAAGGCGGAAAAAGCCAATAATGGGTGAAATGCAGGTACGAAAAGACCCAATATGGGTAAGATAGGGGTTAAGTAGGGGCAAATATAGGCGAAATAAGGTCATAAAGGGGAAAAATAAAAAGAATTAGGAGCAAACAAGAAAAATAAAGTCAAATAAGGACGCTTATATGAATAATTAGGTGGGAATATGGGCAAATTCAAGCAAATAGGTGTCAATCAGAGAAAATACGAGCACAAAAAGACGGAAAGGGCCAAAAATGGGTGAAATGCAGGGGCGAAAAGGCCAAATATGAGTAAGATAGGAGTTAAGTAGGAGCAAATATGGGCGAAATAGAATCATAAATGGGAAAAATTAAAGGAATTAGGAGCAATCGAGAAAAATAAAGTGAAATAAGGGCGCCTTTAAAAAAAATTAGGTGGAAATATGGGAAAATTCAAACAAATATATTAATCAGAAAAGATATGAACACAAAAAAGGCCAAAAAAGAAAGGGAGGAAAGGGCCAAAAAAAGGGGCCAAAAATGGGTGAAATGCAGGGGCGAAAAGGCCAAATATGGGTAAGAGAGGGTTAGGTAAAGGTTAAATATGGGTGAAATAGGGGCATGAAGAAGCCGAATAAGGGGAATTAGGGGCAAACCAGGTAAATAAAGGTAAATGGAGCCGCATATAGCTATAAATAAGTGGAAATTAGTGCAAAATAGGGCCATTAGGGCTAAATAAGGGGAATTAGGGGTAAATGAGAAAAATAAAGTTAAATGAGGGCGCTTATAGCAATATATAAATGGAAATATGGGCGAATTCAGGCAGATAGGTGTCAATAAGGGAAAATACGAGCACACAGGGGGGGAAAGGGCCAAAAAGGGGCCAAAAATGGGTGAAATGCAGGGGAGAATTCGAGGGAATTCGCCAGTATTTTAGGGAATTCCCCAGAATTTAGGGAATTCCCCAAAATTTAGGGAATTCCCCAGAATTTAGAGAATTCCCCAGATTTTAGGGAATTCCCCAGATTTTAGGGAATTCCCCAGATTTTAGGGAATTCCCCAGAATTTAGGGAATTCCCCAGAATTTAGAGAATTCCCAGAATTAGGGAATTACCCAGATTTTAATGAATTCCCAGATTTTAGGGAATTTCCAAGATTTTAGGGAATTCAAAGGGGCAAAAAAGGCCAAAAATGGGTACAATGCAGGGGAGAAATGACAAATATGGGTGAGAAAGGGGTTAGTTGGGGCCAAATATGGATGAAATAGGGACATGAAGGGGCCAAATGAGGGGAATCAGGGGCAAACAAGAAAAATAAGGTTAATTGAGGGAGCTTATAGCAATGAATAAGTGGAAATATGGGCGCATTTAGGCAAGTAGGTGTCAACAAAGGAAAATGCGATCACAAAGGTCGGTCCATTGACCAATCAGAAGCGTCCATTTCAATCAATGGGGAATACTCGATCCTGATTGGCCAATCCATTGACCAATCAGAAGCGTCCATTTTAATCAATGGGGAATACTCGATCCTGATTGGTCGGTCCATTGACCAATCAGAAGCGTCCATTTCAATCAATGGGGAATACTCGATCCTGATTGGTAAGTCCATTGACCAATCAGAAGTGTCCATTTCAAAATTAGGTAATACTTGATGCTGATTGGTTCATCCATTGACCATTAAGATGCGTCCATTTCAATAAATGGGAATACTCCCTTCTGGTTGGTTCATCCTTGACCAATCAAAATCATCAATTTCAAAGTTGGAGAATACTCGATGCTGATTGGTTCATCTATTGACCAATCAGAAACGCCCATTTCCCAGATTTTAGGGAATTCACTGGAGAATTTCCCAATTATTTCGGTTGCATTGAGGTCAAGAAACGGAAAACATGAGTGAAATGAAGCAGAAAAGGAGCAAGTAAGGAGTATTTTGGGCGAATGGGAACATATTGAGGTGAATGAAGGTGCATACAGGTATTAATAAGTGCAAATATGAGCAAATTCTGGGAAATAGGAGTCGATAAGGGAAAATACTGGAAAATAGGGGCATAAAGGGCCAAATATAGGGGAGGTGGAGGAAACAAGGGGCCAAATACGGTTGAAATAGTGGATTGTGGAGGATAAATATGGGTAAAATGGAAGCAGGAAGGGGCCAAATAAGGGGAGGGTAGATTAGAGGATGCATCGATCAAACAGAAGCAACCATATTAATATTTGAGAAATATATTCAACACTGACCGGTTAATCAATCAAAAATTACAGTTCAATTTGACCAGTTACAAAAAATGTCACAAACAATTCCAACCATGTGGCAAATCATTCGACATTCAAAATATAACAACAACACAAAAAAACCGGCAACAGTAAATTAAAATTTACTAATAAATGTATTTGCTTCAGCAAATACCGTACAGAATTTTTTTTTTTTTAATTTAAGTGAAGGGGTTTTAGAATTAATATATTTTGTAAGGTTGTCCGGTTAGATGTTGGTGAAGGCTTCAAGTATCCTCCGAAGAAATTGTCCGTTTAATAGGATCAGTTACGGTCTTTGGTGCAGGTGAAATCCATTGAGAGGCTCTATCCGATTTGAATGATATCAGAGCACTTGCGGAATCTTTGCTTGCAAGATCTGATTTTTACTTCGTGTTCGTGCGGATGGAAATTCCTGGCAGCCGTGAGCCCCCCCCCCCCCAATCCGTCCTCCGAGACGGCTGAGTAGAGGAGATTATAGACAATCCATCATCGTTGCCAGACCCCAGAGAAAAAATAATATATCCTGGCTCATAACGGTTAAGTAACTACAGGGTGGCTAAAAATCTGGAATACCTTGAAAAGTCAAGGATTTTTTTATACAGTAAATCCCCGGTATCCGCGAGGGTTCCGTTCCGCAAAAACCTCGGGGATACCGCGATTTCGCGGATGCCGGGGCATTATTCTAATGGAAAACGTGGGGTTCGGGACTAGATAAATTTTAAATGTAAGACGTTTCTTACTTTTTTCACTTACATTTTACTGCAGACAACCTGTCGCCTCCTTTCCCTCTATCCTCTACCATCCTTTGAAGAAAGACATTAAAGTTGGCTGTTTTAGCTTCCTGCGCAGGTCTTTTTGAATCTCTATGTACGGCAAAAGAAGATCTTTCAGTCCCCGCTGGAAAGTTAAAGCTCGCAGCATGTGAGGGTCCATCCTTGTAGCTTCTTCGCCAACGTTCACCGCACTTTGGATGAAATCATTGAGAGTTCTAAGCGAAAGTTGTGGTTGCTTCTCGTCTTCTGCGTCTTCGTCTTCTTCTTCGTCCTCTAATTTACACTCTTCAATCATTTCGGCAAGTTCTTCTTCTGTCAATTCGCTGGAATGGCTGTCTAGTGTCTAGCATTTCCTGTATGTCCCTTTCCGTAATGTCCTGGAACCCTGCCTTTCTTGCCAGTGCAGCAATTTCAGAGACTTCAGGATCCACCATCGGAACATCATCTGTTTTTTTCTCTTTCGGTTCTTTCTTCTTTGGTTCAGATACCGGGGATTCACAGTATTTCTAAAGAAATCAGAGAAAATGTTGAACTTTTTGCCAAATTTGAGAATTTTTGTTATTAATTGTTTATTTTTCTATCAAAAATCTCCGTTACTTATGTCAACCCAGTTTTCCCGCTTATTACATCATATTTTTTTTTTTTTTTTTTTTTTTTTTTTTTTTTTTTTTTTTTTTTTTTTTTTTTTTAATAACCTCTCTATATAGCAACCTCTATGTCAATAAAATTTCACCGAACATTCTCGTTGGGACGAGAGTACAAATCAAAAATGACAAAGGAAAAAGAAGAAAAACCTACGTTGTGTTTTATGGCTGAAAAGAACCTGATGTGATGCCACACAACGGTCAAGCCTGCTGCTCTAATTTACTCTCAACTCTATGTGGCTGGAATTTATTTCCATAAAATTTACTTCCTTGTTATTGCTCAAGTAACTTTCCACTACTTTAAAGATTCATTCTCGACCTTCAACCCGCATCTTTACAGTAAAATACCATACGCCTCGAGTATCTAAGTTGGTTCAGAGCGCCTTCAATTAATTTCATACTTATCCTGCGCTCACTAAGGATGTATTTATTGCATAGATGCCTCTACTAAATGGTGGTCATCATCGTCTTCTCTCCTGTATAAATAGAGTCTCTCAAGGAACGCATCTAAAAATCGATTATAACAATGAAATCAAGTATAAAATCTTACTTGTGTAAGTCATTATTATGAAAGATTGGTTAAACAAACTAAAAATAAATACTGTTTTACTAATTACGAGTATTTATACGTAACAACCTGAGTAAAATTCACTCAGCATATTTTTCGGTTCGTCATTTTCCTATTTCAGGATGTTTAAAAGTCCTTTTTTTGCCGCAGCTAGAACCTAACAGATAAAATGGAACTGAACCGAGTAATCTTTCTCAACCAGTGAACTCATTGGTGAATTACAAAGAATGTCATTCAATTTACGCGAACCGGTGGAGTAGCGTGCATCCTGGCAACCTTGCAATTTATCTATTTGAACCAATGAAAAAGATCGAACTATTGGGTGTTCGGAGAACACCTTTGCATTCGACCTTTTACATAGGTTTAAACGGACTTGATTCAATGTTGCCAAATCACACGCTACGCCACTGACGCGAACGGCAGGACTGCCACGCGGGTAAAGTGGCTTAGCGGTAAAGCAAATTTGAAGAAGGGATAAAGGATGCGTTTTCTTTGTGATCTGGAAGGATGCGGTGGTTACCGAATGTTATGAGGAGAATCCATCTCCTTGAACCCTGTACATCAGGAATAGGAAATCAAAGAGCTTTTTTCCTTATACCTAATAACAGCGAACAGAGGATCGAAACTTGAAATTTACTGGCCATGATTTCACGAATAAAAATCAAGAATGGAGCTTTTGCACGGTTTTGTTGTAGACAAATGGCCTATCAATTCCGACGTAAAATGCTGCGAAAATAACTATGAGACCATTGAAAAAAGTCTAAAACTCACTTCTCGCAGAGAAAACTTAACTTGAAATTTTGGGGGACCACCCTTGCCTGTATGCAACAACTTTGGATTCGGACCCCCAAACAAAAGAACAGGACATGAAATTAAGTGCCGTCTTCCTCGTTTATTACGCAATGCAGAACTTTTCTGTAGTTATCACCTTGCTCCCAGTGACAAAATGTGAAGTAAGCATCAAAACCGACGTAATGTGTCCGCGACATTCACCATCCATCAGAGTTAATTTTACTAAATTTTAGTGTTTTAGAATAATTCTACGCCTGCAAGTTCACTTCATTATCGCCATCTAATGTATTTTGAGACGCTGATTTCAAAAATATTATCAGTTTTCATTAAACTGGCCTAGATTTTACGTAAATTCGAAATTACGTATTCTTAGCAAAAATTCGAAATTCTGGAAAAAGTATGAGTTTTAAGTAAAAACTAAGGCCGAATTTGAAATCACCGGGTCAAAATACTTGGATAATTTCGCAAGAGTGGTGAAAAAGAGGTATCTTACGATGAGGAAACCTGGTTTTACGTTCATAACAGCCGGACACACTATGTCGTTGAGGCGTACAAATCCAGAATGTGTATCAATATACCTTTAATTCCTTCAAATTTACTTTTTGAAAGCAAATTCATTAATCTCATTGTTCAAATTCGTAGGGTATGTTCTTTTGTTTGGGGTCCGAATCCGAGGTTGGTGCATACATGCAACGGTGGTCTCCCAAAATTTCAAGATAAGTTTTCTCTGCGAGGAGTGAGTTTTAGACTTTGTTAATGGTCTCATCGTTATTTTCGCAGCATTTTATATTAAAATTGATACTTTATTTGCCTACAGCAAAACCGTGCAAGAGCTCCATTTAAACAATAAACACTAAACAGCAAGATAACTTAGATGTTGCACACACTTTTGCTGTAAGCGATTTAAGGGTCAATTCAGATGCAAAAACCTGCACGGATAACGATATGTCCGCGGAAACATCTATTATTCGATCCACTCAGAGTCGTATAGCCAGAATCGATATTTACTTTTATTTATTTCTTTTAATTTTTTTTATTTCTTTCTTCACGCCCGTTCAAACACGTGTGTCAGAGAAGCGGGTAGAAAACGAGCCGCTATGGCGGATCCAAGTAATTGTCCTTCTCATTCTTTCCCCATTAGAACGAATGTGTTAGAAAAGGATAGAAGAGGGGGCGAAAATCACGTTACTGCAGCCCGTAATCTGTCCTTTTCTAACATACGCGTTCAACGGGGAAAGAGAGAGGAGGATAAATTCTTCCGCCAGCGGGGAGAATAAATCAAGTGACTTCAACCTACAGTGAAAAAAATAAATATTTAAAAAAGTACATAACAAAATGATTTGCTAAATTAACCTATAATTTTGTTAAATTAACAATTCAAATGCTAAATCAGCAATTCATTTTGTTAGCTTAACAACTAACTTTGCCAACCAGCAAATCAAATAGTAAAAATAACAACTTTTATGCTGGAACAACAAATTAGTAAGTAAAATCAGCACTTTATTTTGCTGATATAACAAGCTGAATGGTTGAATCAACTAATTTGGTTAAGTTCTGTATTTTTTTAACTACTTAAAATTGCTAACTTGACAATGTCTATTTTGTTAAAAGAACACCATTATGTGGTCGATTTAACAACTATTATTGTAAACTCAACAGATAACTAGTTAACTTAACAGAAAACCCTGGTTGATTTAGCAACTTTCAATTGTTGTTAAATTAGCAAATTTTGAATTGTTGCTTTAACAATTGTTTTTTTTTTTTTTTTTTTTTTTTTCAGTGTAGGCTTGTGCGATATTCGATGCATCACTCGAACATGGCCGGATCCAGCAATTTGGCAACCATGAATTGATCCCATTTGAACACATGAGAAACAATCGATTCTTGAGGGGGCCATGGCCCTGTCACTAATCGATCGTTTCTTATGCATTCAAATGGGAATAATACACAGTTGCCAGATTGCTCGATCCGCCCATGCACTCGAAGTATCGATGTTTCCCTTCCATTGAATGAATTAGATGCTAATGTTGATGGGTCATTCCATTTTAAATCAACCAAAATTAATGAAATATGTTGCTGCCTAGTCATGGATTTTGGTAATATTTTGTGGGGTGATTGTAACTACTTTTAGTAGCTCAAAACGTATTTTTTTATATTTTTTAGCTTACGGCCCCTGAGATATAGGCAACCGGAAATTCAAAAATTGCGATTTTAGGCTTATCTTTGAACGCGTGCCACAGCCTTAATTCTCAACGAAAAGATACGGTTGAGGTCTCATTTTGATGCATTTTGTGTCCTCTTTTCATTGCTTTAGGTCGTTTTTCATTAATTGAAGGTTTAGCAGGTTGCATACCTATTTGAACTTTGGTGACCCTATTGCAATTTTTCCGATCTTTGATAATTTTTTTTAATAGGATAGCGTTGGTAGAAAAAATTCATACTTTCCAAGCTTTAAGTACACTACTAAGAGTACCTGCTCAAAAAAAATTGGATCTCCTGAGCAATTTTTTCTAGTTGAAAAAATTTCTTAAAGTCGGCTGAAATTAAGAAAGACCCTACTTTGAGGTTAAAAAAAGTCGATGTGGGGATTCATGAAAAAATCTTAAAAAATAACTAAAATCACCGCTTTTATGTCTACTTTCAATATCTGAAGTCAAAAGTTTGTGTATTTGATCGCTACAGTCGATTTTTTTTTTTTTCAAAATTGATAAAAATACAATTTGCTCGAACACACGCGATTGAAGCGAATAGAAGAGCCAACTCTTTGAGGTTTAAAAATCTCGCAAAATCTCTAAAATGATCGCTTTTAAGTCCTTTTTCAACGCCTGAAGTCGAACATTTGATTACTGAAGCGCTTCAGTTGAAATACAAGCTTGTAAAATTGGTAAAATTTCACGCAACGCCCCTATGCCCTGAACTGAGCTCAGATTGTGGCCGTGCTAATTGTGTTTTTACCGATTTTACGAACTTGTATTTCAACTGAAGCGCTTCAGTAATCAAATGTTCGACTTCAGGCGTTGAAAAAGGACTTAAAAGCGATCATTTTAGAGATTTTGCGAGATTTTTAAACCTCAAAGAGTTGGCTCTTCTATTCGCTTCAATCGCGTGTGTTCGAGCAAATTGTATTTTTATCAATTTTGAAAAAAAAAAAAAATCGACTGTAGCGATCAAATACACAAACTTTTGACTTCAGATATTGAAAGTAGACATAAAAGCGGTGATTTTAGTTATTTTTTAAGATTTTTTCATGAATCCCCACATCGACTTTTTTTAACCTCAAAGTAGGGTCTTTCTTAATTTCAGCCGACTTTAAGAAATTTTTTCAACTAGAAAAAATTGCTCAGGAGATCCAATTTTTTTTGAGCAGGTACTCTTAGTAGTGTACTTAAAGCTTGGAAAGTATGAATTTTTTCTACCAACGCTATCCTATTAAAAAAAATTATCAAAGATCGGAAAAATTGCAATAGGGTCACCAAAGTTCAAATAGGTATGCAACCTGCTAAACCTTCAATTAATGAAAAACGACCTAAAGCAATGAAAAGAGGACACAAAATGCATCAAAATGAGACCTCAACCGTATCTTTTCGTTGAGAATTAAGGCTGTGGCACGCGTTCAAAGATAAGCCTAAAATCGAAATTTTTGAATTTCCGGTTGCCTATATCTCAGGGGCCGTAAGCTAAAAAAATATAAAAAAATACGTTTTGAGCTACTAAAAGTAGTTACAATCACCCCACAAAATATTACCAAAATCCATGACTAGGCAGCACAGGCTCTGGTTGATTTAAAATGGAATGACCCTGATGTCAACCGATGCATCAAAACTGGTTATTTATCAATATTTTGACTAAGAACAGACCCAAGGGTCATTTTTTCCCTTAAACCATCTCAAAAGCATACAAATAAGTATCATAATTTTCGAGTGTTTCACATTTTTGACTTGTGAAAATTTGTTTCGGTGAATCGATAAAATGTCAATGTTTGTTGGACATCGAACTTTTCGATGCACAAAACTGGTCATAGCACAGGCCTATATAGTTCAACCCCCAATATCTGTCCTCCTATTATAGGACATCGTGTGATGAAATGAGGACATAGGGAGAAAGGTAAATTCCTGGCTCCGGCAATGTATCCACTACTGTGTGGCGCGGCAGTTACCATATGCCAGAAGAGAATATAAGTCAGCCTATCCTATTTTTCAAGTGGATGGGAAGTTAGAACATTTTTTTCATATGATCTGATACCAAGATTGGTGGGATACCGAAGATACTGCCTTGTGTGTATATGTTGTGTGTTATGGCTTCACGGTTTTTGCTTTGGTGTATACGTTCGCGCGAGTGGCACAGCCGTTATTCCAAGTGGATTTTATCTCGTTTGGGATTGAATCTCGATGTTATTTCTTTTTTTGGTTTTGTTTTGTATTTTTTTTGTTTTTGTTTTTGTTTTTTGTTTTTTTTGTTTTTTTTTTCACGGCGTCCATCGTCTTAGTGCCGTTTCCTCTCCCATGACATTTTCCATGAGACTAAGCCATTTATACGTCAGCAAGAATGGTAACAACCCTGTTTAATATACATTCCGCAATGTATATGGGGAGTAAGACGAATTCTTTTTAGGTTGCCAAGTGTTGAAAGAATATTTGTCATTTTTTTATTGAGCTAAGCCCGATGCCCTATGTGACTTTAAAGGCCGAAACATCCCAAGTTTTTTTTTTTCGTTCGGGAGCCTAAAAGACGCCATGTGGAAACATGTCGTCTTTTAGGCTCCCGAACGAAAAAAAAAAAAACTTGGGATGTTTCGGCCTTTAGAATCACAAAGGCATCGGGTTTGTGATTTCGCTGTGATTTTTATTTTTAAAAGTTAAATTTTTTTCAATATTATTTTTTCTGCATTAATTGCGTCATCCTTAAAGTGCGTCCAATGATTCAATGGGAGTCTTGCAATTTTTTACTGTCAGCAAATGAATAGTCCAATTCGATGTAAGAAAGAGCGAAAATCACGAAAATCTCACATAGAAAGTCTAACATTTACTCATAAACTCACATAATTGCTATAACGGCAAGTTCGTAATGGCGGTTCAATCGCAGGTATCATGGGAGCTTCCTTTCTACTATGTTACTTTCTCTACAGAAAGACAGAGATATGTCTCAATTCAGATAGGAATCGATCGTCCATGATACCTACGCCTCTCCGCCATTAAACCCGATTCTGAGAGTGAATTTCGTGATTTTTTGGTGTACTCATCGTCATTTTTACAGGTTTCTATGCAAGCATCAACTCTTCAATCATCCATAGCAAAAGTTTGCACGAGCCCCATTCTAATTTTAAAAATTGTGTGTCAACCGAGACTTATTATGAAGCTTCATTACATGTGCACCAATCGTGCCTAGTCATTTGTTTTTAGTTTTTGAGAAAAAATTGCGTTGGAAATGAACTGAATTTATTTGTTTTGGTTGCCTAAATAGCCATACTATGGTCTCACATTTTATTTCGTGGTTTAAAACTCAATAATTATTTGTGAAAAAATGCATCATTGTTACCAGATCGGGTTATTTTACTTTCTTTCAAGAGGTTAATTTTCGATAAAAATGTTTATCCTCATTTTATTTATACTCCATAAGCGGCAAAACTGCGTACCATAATAATGGGGCCTTTTCGATTTGGATGTTTTGGCCTTTAGAATCACGAAGACATCGGCTAAACGCGAAAAGAGTGAAAGGGGCGAAGCCTTCCTAATCGGGACACTTATGCACTGAAGTAAGATTTGACTTCGCATTTGACTGACATTGAAAGGAGACGAACTACGAGGAACTACCCCCTGTATTCTGTGAAGTGATGATCTGGATGGTAAATAACTATGTAAAGGGGGGCTACTACATGTTATACATCAAAAATGAGTTATTATGGACTGTTTGTGTTTAATTTGTTTAATTGCCTCCTTCATTTATACCTTATTTCGAAAATTTTAATTAATTTAGTGGAAACTGGTTTTAATCTAAAGTGAAAATGTTTTAAAGTGGCTATCTGGACTCTGAATTTGAATTTAATTATCCAGGTGAGAAATTTTCGGTATTATTTTCAGGTGGAAATCCTTTCAAAAGAAACATAGTTGTATCGATTTCTGTGTTCAGGTAGCGTCTCCGAAACATTTTTACCTTTATATTTCAAACCAATTTGAAAGAATTATTCACAATTTTTGTTTCATTTTTAAAACTTTGAAAAAATTTCACCTCCATATTTCGAACCAATTATATAAATTAATTTGTCACAATTTCTTTTTTTCTTTATAACACTCCGAAACCCCTTTACTTTCACAATTAAAACTAATTTCAAATGAATCTGTCCCATTTTTTTCTTCTTAGTTTTCAAGGTTAAATCAGTGGCAAAGAAACCGAGCCTCTGTGCATATGTCCTTAAGATATTTTGACTATGGCTGCCTCCGTGCTACTTTGAAAACACGGCCCCGAAAACCTACCTTTATAGGTATGGCTCGTTTGAACAGCCGGCACGAAACTTTAACAAAAAATATGAATTTTCCTCTTCAATCTTGCAACGGCGCAGCGCAACTCTACACCGTAGAGCGCGCGTGTCGAAATTAGTGTCATAAAAATTTTCATTTCAAAGCGTATCATTGATATTTCTATCCTCGGAACACGATTTCTCGCCAACTGAATATAAAAAAAGGGAACAGATCTAACACGCTGCCTGCTGTCCTCTCCACCCCCTTCCCCTTCGCTCTTTCAACCCCAAACCCTCCTCCTCTCCCCATTCTACATTCCTCCCTTTTTTTTGTTGTTACTTTTTCATCGTGTTCTAATTCCTTTTGAAAATACCCACTGCCGATCGGTAAACAAACACTTACCGTTTTTCGATGAAAGCGGATCCTCTTTACCCCTCCCATCCATAACTACTCTTCTCCTACACGGCGTTTTTGAAGTATGCTAAACGTAAAGCGACCCGTTTATTTTACCATCCGCTGCCCATCAATCCAGCGAGAATCGTCCATCAAACTGTACTATCAACGAATTAAAGATTGTCGCGACATTTTAACAAATTTTCAGCTTTATATGTGAGTTTGGGACTGATCTGCAACGGCCTCTCCACCCCACCCGCACTGGCCTCTCGCCTGTATAGTGTGTTGAGTATGGAGAGTGGCCGAGCCGGAACCTTGAAGGCGAAACTTGTCTCGTGAAAATCTCGCGACAATCTTTAATTCGTCGATAGTACCTCTCAATTCCGATGTAGCCCGATGGATTCCATCCGATCTCAAAATGAATTCAAAATTTCGTTTCGGAACAATTTCATTGTCAAATCGGAAAAGAGCAATTCGATTTTTTTTTCTTTTTTCCAGAGAATCCCTGAATTTTTCTCCGTCCCTCCACGATTAGACAACTTGGAGCTTGGAATATGAACTTGCAGGCTTTAATTTTGTTTTGTTTCTCAATGAACCAGTTTTTGTTTCTGAAAGTGTGCCCGTGGAAAAACGAACAGAACGCAGGCAACATACAGCAGCGACTTTTTGGGCTCCTTGTAGTTTTGGACGCTCTTAATCATTGTTCTGTTCTCATTCTCTCTCATACGGCGGGCGCCATCCACCAATAGTAACAGCGCAATAGTGAGATCCTGACATGAAAGTTCAGTTTGAAGCTCTCTCTCTCCCCCCCTCTCACTCCCTCCCTCTCTCTCTCTCTCCCTCTCTCTCTCCCCCCTCTCTCTCTCTCTCACTCTCTCTATCGCTCTATCGCTCTGCCTCTCTTTCTATCTCTCTTGCCTCTCTTTCTCTCTCCACAAGGCGCGGCTATAGTGTAGCGTAGAGAGTGCATCCTCAATTCCTCTCACCAGCCGTCCGAAAAATAAACATCGCCGAATCTGTTGCGGTCTGAAACAGTGAATTGCCCGTATCAAGGGATCGGATATTTAAGGGCCCAGCAACCGCTTTTGAAAAGGCACTTGCTAACAGCAGGAATTTAACCTTTGCGCTGCTTATATGATCTCCAGTGTGAGTGTTTCGATAGCATTAAACGGTGTGTCAACGAAGTGCACGCTTATTGCAAATTTCACTCTTCGCTGCAGACACGAGCACGTCCGAACGGAGAGGTTGCCTTGAAGTGCATGGAATTTGAGGCTTTTATTAATGATTGCTGTGATGTTGCCTTCACTTCATAGAATCGTGTTGGAAACTTATATCGGTTCGCTGAACCTTAGCAATTATAATAGGTGGATATGTTAGAACAGGAAAATTAAGGTTTTTAAGTGTTGCGAATTCTCCTAATTTTTTAAAGCGTTCTTTTTCTGGTATAATTTCCTCCTCAAATATAGCTGTTGCAAAATTTTGCTACAGGCTTACTAATAGTTATTTATGGCCTGACTAAAAATGAATCACCTGGGTTGGTCCTAAAAACGTCATTTTTTGACGGGAGGGTAAAACGCAGTAAAAATAACGATTAGCGCGCTAAAAAATCACGGAATCCACTCCCAAACTCATACAATGCTTGCAAACGCAAGATCGTATAATGGCGACCGTTGCCGCCTAAATCTTATGGCAATTGTATGCTTTTGCGGACGTGCCATCGATTTTTCCTATTTAACTCAACGTTTAAAATTGTTTTATTTTATGCCAAACTCGTTAATGTTGTAAATTTCACCCCAATCTCTGAAATTTCCTTACTCAAGCGTTAAAATTAGAGGAGAAAGAAATACAGTGGAAGCCCGCTAATTCGAACGCCGTTAATTCGAATATCTCGATAATACGAAGTCGAAGTCGATCCCCAAGAGAAAACCGCTTTAATTCGAAGAAAATCAATGTATTTGTCCCCCCTCGTTAATACGAAATTTTTGGGCTCCGAGTAGCGGATGAATCAGCTCTATAATTCGAAGTTGCGAGAAAGTGCAGCGCTGTAATTCGAAGTTCCCAGAATGACGCTCTGTAATTCGAATTCTTGAAGACTTGCGCTCTATAATTCGAATAAAATTGATGCGCCCCGTGAGATTAGCGGAAAGAATGACCGAACTTTTGTTTACATCCGCAGTCCGCACCTATCCATGCTAGCTGCATAATCACTAATCAGTGCATTATTGCGTGAAGTTAGTGCGTGTGTTTATCCTCAGACCTCAACATGGGAAAATATAAGACATTAAACTTTGAACAAAAAAAAGCAGTATTCGAAGCGGTGAAAGAAGGTGGTAAGAAATGCGACATAGCCAACAAATTCAACACCCCCCCCCTTCACACTTCGAATTATAGAGCTGATAAAAATCTCATTCTTTTTCTCAAGAGCCACTCTCCATAATTCGAATGCTCCCTAATTTGAAATCCCGTTAATTCGAAGAAAAGCATCGGTCCCTTCAACTTCGAATTATCGAGCTTTCCCTGTACACAGTTTTGAAGCCACCTCTGACCTCATCAATAACGTCTTTAAATAGGTAGAATCCTAGGTTACCTACAAGTAAGGTAAGCAGTACGTACGTCAGAATTTCCAGCTCAGGCGGAAGACCTTTCGTGAACCCAAAGGGCCCTAACGGTCAACGGTATATACGTAACTGGGGATAGTTCATCCCTCTGAGTGCGGTAACTGACTTAAGTTGCGAGGAATTTCCATCGGTGCGGTGATGGGGAGGTAAAGTTATGCCAAGAATCACATTGACTCGTCGGAAGGACGGTGGCTGGTAGGGGAGGGGGGAGGGGGGAAGGGTATAGGGGGAGGAGATACTGTGCAGAAAAGCGCCTTCCCCTTCCCTTTCCCCGCCATACGTTGTCTGCCTGTTGTTTTGGATGGCGCGAGGCGAGCCATTGGCTGAGAAAGCACAGAAGCTACGATCTCCAGAAGTGTTGCCAAATGGGTCTGTTGCAAACTTTTGCTATACGGCGATATAGAATTTAAATCTGAAGTAAAATCACGTGAAAAGTCCATTGGTGGTATCAGACAGTCATAAAATGCAGTATTAAACTCTCAAGAGACGTTTAACCCGCCATCAGTCGCGCGGGGTCGAAAACGACTCCAGGGGTCAGAAAAATGCAATTTTGCCCATGAAAATTTTAAAGTTTTAGCTCGTCCGTTTCAGTACCTTCCATCAAGGGTTTGGACTACCCATCCTGTTAGTATGAACTTAATTCAATCATTCGTTTTGAAGCACGGACGCGTCAAAGTTGCTTGGGGTCGTTTTCGACCCCGCGCGACTACTCACGTTCATAAAATGTGACCGAGTGAACATAACGTAAACGTGGATTCTGTGCGGTGTTTACACTTGCGGGATGTGATTGCCGTTGGTTTTTTACTTTTCTATACTTACTACAGTACTTTCAGCAAATCTGATGTTGGCTCTCACTGTTTTTTTCTAAATTACTCGTTTATCCCAATTTCTTACATATTAATTTTTACCTAAATCAGTGCGGTGCCGCTTGAGATCTGGCAGCACTGCGTTTTGTCAATTTAAACCCGTGCAAAGTGTCGATTCGAGGGAATGCACTGCGCACCTCCATTAGTTTGACTTTTTTATGCATTTGAATCCACGAAATGCGGCGTTGCCAGATTACAAGCGACGCCACTTATCATAAATGTTTTTGTTTTTTTTCCGCGAAAGTATGATTTTATCACATGGGGCGGGGAGTGGGAAGGGTAAAAAGGGAATGAGAGGGGAAATGAAGGTGGATGGTGGGGGGAAAGCGGAAGGGAGGTGAAAAGGGGTATCTGGAATCATGTACGAAAAGCAAAAAGATCACAGCAAAAAAAATTCAAGGATCTCCACTTTGCTACCCCCCAACCCACTTTTCCCCTCCAGCCCTCCCCTGAATCCTCAATTTCGATTCTGTTTTTTGGTGATAGAATCTTGCTTACCTTAATTGGCGTTTTTTCCATCTCATTTGGTAAAAAATAAAGTTTTTCAGATGGTTAGTTGTTTCATCTCCAAAATCTTAGGACTAAATATAGGAGGGGTGTTGAGGGGGGTTTATCTCGAAAACTTGCCCCCATAACCCCATACTTTTTTTTCATGAAACTATCTTCTGTAGTGCCTAGAAGTAAAAAAACCTCGGTTTAGGAGTTTCAAAACTAGTTAAAGGCAGCTGACCGATAAAAATCTGGGAAATATCACATTTTTAGGGGTTTTCCGACACAGATTACAATATACCAATTACTGAACGTAAAATTCTTTTTTCAAATCCAGTTTTCACGTGAAAAGCTTTACAAGGACATACTAATTACTATTCTGCATGGTTGAAATCAAAATTTTGAATGACAATGGTAAATTGGGACGAAAGAAGTTTGGGGTCGAAAACGACCCCGCGCGACTATACTCGCGGAAGTTTTTAGGGCGCGACTGACGGCGGGTTAACTAAAACCCAAGATGGCGGTAAAATATCGAGCAACCTGTGTGCACGCACCGTGAACATCCTTATGATGGCCAACGTTAACTACCTCACAGCATCGGAGGTTATGAGATTGTTTGCGTTGTGATTGGTTATTGTGAGGTTGGTCATCTTGAATGATCATGGTGCTTGCATACAGGTTGCTCGATATTTTACCGCCATCTTGGATTTCAGTTAAATGCCTCTTGTGAATTGTTATTGCATTTTATTACTTTCTGCTGCCACCGATGGACTTTTCACGCGATTTTACATAAGAGTGATCACTCTATAGCGCTGTAGCAAAAGTTTAAAACAGACCCATTGCACAGCGTCCTCCATATAAGATTATATAAGTTTCAGGCTAAAGGTCAAATCCGGCATTTGGGCAATGCCCAGGCAAATAGAAAAAAAGCGATAAAAATCGTTGAAATTTTTAGTTTGCCCAGGCATTTGAGCAAACACCTAGGCATTTGACCAAACGCCTAGGCACTTGCTCAAATGCCTGAAGTTTTGACTAAATGCCGAAGGCTGATTAGGCAAATAGTAAAAATGAGTCTTTTTAGAGAATCTAAGCTGAACGCGACGCGGCAACAATATGTGTGTGCGAGTGTGTGTTCAGTGGTACATCGTTGTTATCATTAATGTCTTTAATACCTTTTTAACACAGTCTGTTTCATTGGAATATCGTTGTTTTCATTGCTTTCGTTGGTACCTATACATACAGTCAGTTTCATTTGTACATCGTTGTTATCATTAATGTGGTTTATACCGAAAAACACAGTCAGTTTCATTGGAATATAGTTGTTATCCTTAATGTCGTTTGTACCTATATACCTACAGTCAGTTTCATTGGTAAATCGTTGTTATAATTAATGTCTTCAATACCTATAGCACAGTCCGTTTCATTGATACATCGTTGTTATCATTAATGTGGTTGCTGGTACCTATACACACAGTCAGTTTCATTGGAATATCGTTGTTATCCTTAAAGCCGTTTGTACCTATATACCTACAGTCAGTTTCATTTTGGTACATCGTTGTCATCATTTATGTCTTCAATACCTATAAAACACAACCGCAGTTTTATTGAAATATTGTTGTTATCATTAATGTCGTTTGTACCTATACAAAAATAACACACAGTCAGTTTCATTAGAATTTCGTTGTTATCATTAATGTCTTTTGTTCCTCACATTTTTGTCATTATTGTCTCATTTTTGTCGTCAAATGATCCGTTCTGTTTGGTTACTGACATCAACATATTTGCTCAAGATTCCACATAGGATCCATTGGACGTTTCTTGTTGTGATCCCGAAAAAAAAGTTGCCACTTTGGGTGAGATAGGTGAGATAGTGCATGGTCTGCGTTGTCTCTGGTGCCATTGGTGCTCTTATCTCGATACGAGCCGAGGGCCGACATGTTGTTATCATTAAGTCGTCCTGAAGTTCGCAATAACGTTTATCAAATTGGCACACCCGCAGGTGTCATTAAAAATTGGTGTTCGCGGGAAGAATTAACACAACTAGAAGCGATAAAATTTGAAATATCACAGATTCCGAGAGATAAGTTAGTGTTGATCCGCTACGCAGTGGGTGCCGTTTCGCTATTTGGAGGTCAAGGCTTCATCAAGTGTAATTGCCAGTCCTCGTTCTTGCTTCAAAAATCAGAGAAAATATTCCGTGAAGTGCCACCAACCTATCTCGTGTTCGAATAAGCAACACTGCTGCCTTCTTATTAAGCGTGCCCATGGAACATGGCACGCTTATTCCGATCGTTTTGCTGCTAACAATATAATACAATGTATACAATGTAATAAGGCAGCCTATGCTTTCCACGTGTATTCCTATGCTGAGTGGCCTAAAGTTGAAAATCGGCTGTTTTTGAATTTTGTGATTTTTTCCTGTCGTGTCTGTTGCGTTTTGAGGATTGCAATGGTACAATTATGAAATCGTACCTTCTAAAGTTTGCAGCAAAAATAGTTGGATTCATTTTAATGCTTTAGTTTTTTTATAATTCCAATTAAACGACGGACTCGCCACTTTTGAGGGGTAAGTGGAGTGCGGTGAGGTAATATTTTGCGTTTTATGTTGCCAACTTTGTTGTAATTTTACTCTGCTGTGTTGGTTTTACGATGAATAAATTTTTGTTTGTTTTTATGATTAATTTGTTATGTTGGACATTGTTTTTGGGTTATTTTGTTACGTTTATTGAATATATAATTCATTTTAAAGTACATTCGGGGTTTTTTCGTACGGGCGGCCGATAACGAGTCGTTGTGTGATGTTTTTTTTTTTTTTTATTTATTATTGTTTTGCAGCCGGTGATTGTTTGGCTGCATTGGCTGCACTGCGGCTCACCTGTTTACTAATTTGATAATCTTTCTCTGTGAATGTCTAGAGTCAGCTGATATTTTCGAATAGAAGGCGCGAAATAAAACCGATACAGATCATGGTTTTACTTATAGGATACCTTCTCACAAAAGTAAAGCTTCAAGAAGAACCCGCTAGAGAGCGCGGAATGAAGTAGTCACGTTTCTTTGCCTTTATTTGATCAGCTGATAAATGATTTTTTTTTTTTTTTTTAAGCGCAATTTTTAACATTCAATCTTTTATGGGTTGAAAATGGATCTCATTAAAATAAACAAATTAGATCAGTATTCTTTTAATTTTTTAGTTTCGGGAATTGAAACAACATTAACGCCTGTTCGAAAGTGTAAGCGAAGTTATGGTTTTTGTATTATTTTTTTAGAGGACGAGACAGGCTCAATTAATGGTATTTCTTTTGATGAAAACGGGTCCATCCAGCTACCATTAGGAGTGCCCCCCCTCAAAAGTGGATGAAAATTTCAGGGATGATAGAGCTAAGCATCATCTTTTAGAATATCTGCAGTTTTTTTAATTTGGTCAACTGGGAGCGGGAGTGCAGGGGGTCAAAGTCAAAACCTCCAATGCTCCATAACTTTTGAACGAAAATAGATATTGACGTAAACTTTGCACCAAAAGATGCGTATTTTAAAGATCTTTCGATTGATGTGCTACAGTGTTTAGTTCAAAAATATTTGACCCTTTTTTTGCATTTTGTTTTACTTTTGAAGTCTCCAAAAATCCGTTTTTTGAGTTTGAAAAATAGGCGCAATGAAGGAATCTGAACGAAAAACTATGGCGGCCATATATGATTTGAGAATTTTGAAAAACTTATGTCAAAAATAAATTCAGCGACCCAAAAAACCCGCTTCCACCAAGTTTCAATGAATTTCATCGATTATTGGTGGAGCAACAAATTTTTTTGTAGAATCGAAAGTCGGAACCCTATTTTTGGCCTAGATTTGAAACTTTGCGCGGTCATAACTCTTGAACGAAATGTTTTTCGGCATCGCGGTTTGCGCCATCTGAAAGCTTATAAAATCAGCTTTCTTCACAGAAGTTTTTTGTTCAGATTCCTACGTTGCGCCTATTTTTTCAACTTATAAAACGAATTTTTCTCTACTTTTAGATTATAAATGAATTTTTACATCTGCATTGAGGGTTTTTTCGAGAAAAGTTGAAAAATGTGTTTGAACCCCCCAGAATACACCCCAAGAGGTTGTCAGGAGCTTATGAAAATATCAGAAATGAAAAATTTGGAGTCAATTTTCTGTCTGATTGTTTTGTTTCAAATCATTTGTTTCAGTAATTTTCGAGAAAAATGCCAGCAACGGATGCTCTGGCTCACTTTGTATATAAAATGTAGTAGACTTCTTTTATTCTATTCAGGTCCTCTGGTATTTAATCACTGTCCGATGAGTAAAATAATTGAAATCTCATGCGCTGAGTCCAGACTATACTTGCTCTCTTTGAGAGAATCCAAAAATTAAATATAATCATCAAAGGTACCACTATACGGCCAATTTTGTAAAATAAGCACATGTATGGAGAAGGGGGAGGGGTGGAAGCTTTTATATGCGTAACTTTTTTTGCTTCTCATTGATAGAATGTCATCGAATGAAAGGCTAGAAACTCTGCAACTCTGGTAAGCAACTCTGTTTGCTTGAAGGGACGCATCGCAATGAAGTAGGGGACTACACTAATTATAGTTGTCAAAGTTGATGCATAAATTATTATTAATACTTCAATTAGTATGTACGTCTGTAATGTTTTTACTGGATGCTAATCATAGCATTTTTTCCAAGTAGATGATTCAGTCTAATTTTATCTTGAGTATTCACCATAAGGTTTCTCTGTACAGTAAAGCCTTTAATGAAAACATAGCAGGAATTGCTTTTATTGACATTAATTGTAATTGTTTAATTTTCAGATCCAAATCGGCCAATACTGTGTCTAAAAATTCAGATATTGAAAGGAATGACTCTATTTCGTCTCTATCAATATGTAGACATTTATTAATTACCTTCTTTTACCTTTCATCACCATATTCCACCAACAAAACCATGGCCTACCTATCTTTTCTTTCTCATTTTATTAAATTATAAATAGAATCTTTTACATCCATTCAACGCAGAATCGAATCATTTAAAGTTCAAATACTCGATGATTTCATCCAAATTTTCATTATTGAATCATTCATGTATATTATAAATGTATTTATTCAATTCATATGTTAGTTACTTACTACAATGTCTCCTTAAGAATTGCTGATGCATTTCAAACAGCTGTAATCCACAAATGAACAAAACACTGAACCAATTGTAATGTGTCACTGCAAAAACAACGACTCAAAATATTTTTTCAAATATACGTCTCAAATGCATATACATTGTCATATTTTCTTAATCAAAGCTCCAACAGCACTTCCTGTACCTTAAATAATATACAATAAATTGACAAATCTTCTCCCATGAACTACATTATAATAAATATATTTAAACCATGTATGCGTAAGCCTTTATGCAAAACTTATTTCTGCAAAACCCAGCAGAGCAGAAGACCAAATGAAACAACTTATGCGCAGATTTTTATGTTTACAATTCACAGGCACGCTTTTCCAATACATGCAATGTATCGGAGCTTCCCTGCTTGTTTTTAAGTTACAAAGCTTTTTTTTTTTTCAAATTTTTCGATCGTGGCTTCTTGAACTATTGAACATTGACTGCTTTTTAAAAGTTTGACTATTTGCCTGAAAAAAAAAACCCATTTGCCTTTTTGCCTAACAGGCTTTCGGCATTCATTCAAATGCCTAGGCATTTGCGTAAACCCCAAGACATTTAGTCAAATGCCTAGGCAAATAGCCAAACAGGGTTTTCGATGAAATTTGGCCATTTGCCTAGGCTTTTACCTAAATGCCGGCTTTAACCTTTAGCCTGCGACATATAGACAAATCAAGAGACAAACAGAGGTGCCGCTAACTCAGCTGCAGCAGAGACACATTATAATCTCGCGTGTTCAAGAAAACAACAGTCAACATCCCTCTGATTTAGCATAGTGTTGAATGGTGAGCACCCTCCTCTTCACGTACCACTCGGGAAAAAGACTAATACAATTATTGACCGTACGCATAGCTGATTTTGGCGTCTGCCAGAAAAAAATGGTAAACTCCACCGGAGTATGGAGACAATAAAGACCATGCACAAGCCGATCGCGCGGTCAACGATTTTATTTTCGAGGACTCAACAAAATAAAATGGGGAACAATATCCAACGGCTCCTGTATGGAATATTGACCAACAACCAAACCAATGATGCTTCGTTTTTATTGGCCACTGACATCAACATCTTTGCTCAACAGTTCACATAGGAGCCGTTGGACGTTGCTTTGTTTCGACCCCGAAAAAAAAAGTTGCCGCTGTGGGCGAGATTTGGGGTAGACTGTATAAGTACCGACCTGTTACGTTATTTTACCACAAGTTACGTTGCATTTACAATACTCTGGTGAAATTGTTCATACTTTCAGGCTGACGCTAAAATCAGCTGTGCGTTGATCGCATATACATTTTACGGGTCTTTTTTACGTGCGGCCTATAGACTTGTTCAGTGATAAAGTCACGATCAAAACAATTGTTTCCAACTAATGCTCTATCTCACTCGCTTTTGTAGATTTACCTATAAGAAATCAGATCCAAATTTTCGAATGCAAATTCATGCCAGTAAACAACCTCTTTTCTCAATTTTATTGCACCACCTCGCACCGTTAGATTCCAGGTACCTGATAAAGTATATTTTTTCTCTGACGTAATTTATGAAAAATCACTAGTGAATTTATAATCAGAATTATATCGAACTATATCCTGCTTGCTGTTTCGAAATTGTTATTTTACCGTGATTATATTTTAAGGTACGTCGAATCCAATGGTGTAATAAAAACCTGAGGGAACTTGTTTTCTAGCACGAATTTGCATTTACAAATATGGATCCAGGGGGGTGATCATGGAGGATCGGATCGTTTCGTTATCGTTTTCGTTATCGTTTGCATGAAATCAAATGGGCTTGCTTCTGCGCAACTCGATCGCGCAGGTGATCCCCTCCTCTCACCTCTTCCTATTTCAAACGATCCCCTCCTCTCACCTCTTCCTATTTCAAACGATCGAGTAGACGACAGCCTCCAACTCATCGCTTCCTTTCGACCGTTTCAATCGTTACGAGAGGCTCAAAACGATTCGATCAGTTGAGCCACCCATAAGGTTACATGTAAACGATAACGATAACGATACCGAAACGATCCGATCCTCCGTGATCACCCCCCTATTTCTTACGGGTAATTTCACGAGAGCGAGTGAGATGGAGCATTTGTTTGGATTTGGATCCAACTTTTTTTTTTTACGTCAAACTAAACAGGTCTATTTCTATACTGTGTTTACCGACAGTCGTCATTAAACACAAGGCTGATACAGAGATATGTTGTTTTGTTGAATCCGTCTCGATTTTTTTTTTTTTTCGGAGAAATTACGTGTAACTTGGCAACACCGTGACGTGGCGTGGTATGGCGTGGCTTGGCTTGGCCTGGCCGCAGCAATGAATCATCTGTCAGTTTGAGCGCTCTTTGACAAGTTGAGAGTTCGCGGCGGAACCACTATGGAAAAAGCATTGGCTCCGCTTCATCTATACGGCATTGCCAATCGTCACCACGGAGGGCGCGGCGCGGCGTGGTGGAGCAAAAAACGTCGTGGCGGCGCGGGCGCGACGCGACGGGTCGAAAAATGTATCCCTCCCTCTTCCACAATTCCTCACTCTCTCACTCATTCTCTCACTCTCTCTCACACACACACACACACGCTCTCTCCTTCTTTTTGTCTGTCTCTCTCCCTCTCTCCCCCTCTGCCTTCGCATATTTGAACACAAGTGTTAAAAAGGATTGGTGAAAAGTAGAGGTTCCATTCAGTGAATGAGTATGTTGTGTGTTGAAAACTTTTGCTACAGCTATTGAGAATGCCCTATGTGTTGTAAAATCACTTGAAAATAACTCTGTTTGGAGCATCAGAAAGTATAAGGTTGACTCATAAAACTTACGATAAATTCCTATTGCGAAATTCCATGATGGCGTTCAAATGAGTGGGCCATTATGGAAGAGTCGTATTTGATCGCAACTTTCTATGCTGAGAAGTGACTCATCAAAGTCGAAGCTGTAATGGGGCTCTTGCAAAATTTTGCTACAGGGGATTGAAGAGTTGATTCCAACATAAAAGTCTGTAAAATTAAACATGATGCGCATCAGAGTTGGGCAACGGAATAATCAGAAATAATGAAATGACTCCGGTAACACCGAAAACTGGGTTAGCTACCTGAGCTGAGGAAAGGGAAACACACGGAAGGTATAGGTCAAATGTAGAAATATTCGTCGAATAATTCGATTGACTGGGCGTTGCCTGACATCACCGAATAAATCTCCGAATAATTTTTGCCCAACTCTGATGCGCATACTAAAAAATCACAAAATTCACTTTCAGAATCGGGCTTAATGGGGCAGTTGCAAGGGTCTGAAATGCTGTGTTTTTTATGCAGAAAATGAAAGTACTTGATGAGCTGAGAACAAAGATGCCTTTGGTTTCTCATTAAGTCCCTTTGTTCCGGAGATGAAATTTTGGCCAGAAATACATTGTTTTAAATGGGAATTCCGCATAGTGACGTCACGATGCCCACGATTTTTTACAAATTTGTACGTGTGTATCTCTAAAACCGGAACACTCAAGGAAAAACCGAAGGCACCATTGTTCTCAGCTCATCTAGTACTATCATTTTCTTTATGAAAAACACAACATTTAAGACCCTTGCAACTGCCCCATTGCGGAGAAACGGAGGTCAGGGATCATGGGAGATTCCTTTCTAATTTGAGACAAATCTCTGTGATATGTTTCTGTAGAGAATGTGACATAATAGACAGGAATCTCCCATGATATCTGTGTTGAACCGCCATTACGAACTTGGCGTCTTAGCAGTTATGTGAGTTTATTACTGGATCGTATACTTTCTTAGTGTGATTTTTATGATTTTCGCTGGTTTTTACATCGGATTGGACTAATCATTTGCTCACAGCAAAATTTTGCTAGAGTCCTATTAGATGGAACTCATCCATTGTCACCCATATTTTTGTTCTGCAATTTTACGGTGGTATAATTGTTATTTATAAGAGAGGGCTTTTGCGGACTTTTTATATTACCTATGTTAATTCACCGGTTTTTCATTCATTCACCAATAAGACCTTTCTCAAGTAAATTTTGATATTCCTTGGCAACGTCGCACCGCCCAGCAAGTTCCGAGCGAAGAGTCAAGAAAGCTTAATTTTAGCTGCAGTTCTGAATTCTTAACATTCTCGACGCAGGAAAATTCAAACCAACAAATAGCGTGCTGTTATTTTACCGCAAACTGTCCCGTCTCAACTATCTCGCTCACGCAACGCGTTGTAATATAGTTTGCGTTGAAACGATATTTTTACCTCTCTTCTAGCCGTTGTATTAGCTTTTAACCCCCATTATTTACCATTTAGTTTAGATACTTACCACAAGCATTTTAGTCGCTCAAGTTGGAAATGGAGGAAAACGAATTTCCACTGATAAAATTAGACGCAATTTTGATCCTTACAATGGGGTTGTTGTTAATTTTTGCTGCAAGAGATTTAAGGGTCACGATTCAGATTAACAACGCTGAAAAAATAACGATGATATAACACTAAAAACTTACAAAATTCACTCTTAAACTCATGAAATTTTTTAAACCACACGATCGTAATGGCGCTGTTGGGCAATAATGATGAGAGATGAAATATTTACCGAGTAACTGTAGCTACCAAAATAGTGATAAACAGCTGATTGATGGGACCGTGGACACGGGGCGGGGGCAAGGGAAAGCCATTCTTATTGGTCACTTTTTGATTGAATAATACTAAAAACTGACAAATTCCACACCTAAACTCTTAAAATGCTTTGAAACGCGCGATCTAATTGCACTTTTGGGCAGTAATTATATAAAAGATTCCTGATTCTTATCGCAAACTCGTCATTCTTTTTATGCTGGGAAGAAATATTCACAGGAGTGACTTGCCAACTAACCACCAGAATACTCATCTAGACAGTGGCGTCGAGTGCCATCCGGCAACAATGCAACTGCTCCATTTAAACTCATTAAATATACCGAATTTTGCTTGTGCACTGTGCACCCCCTGAATTCGATATTTTACACGAGTTTAAATGGACGGAATACATGGTTGCCAAATTGCACGCGACGCCACTGCATCTAGATACTCAGCTCTCAACTCCAGTGGCGAGGCGTGAAACTTGGCAAAAATGGAATTTCTCCATTTAAATTCGCCAAAAAAGGTCGAACGGTTCAGTCATCGGCGACGACCAAGCACTTCGACCTTTCCTACGTTTAAACGGGAAAAAGGAACGTTGCCAAATCTCACGCCTCGCCACTGCTCAGCTCTACTTAGACGTAGCCAGGATATTGTCGTTCTCTCTCTATTTTCATCTGAACACAAGTGTCAGGAAAGGATCGTAGAGGAGGCCATCACGTGACTTCAGCCTATGTTTCTGTACTCTTCCAAAACATTCGTTCAAATAATCTAAGGGAGAGAAATAAGATAATATATCCTGATTCTTTCCTTCAAACGTCTTTTGTGGGTTCATGAGTGGATTTTGAAACTATTTGATGCTCTCAATGTGACTCTCACGCAGTGGTGGCTCGTGCAATGTGGCAACAACGTATTCTCTCCATTTAAAGCTATGTAAAACAATCGATCTTCAGGACGTACGGTTGCACCCCCAAGATATCGATACTTTTGCATAGGTTTAAATGACAAATAAGCATGGTAGCCAAATTGCACCAGCCGCTACTGCTCTCACGCAATTTTACTCCTGAATCAACCCTCCATAAAGCTATATCAAAAGCACGCTACGCAAGTGATGCTGATATATTGATAAATAGCTCAAGCATGATAAAATAGTACCTTAGAACCTTGTGGCTTCATGTACACATATTGAGTCCGGGCGACTTCTTCAGACTAAAATCTCTGTACCTGCAATCAATCGAAACGTAGTTTCAGTAATCATATACATGTAGATTTTCTTAATTTAGCCGTGTAAACGATCCGATTCCGATTCGTTATATACGATTCTGAGGAGAACGTGAATAATTCCTGTTTCCTAGAATCCGAATTTTAAACGTTCATGTTACGACTGACATAAACTTCGCGCCAGAAGCCTTAACTTAACCTGACCCAAATACAACCGACTTTAGTTCCTCGCGTCTGAATCTGAACCGATCCAAAGAAAGACGCAGATTAAGATTCAGATTCCTAGAATTTTAGAAAACCCTCCGCTTCAAAGTCTTCCTTAAACATGAGAGCCCCCCCCCCTCTTTCAACCCCACCCTTACCCATACCCGCCCCCTTACGTTTGCACTTTCGTTCAGCTAAGTTCTTGTAATGAGGCCTTAAAGTGTTATTTAAACAAGTAGTATGAGAGGAGGGGGAGCAGGAGTGGTGGAGTGGGGGAGGGGGGGGGGGGTGTTAGCTCGTGCTTCCTCAAATCTCCATACGCGCTGCTGCTGTAAGTACGTTGTACTTGCTTACGTCTTACGCTCCATTCCATAGCAGAGAGCCTGGTCCCTTGGAAGCGAAGGGGGGTAGACGCAGACGAGTTGCAACTTTCAAGGAGAGTTGAAATAATTTTTCAAGTGTTGCGTTTAATTTTAAATACTGTCTAATCGTTAGTGAAGTTTAATGTTTTGCTCGAAATGATTTTATGGTGAGCGTTACTAAACTTTTAGATGTTGGAGGCAGCGTTGCCGTGGTGAAAAAAAAAATAATTATAAATAGAGCCGCGACGATTCATTTATTTATCAGACATTCTTCAATTAGGTGCACTGGTATTTTTGGTTTGCGTTTTTTTTAAACCCCCTGCTTAGTGCTGATGGGCCAAGCCCGAGTATACTCGTTTTTCTCCTTCTAGTCTATTTCACATTGATTCAGTCTTCATTCTGAAAAAAACGCGATTATCGATGAAAACACTTACAACATAAGGCTTTGTCTAGCGCCTTCAATTCGTCGTACAGGCAATTCCAACTACCGAGAGTACGAACAGTTAATTTAAATTACCTTTCCTAGATAACCGAAGGAGTGGCGTTCTTTGGAACTAACCTGGCCTAGTGGGTTTCGTTGTGGGCGCCTTCAATTCGTCATAAAGGCAATTCCAACTCCCCAGAGTACGAACAGTTAACTACCTTCCCTAGATAACCGGAGGAGTGGCGTTCTTTGGAACTAATATGGCTTAGCGGGTTGAGCTGTTTCGTAAAATTATGTTCCTTGACAAAGAGAACATTATCTTTGACGAAGCGGTCTCAAAATCAGGTAAAATGCAGAAATTTACAGTAGAACCATTTCTGAAACTTGTTGGAATATAGAAGAAGATGATTTCTTTTGAATCATAAATATATTCGTTATGGCAAGTGTGAAATTTCAATGAGATATTGTTGGAAAAAAAAGGGGATTCCAGACGCGACTCCTCATCAACATTCCGTCCGTAACGCTCTGATTTTTGTTGTATCTCAATAAATTTCCTCTTGAACTCATGATGAGCCAATGGATTATTCCAAAGAGACGATATTTGTCTACTTTTCTGTAAATTTTGACTTTCTAATACTTTAAAGCTGTCATAAATTTTGAATGGATAGATATTTTTAGTAGTGGTTTGCGCGCTGTTCGTCATATCTTGGTAAAATTTTCTTGAGAAAAAAATTGTCGAAGTGCTTGATATGTCATGCAATTTGGCAACTTTGCTCTTTCTTCCTTTAAACCCATGGAAAAGTATTGTTTGGAGCTGTTACAAAGTTTTCCTGGAATCGTCACTGACTTTAAAAAAAAATTGTTGATATTTTGATAATTTAACGGTAATTCTATACCGATTGAGAAAAGATTGCATTAAAATTTTCTCGATTGAGCTTTTCAACGGTAATAATAAATTTTTTTGTCTGTAAAGTTATAGTATTCGATTATTTAAGGATCCTAGGCAATGTCGCGTGCAGGAATTAGTCTCTCTCGCTCTTTTCCCGTTTGATTGTGTGTACTAGAAAAGGAAAGAGATTGGGGTTGAAGGCACGTTCTAGCCCCTGTTTCTGCCCTTTCCCTGCTCACTTGTTCAAATTGGGAAAAAGAGAGAAAGACAAATTTCTACTGATCCTAGGTCCCTAGCTCTTGTCTAGTAAATTTATTTTATTAACTTGGCAACGGCGCAAGGAGCTCCGCTCTATCGCCCGAGTAATTATTTTTCAAGATATTGATGGCGCATTTTATTAATGTGAAAACTTTACGACCATCGGTTTTTTCCTTCTTTTTTTTCCCAGACGAATCGCTAAACTCTTGAAACCTTGGCTTCAACTATTTTACTCCAAGAGCTGGAAGTTTTAAATTTACCGAAGAATGTTCTTTGCTTCATTTTTAAACCCCAAAAACGAGCTATAAAAGCTAATCTGTGAAAATAGAACTTTTTTTTTTTTTTTTTTTTTTTTTTCCAACGAACTCTTCAATGCAGTATGATTGCACGATACCGTCTGGATTTTATTCTTTTTGTTCCCGAATAATCAACTTCTTAAATCAATACCAACCGCTGTTGCAGCGGCTACGGCTGCGGTTTTTTCACGGTGACAAAAACATTGAGTTTAGACAGCACCAACTCTATTCTAATTGCCTTGACATAACCGGATGGTTGCAGATACAAAAGGGGTTGTCGAAGATATAAGTATACTAAACATTTAGTTAAGATCACGTAAGAATGTTCAAGTTGAAAAGATGGATTTATCTTGTATTCCGTAGCATCTTCCAGGTTTCCGACTTTTGTCTCGCCTTCTATACGAAACGGGCTATAGGGGCAACAAGTGGATTTAATTTAACTTTATACCGAGCTTAGACTCTTATAGTACAACTTTATTCAAGGATGCAGGAG
>VMOF01000024.1:53638710-53791985 GCA_011764245.1 Trialeurodes vaporariorum | reverse complement strand
AAATTAAATTCCAAAACTAGACAAATAGATTAATAAAATGAAAGTAAAAACGTACGTAAAGTAAAATTGATTAAAAAAAAAAAAAAAAACCCAAAATACTAAAAAAAAATGAAAAAAAAAAAAAAATAAAAAAAGCAAACAAAAAAAAACAAAAAACAAAAACAAACAAGCAAAAAACCAAAAATTGTGAAAAAACTTTCTCATCAGGTGCTGTCGCTCCAAAAACTGATAATAATAAAAAAAAAAAAAAAAAAAAAAAAACAACCAAACAAAGATAAATAAATCGGATCAGGTGCTGTCGGTTGATTTCAAAAGCTAGCAAATAAAAGGAAAGAGGAAAAAGTTTAAAAAGATAAATAAATTAGATCAGGTGCTGTCGGTTTTGTTGAAAGTTCAAGATGCAAGTCAAAGATGAGCGACAGTCTGGGGGGGACAATAAACCTTACCATTCCGTTTCTACATCATCTAACACATGTCAAACGTAATATTTATTGGTCCCCAGACTGTCGCTCATCTTTGACTTGCATCTTGAACTTTCAAAACAAACCGACAGCACCTGATCTAATTTATTTATCTTTTAAACTTTTTCCTCTTTCTTTATTTGCTAGCTTTTGAAATCAACCGACAGCACCTGATCCGATTTATTTATCTTTGTTTGGTTGTTTTTTTTTTTTTTTTTTTTTTTTTTTATTATCAGTTTTTGGAGCGACAGCACCTGATGAGAAAGTTTTTTCACAATTTTTGGTTTTTTTGCTTGTTTGTTTTTGTTTTTTGTTTTTTTTTTTTTGTTTCTTTTTTTATTTTTTTTTTCATTTTTTTTTAGTATTTTGGGTTTTTTTTTTTTTTTTTAATCAATTTTACTTTACGTACGTTTTTACTTTCATTTTATTAATCTTTTGTCTAGTTTTGGAATTTAATTCCATTCTTATTAATTTTTTAATCCTCTAATCAAATTAATTATGGTATAGTGATGTTCGAGTCCGGAAAATTTTTCAAATAGTATCACGCCAGAAGATTTTCTGCGATGGACCGAATTACTGGTTGCGAGAAACCATCAATTTTTTATTTTACATTATCATGCACATCATAATGCGGTCGAACGCTCTTCTCTCTGCGGGGGTTACAAATTCAAGCCATCCACGCCTAATGCGAGGACAAAAGACACGCGCTAATCGCAGACAAAACAAATCAAACATCATAATTCGGAATCTGCTGCTGCGCTTTAGAGAAGAACATAGTGATTAGTAATTGCTCAATCCTCCTTTTTATTTCGTCAAATATTTGTGTTGGAGGAGCAACTGTAGATAGTTTGGCTTGTTCCAATCCGGATGGATTTCAAGCAACACATCTTTGAACTCCAAACCATGGAAAATGTATAATGTACATTTTTCTTGGAGTGTCGAAAATTTTAACTAAGTTACGGTAAATCTTATACGATAGGGGTTTTTTTTTTTTTTTTTTTTTAGTAAATTTTAATTTACTTATATACTTTACTTATATACTTTTGTTTCCCCCCCCTCTCCCCCCCCGGATGGACTCTATAAAGTACGTACTGTATATAGACTTTATATATGTTTATACGTACTGTACTATTGTACGTACTATATTTTGGTGGTATAACATGTATTTAGCTATAAATCACGTATTGTAGTAGATATGTGTATAGCACTGAAATAGTTATTATATAGTAAATGTAATATATGTAGTTTATGCATTATATGCATTACATGCATTATATAAACAATTTTTTTATTTTTTTATAGGGGGGTTTTGGGGGGTTTCCCCCCCTCTCCCCCCGGCTGGCGAAAAGGTCCACAAAATGAGTGAAATGCAGGGGCGAAAAGGCCAAATTTGGGTAAGAGAGGGTTAGGTAATGGTTAAATATGGGTGAAATAGGGGCATGAAGGGGCCGAATAAGGGGAATTAGGGGCATACCAGGTGAATAAGATAAATGGAGCCGCATATAGCTATAAATAAGTGGAAATAAGTGCGAATTTAGGCAAATTAGTGTCAATAAGAGAATTACGAGCAAAAAGGGGAGGAAAGGACCAAAAAAAAGGGGGTAAAATACGGGTGAAATGCAGGGAAGAAAAGGCCAATTATGGGTAAGATAGGGGTTAAGTAGGGGCGAATATGGTCGAAATAGGGTCATAAAGGGGAAAAATAAAAGATATTGGGAGCAAACGAGAAAAATAAAGTATAATAAGGGCGCTTATATGAATAATTAGGTGGAAATATGGACAAATTCAAGCAAATAGGTGTCAATCAGAGAAAATACGAGCACAAAACGAGGGAAAAGGGGCCCAAAAATGGGTGAAATGCAAGGACAAAAAGGCCAAATATTGGTTAGAGAGGGATTAGGTAAAGGTTAAAATGGGGAAATAGGGGCATAAACGGGCCAAATAAGGGGAATTAGGGAAAACCAGGTCATTAAAGGTAAATCTAGCCGCATATAGCTGTAAATAAGTGGAAATTAGTGCGAATTCAGGCAAATTAGTGTCAATAAGAGAATTACGAGCACAAAGGGGAGGAAAAAAAAAAAAAAATGGGTAAAATACGAGTGAAATGCAGGAAGGAAAAGTCCAAAGATGGGTAAAATATGGGTTAAGTAGGGGCAAATGGGGCGAAATAGGGTCATAAAGGGGAAAAATAAAAGGAATTGGGAGCAAACGAGGAAAATAAAGTAAAATAAGGTCGCTTTTATGAATATTTAGGTGGATATATGGGCAAATTCAAACAAATAAGTGTCGATAAGAAGAAATACGAGCACAAAAAGACGGAAAACCCAAAATGGGTGAAATGCAGGGGCGGAAAGGCCCAATATAGGTAAGATATGGGTTAAGTGGGGGCAAATAAGGACAAAATAGGGTCATAAAGGGGAAAAATAAAGAAAATTTGGGGAGCAAACGAGAAAAATTTTGTGAAAGCGCTTATATGAATAATTAAGTGGAAATATGGAGAAACTGAAGCAAATAGGTATCAATTAGAAAAAATACGAGCACAAAAAGGGGGGGAAAGGGCCAAAAATGGGTGAAATGCAGGTACGAATAGACCTAATATGGGTAAGATAGGGTTTAAAGTAGGGGCAAAAAAGGCGAAATAGGGTCATAAAGGGGAAAGATTAAAAGAATTAGGAGCAAACGAGAAAAATAAAGTCAAATAAGGACACTTACATAAATAATTAGGTGGGAATATGGGCAAATTCAAGCAAATAGGTGTCAATCAGAGAAAATACGAGCACAAAAAAGAGGGAAAAGGGCGAAAAATGGGTGATATGCAGGTGCGAAAGACCCAATATGGGTAAGATAGGAGTTAAGTAGGAGCAAACATGGGCGAAATAGAATCATAAAGGGGAAAAAATTTAAAAGGGAAATTAGGAGCAATCGAAAAAAATAAAGTGAAATAAGGGCGCCTTTAAGAAAAAATAGGTGGAAATATGGGCAAATTCAAACAAATATATTAATTAGAGAAGATATGAACACAAAAATGTTAATGTTTTAATTATTTAGTTACTTTATTAACCAATTATTAATCCAAATAAAGGGAGTTAGGAGTAAATGAGAAAAATAAAGTTGAATGGGGGCGCTTATAGAAATAAATAAGTGGAAATATGAAGGAATTCAAGCAGATAGGTGTCGATAAGGGAAAATCTGAGCACACGGGGGGAGAATTTGTGAAAGCGCTTTTATGAGAAAATACGAGCACAAAAAGGCGGAAAAAGCCAATAATGGGTGAAATGCAGGTACGAAAAGACCCAATATGGGTAAGATAGGGGTTAAGTAGGGGCAAATATAGGCGAAATAAGGTCATAAAGGGGAAAAAAAAAAAGAATTAGGAGCAAACAAAAAAAATAAAGTCAAATAAGGACGCTTATATGAAAAATTTAGGTGGGAATATGGGCAAATTCAAGCAAATAGGTGTCAATCAGAGAAAATACGAGCACAAAAAGAGGGAAAAGGGGCCAAAAATGGGTGAAATGCGGGGGCGAAAAGGCCAAATATGAGTAAGATAGGAGTTAAGTAGGAGCAAATATGGGCGAAATAGAATCATAAATGGGAAAAATTAAAGGAATTAGGAGCAATCGAGAAAAATAAAGTGAAATAAGGGCGCCTTTAAAAAAATTAGGTGGAAATATGGGAAAATTCAAACAAATATATTAATCAGAAAAGATATGAACACAAAAAAGGCCAAAAAAGAAAGGGGGGAAAAGGGGCCCAAAAAAAAGGGGGCCAAAAAGGGGTGAAATGCAGGGGCGAAAAGGCCAAATATGGGTAAGAGAGGGTTAGGTAAAGGTTAAATAGGGGTGAAATAGGGGCATGAAGAAGCCGAAAAAGGGGGAATTAGGGGCAAACCAGGTAAATAAAGGTAAATGGAGCCGCATATAGCTATAAATAAGTGGAAATTAGTGCAAAATAGGGCCATTAGGGTAAATAAGGGGAATTAGGGGTAAATGAAAAAATAAAGTTAAATGAGGGCGCTTATAGAAATATAAAAATGGAAATATGGGCGAATTCAGGCAGATAGGTGTCAAAAAGGGAAAATACGAGCACACAGGGGGGGAAAGGGCCAAAAAGGGGCCAAAAAGGGGTGAAATGCAGGGGAGAATTCGAGGGAATTCGCCAGTATTTTGGGGAAATTTCCCCCAAAATTTAGGGAATTCCCCAAAATTTGGGGAAATTTCCCCCAGAATTTAGAGAATTCCCCAGATTTTAGGGAATTCCCAGATTTTAGGGAATTCCCCAGATTTTAGGGAATTCCCCAGAATTTGGGGAAATTTCCCCCAGAATTTAGAGAATTCCCAGAATTTAGGGAATTACCCAGATTTAATGAATTCCCCAGATTTTAGGGAATTTCCAAGATTTTAGGGAATTCAAAGGGGCAAAAAAGGCCAAAAATGGGTACAATGCAGGGGGAAATGACAAATATGGGTGAGAAAGGGGTTATTTGGGGGCCCAAAATTTGGATGAAATAGGGACATGAAGGGGCCAAATGAGGGGAATCAGGGGCAAACAAGAAAAAAAAGGGTTTAAATTTGAGGGAGCTTATAGCAATGAATAAGTGGAAATATGGGCGCATTTAGGCAAGTAGGTGTCAACAAAGGAAAATGCGATCACAAAGGTCGGTCCATTGACCAATCAGAAGCGTCCATTTCAATCAAGGGGGAATACTCGATCCTGATTGGCCAATCCATTGACCAATCAGAAGCGTCCATTTTAATCAAGGGGGAATACTCGATCCTGATTGGTCGGTCCATTGACCAATCAGAAGCGTCCATTTCAATCAATGGGGAATACTCGATCCTGATTGGTAAGTCCATTGACCAATCAGAAGTGTCCTTTTCAAAATTAGGTAATATTTGATGCTGATTGGTTCATCCATTGACCATTAAGATGCGTCCATTTCAATAAATGGGAATACTCCCTTCTGGTTGGTTCACCCTTTTGACCAATCAAAATCATCAATTTCAAAGTTGGAGAATACTCGATGCTGATTGGTTCATCTATTGACCAATCAGAAACGCCCATTTCCCAGATTTTAGGGAATTCACTGGAAAATTTTCCCAAATTTATTTCGGTTGCATTGAGGTCAAGAAACGGAAAACATGAGTGAAATGAAGCAGAAAAGGAGCAAGTAAGGAGTATTTTGGGCGAAGGGGAAACATATTGAGGTGAATGAAGGTGCTACAGGTATTAATAAGTGCAAATATGAGAAAATTTTGGGAAATAGGAGTCGATAAGGGAAAAACTGGAAAATAGGGGCATAAAGGGCCAAATATAGGGGAGGTGGAGGAAACAAGGGGCCAAATACGGTTGAAATAGTGGATTGTGGAGGATAAATATGGGTAAAATGGAAGCGGGAAAGGGGGCCAAATAAGGGGAGGGTAGATTAGAGGATGCATCGATCAAACAGAAGCAACCATATTAATATTTGAGAAATATATTCAACACTGACCGGTTAATCAATCAAAAATTACAGTTCAATTTGACCAGTTACAAAAAATGTCACAAACAATTCCAACCATGTGGCAAATCATTCGACATTCAAAATATAACAAAAACAAAAAAAAACCCGGCAACAGTAAATTAAAATTTACTAATAAATGTATTTGCTTCAGCAAATACCGTACAGAATTTTTTTTTTTTAATTTAAGTGAAGGGGTTTTAGAATTAATATATTTTGTAAGGTTGTCCGGTTAGATGTTGGTGAAGGCTTCAAGTATCCTCCGAAGAAATTGTCCGTTTAATAGGATCAGTTACGGTCTTTGGTGCAGGTGAAATCCATTGAGAGGCTCTATCCGATTTGAATGATATCAGAGCACTTGCGGAATCTTTGCTTGCAAGATCTGTTTTTTACTTCGTGTTCGTGCGGATGGAAATTCCTGGCAGCCGTGACCCCCCCCCCCCCCAATCCGTCCTCCGAGACGGCTGAGTAGAGGAGATTATAGACAATCCATCATCGTTGCCAGACCCCAGAGAAAAAATAATATATCCTGGCTCATAACGGTTAAGTAACTACAGGGTGGCTAAAAATCTGGAATACCTTGAAAAGTCAAGGACTTTTTTATACAGTAAATCCCCGGTATCCGCGAGGGTTCCGTTCCGCAAAAACCTCGGGGATACCGCGATTTCGCGGATGCCGGGGCATTATTCTAATGGAAAACGTGGGGTTCGGGACTAGATAAATTTTAAATGTAAGACGTTTCTTACTTTTTTCACTTACATTTTACTGCAGACAACCTGTCGCCTCCTTTCCCTCTATCCTCTACCATCCTTTGAAGAAAGACATTAAAGTTGGCTGTTTTAGCTTCCTGCGCAGGTCTTTTTGAATCTCTATGTACGGCAAAAGAAGATCTTTCAGTCCCCGCTGGAAAGTTAAAGCTCGCAGCATGTGAGGGTCCATCCTTGTAGCTTCTTCGCCAACGTTCACCGCACTTTGGATGAAATCATTGAGAGTTCTAAGCGAAAGTTGTGGTTGCTTCTCGTCTTCTGCGTCTTCGTCTTCTTCTTCGTCCTCTAATTTACACTCTTCAATCATTTCGGCAAGTTCTTCTTCTGTCAATTCGCTGGAATGGCTGTCTAGTGTCTAGCATTTCCTGTATGTCCCTTTCCGTAATGTCCTGGAACCCTGCCTTTCTTGCCAGTGCAGCAATTTCAGAGACTTCAGGATCCACCATCGGAACATCATCTGTTTTTTTCTCTTTCGGTTCTTTCTTCTTTGGTTCAGATACCGGGGATTCACAGTATTTCTAAAGAAATCAGAGAAAATGTTGAACTTTTTGCCAAATTTGAGAATTTTTGTTATTAATTGTTTATTTTTCTATCAAAAATCTCCGTTACTTATGTCAACCCAGTTTTCCCGCTTATTACATCATATTTTTTTTTTTTTTTTTTTTTTTTTTTTTTTTTTTTTTTTTTTTTTTTTTTTTTTTTAATAACCTCTCTATATAGCAACCTCTATGTCAATAAAATTTCACCGAACATTCTCGTTGGGACGAGAGTACAAATCAAAAATGACAAAGGAAAAAGAAGAAAAACCTACGTTGTGTTTTATGGCTGAAAAGAACCTGATGTGATGCCACACAACGGTCAAGCCTGCTGCTCTAATTTACTCTCAACTCTATGTGGCTGGAATTTATTTCCATAAAATTTACTTCCTTGTTATTGCTCAAGTAACTTTCCACTACTTTAAAGATTCATTCTCGACCTTCAACCCGCATCTTTACAGTAAAATACCATACGCCTCGAGTATCTAAGTTGGTTCAGAGCGCCTTCAATTAATTTCATACTTATCCTGCGCTCACTAAGGATGTATTTATTGCATAGATGCCTCTACTAAATGGTGGTCATCATCGTCTTCTCTCCTGTATAAATAGAGTCTCTCAAGGAACGCATCTAAAAATCGATTATAACAATGAAATCAAGTATAAAATCTTACTTGTGTAAGTCATTATTATGAAAGATTGGTTAAACAAACTAAAAATAAATACTGTTTTTACTAATTACGAGTATTTATACGTAACAACCTGAGTAAAATTCACTCAGCATATTTTTCGGTTCGTCATTTTCCTATTTCAGGATGTTTAAAAGTCCTTTTTTTGCCGCAGCTAGAACCTAACAGATAAAATGGAACTGAACCGAGTAATCTTTCTCAACCAGTGAACTCATTGGTGAATTACAAAGAATGTCATTCAATTTACGCGAACCGGTGGAGTAGCGTGCATCCTGGCAACCTTGCAATTTATCTATTTGAACCAATGAAAAAGATCGAACTATTGGGTGTTCGGAGAACACCTTTGCATTCGACCTTTTACATAGGTTTAAACGGACTTGATTCAATGTTGCCAAATCACACGCTACGCCACTGACGCGAACGGCAGGACTGCCACGCGGGTAAAGTGGCTTAGCGGTAAAGCAAATTTGAAGAAGGGATAAAGGATGCGTTTTCTTTGTGATCTGGAAGGATGCGGTGGTTACCGAATGTTATGAGGAGAATCCATCTCCTTGAACCCTGTACATCAGGAATAGGAAATCAAAGAGCTTTTTTCCTTATACCTAATAACAGCGAACAGAGGATCGAAACTTGAAATTTACTGGCCATGATTTCACGAATAAAAATCAAGAATGGAGCTTTTGCACGGTTTTGTTGTAGACAAATGGCCTATCAATTCCGACGTAAAATGCTGCGAAAATAACTATGAGACCATTGAAAAAAGTCTAAAACTCACTTCTCGCAGAGAAAACTTAACTTGAAATTTTGGGGGACCACCCTTGCCTGTATGCAACAACTTTGGATTCGGACCCCCAAACAAAAGAACAGGACATGAAATTAAGTGCCGTCTTCCTCGTTTATTACGCAATGCAGAACTTTTCTGTAGTTATCACCTTGCTCCCAGTGACAAAATGTGAAGTAAGCATCAAAACCGACGTAATGTGTCCGCGACATTCACCATCCATCAGAGTTAATTTTACTAAATTTTAGTGTTTTAGAATAATTCTACGCCTGCAAGTTCACTTCATTATCGCCATCTAATGTATTTTGAGACGCTGATTTCAAAAATATTATCAGTTTTCATTAAACTGGCCTAGATTTTACGTAAATTCGAAATTACGTATTCTTAGCAAAAATTCGAAATTCTGGAAAAAGTATGAGTTTTAAGTAAAAACTAAGGCCGAATTTGAAATCACCGGGTCAAAATACTTGGATAATTTCGCAAGAGTGGTGAAAAAGAGGTATCTTACGATGAGGAAACCTGGTTTTACGTTCATAACAGCCGGACACACTATGTCGTTGAGGCGTACAAATCCAGAATGTGTATCAATATACCTTCAATTCCTTCAAATTTACTTTTTGAAAGCAAATTCATTAATCTCATTGTTCAAATTCGTAGGGTATGTTCTTTTGTTTGGGGTCCGAATCCGAGGTTGGTGCATACATGCAACGGTGGTCTCCCAAAATTTCAAGATAAGTTTTCTCTGCGAGGAGTGAGTTTTAGACTTTGTTAATGGTCTCATCGTTATTTTCGCAGCATTTTATATTAAAATTGATACTTTATTTGCCTACAGCAAAACCGTGCAAGAGCTCCATTTGAACAATAAACACTAAACAGCAAGATAACTGAGATGTTGCACACACTTTTGCTGTAAGCGATTTAAGGGTCAATTCAGATGCAAAAACCTGCACGGATAACGATGTGTCCGCGGAAACATCTATTATTCGATCCACTCAGAGTCGTATAGCCAGAATCGATATTTACTTTTATTTATTTCTTTTAATTTTTTTTATTTCTTTCTTCACGCCCGTTCAAACACGTGTGTCAGAGAAGCGGGTAGAAAACGAGCCGCTATGGCGGATCCAAGTAATTGTCCTTCTCATTCTTTCCCCATTAGAACGAATGTGTTAGAAAAGGATAGAAGAGGGGGCGAAAATCACGTTACTGCAGCCCGTAATCTGTCCTTTTCTAACATACGCGTTCAACGGGGAAAGAGAGAGGAGGATAAATTCTTCCGCCAGCGGGGAGAATAAATCAAGTGACTTCAACCTACAGTGAAAAAAATAAATATTTAAAAAAGTACATAACAAAATGATTTGCTAAATTAACCTATAATTTTGTTAAATTAACAATTCAAATGCTAAATCAGCAATTCATTTTGTTAGCTTAACAACTAACTTTGCCCAACCAGCAAATCAAATAGTAAAAATAACAACTTTTATGCTGGAACAACAAATTAGTAAGTAAAATCAGCACTTTATTTTGCTGATATAACAAGCTGAATGGTTGAATCAACTAATTTGGTTAAGTTCTGTATTTTTTTAACTACTTAAAATTGCTAACTTGACAATGTCTATTTTGTTTAAAGAACACCATTATGTGGTCGATTTAACAACTATTATTGTAAACTCAACAGATAACTAGTTAACTTAACAGAAAACCCTGGTTGATTTAGCAACTTTCAATTTTTGTTAAATTAGCAAATTTTGAATTGTTGCTTTAACAATTGTTTTTTTTTGTTTTTTTTTGTTTTTTTCAGTGTAGGCTTGTGCGATATTTGATGCATCACTCGAACATGGCCGGATCCAGCAATTTGGCAACCATGAATTCATCCCATTTGAACACATGAGAAACAATCGATTCTTGAGGGGGCCATGGCCCTGTCACTAATCGATCGTTTCTTATGCATTCAAATGGGAATAATACACAGTTGCCAGATTGCTCGATCCGCCCATGCACTCGAAGTATCGATGTTTCCCTTCCATTGAATGAATTAGATGCTAATGTTGATGGGTCATTCCATTTTAAATCAACCAAAATTAATGAAATATGTTGCTGCCTAGTCATGGATTTTGGTAATATTTTGTGGGGTGATTGTAACTACTTTTAGTAGCTAAAAACGTATTTTTTTATATTTTTTAGCTTACGGCCCCTGAGATATAGGCAACCGGAAATTCAAAAATTGCGATTTTAGGCTTATCTTTGAACGCGTGCCACAGCCTTAATTCTCAACGAAAAGATACGGTTGAGGTCTCATTTTGATGCATTTTGTGTCCTCTTTTCATTGCTTTAGGTCGTTTTTCATTAATTGAAGGTTTAGCAGGTTGCATACCTATTTGAACTTTGGTGACCCTATTGCAATTTTTCCGATCTTTGATAATTTTTTTTAATAGGATAGCGTTGGTAAAAAAATTCATACTTTCCAAGCTTTAAGTACACTACTAAGAGTACCTGCTCAAAAAAAATTGGATCTCCTGAGCAATTTTTTCTAGTTGAAAAAATTTCTTAAAGTCGGCTGAAATTAAGAAAGACCCTACTTTGAGGTTAAAAAAAGTCGATGTGGGGATTCATGAAAAAATCTTAAAAAATAACTAAAATCACCGCTTTTATGTCTACTTTCAATATCTGAAGTCAAAAGTTTGTGTATTTGATCGCTACAGTCGATTTTTTTTTTTTTCAAAATTGATAAAAATACAATTTGCTCGAACACACGCGATTGAAGCGAATAGAAGAGCCAACTCTTTGAGGTTTAAAAATCTCGCAAAATCTCTAAAATGATCGCTTTTAAGTCCTTTTTCAACGCCTGAAGTCGAACATTTGATTACTGAAGCGCTTCAGTTGAAATACAAGCTTGTAAAATTGGTAAAATTTCACGCAACGCCCCTATGCCCTGAACTGAGCTCAGATTGTGGCCGTGCTAATTGTGTTTTTACCGATTTTACGAACTTGTATTTCAACTGAAGCGCTTCAGTAATCAAATGTTCGACTTCAGGCGTTGAAAAAGGACTTAAAAGCGATCATTTTAGAGATTTTGCGAGATTTTTAAACCTCAAAGAGTTGGCTCTTCTATTCGCTTCAATCGCGTGTGTTCGAGCAAATTGTATTTTTATCAATTTTGAAAAAAAAAAAAATCGACTGTAGCGATCAAATACACAAACTTTTGACTTCAGATATTGAAAGTAGACATAAAAGCGGTGATTTTAGTTATTTTTTAAGATTTTTTCATGAATCCCCACATCGACTTTTTTTAACCTCAAAGTAGGGTCTTTCTTAATTTCAGCCGACTTTAAAAAATTTTTTTCAACTAGAAAAAATTGCTCAGGAGACCCAAATTTTTTTTTGAGCAGGTACTCTTAGTAGTGTACTTAAAGCTTGGAAAGTATGAATTTTTTCTACCAACGCTATCCTATTAAAAAAAATTATCAAAGATCGGCAAAATTGCAATAGGGTCACCAAAGTTCAAATAGGTATGCAACCTGCTAAACCTTCAATTAATGAAAAACGACCTAAAGCAATGAAAAGAGGACACAAAATGCATCAAAATGAGACCTCAACCGTATCTTTTCGTTGAGAATTAAGGCTGTGGCACGCGTTCAAAGATAAGCCTAAAATCGAAATTTTTGAATTTCCGGTTGCCTATATCTCAGGGGCCGTAAGCTAAAAAAATATAAAAAAATACGTTTTGAGCTACTAAAAGTAGTTACAATCACCCCACAAAATATTACCAAAATCCATGACTAGGCAGCACAGGCTCTGGTTGATTTAAAATGGAATGACCCTGATGTCAACCGATGCATCAAAACTGGTTATTTATCAATATTTTGACTAAGAACAGACCCAAGGGTCATTTTTTCCCTTAAACCATCTCAAAAGCATACAAATAAGTATCATAATTTTCGAGTGTTTCACATTTTTGACTTGTGAAAATTTGTTTCGGTGAATCGATAAAATGTCAATGTTTGTTGGACATCGAACTTTTCGATGCACAAAACTGGTCATAGCACAGGCCTATATAGTTCAACCCCCAATATCTGTCCTCCTATTATAGGACATCGTGTGATGAAATGAGGACATAGGGAGAAAGGTAAATTCCTGGCTCCGGCAATGTATCCACTACTGTGTGGCGCGGCAGTTACCATATGCCAGAAGAGAATATAAGTCAGCCTATCCTATTTTTCAAGTGGATGGGAAGTTAGAACATTTTTTTCATATGATCTGATACCAAGATTGGTGGGATACCGAAGATACTGCCTTGTGTGTATATGTTGTGTGTTATGGCTTCACGGTTTTTGCTTTGGTGTATACGTTCGCGCGAGTGGCACAGCCGTTATTCCAAGTGGATTTTATCTCGTTTGGGATTGAATCTCGATGTTATTTCTTTTTTTTGGTTTTGTTTTGTATTTTTTTTGTTTTTGTTTTTGTTTTTTTGTTTTTTTGTTTTTTTTTTTCACGGCGTCCATCGTCTTAGTGCCGTTTCCTCTCCCATGACATTTTCCATGAGACTAAGCCATTTATACGTCAGCAAGAATGGTAACAACCCTGTTTAATATACATTCCGCAATGTATATGGGGAGTAAGACGAATTCTTTTTAGGTTGCCAAGTGTTGAAAGAATATTTGTCATTTTTTTATTGAGCTAAGCCCGATGCCCTATGTGACTTTAAAGGCCGAAACATCCCAAGTTTTTTTTTTTTCGTTCGGGAGCCTAAAAGACGCCATGTGGAAACATGTCGTCTTTTAGGCTCCCGAACGAAAAAAAAAAACTTGGGATGTTTCGGCCTTTAGAATCACAAAGGCATCGGGTTTGTGATTTCGCTGTGATTTTTATTTTTAAAAGTTAAATTTTTTTCAATATTATTTTTTCTGCATTAATTGCGTCATCCTTAAAGTGCGTCCAATGATTCAATGGGAGTCTTGCAATTTTTTACTGTCAGCAAATGAATAGTCCAATTCGATGTAAGAAAGAGCGAAAATCACGAAAATCTCACATAGAAAGTCTAACATTTACTCATAAACTCACATAATTGCTATAACGGCAAGTTCGTAATGGCGGTTCAATCGCAGGTATCATGGGAGCTTCCTTTCTACTATGTTACTTTCTCTACAGAAAGACAGAGATATGTCTCAATTCAGATAGGAATCGATCGTCCATGATACCTACGCCTCTCCGCCATTAAACCCGATTCTGAGAGTGAATTTCGTGATTTTTTGGTGTACTCATCGTCATTTTTACAGGTTTCTATGCAAGCATCAACTCTTCAATCATCCATAGCAAAAGTTTGCACGAGCCCCATTCTAATTTTAAAAATTGTGTGTCAACCGAGACTTATTATGAAGCTTCATTACATGTGCACCAATCGTGCCTAGTCATTTGTTTTTAGTTTTTGAGAAAAAATTGCGTTGGAAATGAACTGAATTTATTTGTTTTGGTTGCCTAAATAGCCATACTATGGTCTCACATTTTATTTCGTGGTTTAAAACTCAATAATTATTTGTGAAAAAATGCATCATTGTTACCAGATCGGGTTATTTTACTTTCTTTCAAGAGGTTAATTTTCGATAAAAATGTTTATCCTCATTTTATTTATACTCCATAAGCGGCAAAACTGCGTACCATAATAATGGGGCCTTTTCGATTTGGATGTTTTGGCCTTTAGAATCACGAAGACATCGGCTAAACGCGAAAAGAGTGAAAGGGGCGAAGCCTTCCTAATCGGGACACTTATGCACTGAAGTAAGATTTGACTTCGCATTTGACTGACATTGAAAGGAGACGAACTACGAGGAACTACCCCCTGTATTCTGTGAAGTGATGATCTGGATGGTAAATAACTATGTAAAGGGGGGCTACTACATGTTATACATCAAAATGAGTTATTATGGACTGTTTGTGTTTAATTTGTTTAATTGCCTCCTTCATTTATACCTTATTTCGAAAATTTTAATTAATTTAGTGGAAACTGGTTTTAATCTAAAGTGAAAATGTTTTAAAGTGGCTATCTGGACTCTGAATTTGAATTTAATTATCCAGGTGAGAAATTTTCGGTATTATTTTCAGGTGGAAATCCTTTCAAAAGAAACATAGTTGTATCGATTTCTGTGTTCAGGTAGCGTCTCCGAAACATTTTTACCTTTATATTTCAAACCAATTTGAAAGAATTATTCACAATTTTTGTTTCATTTTTAAAACTTTGAAAAAATTTCACCTCCATATTTCGAACCAATTATATAAATTAATTTGTCACAATTTCTTTTTTTCTTTATAACACTCCGAAACCCCTTTACTTTCACAATTAAAACTAATTTCAAATGAATCTGTCCCATTTTTTTCTTCTTAGTTTTCAAGGTTAAATCAGTGGCAAAGAAACCGAGCCTCTGTGCATATGTCCTTAAGATATTTTGACTATGGCTGCCTCCGTGCTACTTTGAAAACACGGCCCCGAAAACCTACCTTTATAGGTATGGCTCGTTTGAACAGCCGGCACGAAACTTTAACAAAAAATATGAATTTTCCTCTTCAATCTTGCAACGGCGCGGCGCAACTCTACACCGTAGAGCGCGCGTGTCGAAATTAGTGTCATAAAAATTTTCATTTCAAAGCGTATCATTGATATTTCTATCCTCGGAACACGATTTCTCGCCAACTGAATATAAAAAAGGGGACAGATCTAACACGCTGCCTGCTGTCCTCTCCACACCCCCTCCCCTTCGCTCTTTCAACCCCAAACCCTCCTCCTCTCCCCATTCTACATTCCTCCCTTTTTTTTGTTGTTACTTTTTCATCGTGTTCTAATTCCTTTTGAAAATACCCACTGCCGATCGGTAAACAAACACTTACCGTTTTTCGATGAAAGCGGATCCTCTTTACCCCCTCCCATCCATAACTACTCTTCTCCTACACGGCGTTTTTGAAGTATGCTAAACGTAAAGCGACCCGTTTATTTTACCATCCGCTGCCCATCAATCCAGCGAGAATCGTCCATCAAACTGTACTATCAACGAATTAAAGATTGTCGCGACATTTTAACAAATTTTCAGCTTTATATGTGAGTTTGGGACTGATCTGCAACGGCCTCTCCACCCCACCCGCACTGGCCTCTCGCCTGTATAGTGTGTTGAGTATGGAGAGTGGCCGAGCCGGAACCTTGAAGGCGAAACTTGTCTCGTGAAAATCTCGCGACAATCTTTAATTCGTCGATAGTACCTCTCAATTCCGATGTAGCCCGATGGATTCCATCCGATCTCAAAATGAATTCAAAATTTCGTTTCGGAACAATTTCATTGTCAAATCGGAAAAGAGCAATTCGATTTTTTTTTCTTTTTTCCAGAGAATCCCTGAATTTTTCTCCGTCCCTCCACGATTAGACAACTTGGAGCTTGGAATATGAACTTGCAGGCTTTAATTTTGTTTTGTTTCTCAATGAACCAGTTTTTGTTTCTGAAAGTGTGCCCGTGGAAAAACGAACAGAACGCAGGCAACATACAGCAGCGACTTTTTGGGCTCCTTGTAGTTTTGGACGCTCTTAATCATTGTTCTGTTCTCATTCTCTCTCATACGGCGGGCGCCATCCACCAATAGTAACAGCGCAATAGTGAGATCCTGACATGAAAGTTCAGTTTGAAGCTCTCTCTCTCCCCCCCTCTCACTCCCTCCCTCTCTCTCTCTCTCCCTCTCTCTCTCCCCCCTCTCTCTCTCTCTCACTCTCTCTATCGCTCTATCGCTCTGCCTCTCTTTCTATCTCTCTTGCCTCTCTTTCTCTCTCCACAAGGCGCGGCTATAGTGTAGCGTAGAGAGTGCATCCTCAATTCCTCTCACCAGCCGTCCGAAAAATAAACATCGCCGAATCTGTTGCGGTCTGAAACAGTGAATTGCCCGTATCAAGGGATCGGATATTTAAGGGCCCAGCAACCGCTTTTGAAAAGGCACTTGCTAACAGCAGGAATTTAACCTTTGCGCTGCTTATATGATCTCCAGTGTGAGTGTTTCGATAGCATTAAACGGTGTGTCAACGAAGTGCACGCTTATTGCAAATTTCACTCTTCGCTGCAGACACGAGCACGTCCGAACGGAGAGGTTGCCTTGAAGTGCATGGAATTTGAGGCTTTTATTAATGATTGCTGTGATGTTGCCTTCACTTCATAGAATCGTGTTGGAAACTTATATCGGTTCGCTGAACCTTAGCAATTATAATAGGTGGATATGTTAGAACAGGAAAATTAAGGTTTTTAAGTGTTGCGAATTCTCCTAATTTTTTAAAGCGTTCTTTTTCTGGTATAATTTCCTCCTCAAATATAGCTGTTGCAAAATTTTGCTACAGGCTTACTAATAGTTATTTATGGCCTGACTAAAAATGAATCACCTGGGTTGGTCCTAAAAACGTCATTTTTTGACGGGAGGGTAAAACGCAGTAAAAATAACGATTAGCGCGCTAAAAAATCACGGAATCCACTCCCAAACTCATACAATGCTTGCAAACGCAAGATCGTATAATGGCGACCGTTGCCGCCTAAATCTTATGGCAATTGTATGCTTTTGCGGACGTGCCATCGATTTTTCCTATTTAACTCAACGTTTAAAATTGTTTTATTTTATGCCAAACTCGTTAATGTTGTAAATTTCACCCCAATCTCTGAAATTTCCTTACTCAAGCGTTAAAATTAGAGGAGAAAGAAATACAGTGGAAGCCCGCTAATTCGAACGCCGTTAATTCGAATATCTCGATAATACGAAGTCGAAGTCGATCCCCAAGAGAAAACCGCTTTAATTCGAAGAAAATCAATGTATTTGTCCCCCCTCGTTAATACGAAATTTTTGGGCTCCGAGTAGCGGATGAATCAGCTCTATAATTCGAAGTTGCGAGAAAGTGCAGCGCTGTAATTCGAAGTTCCCAGAATGACGCTCTGTAATTCGAATTCTTGAAGACTTGCGCTCTATAATTCGAATAAAATTGATGCGCCCCGTGAGATTAGCGGAAAGAATGACCGAACTTTTGTTTACATCCGCAGTCCGCACCTATCCATGCTAGCTGCATAATCACTAATCAGTGCATTATTGCGTGAAGTTAGTGCGTGTGTTTATCCTCAGACCTCAACATGGGAAAATATAAGACATTAAACTTTGAACAAAAAAAAGCAGTATTCGAAGCGGTGAAAGAAGGTGGTAAGAAATGCGACATAGCCAACAAATTCAACACCCCCCCCCTTCACACTTCGAATTATAGAGCTGATAAAAATCTCATTCTTTTTCTCAAGAGCCACTCTCCATAATTCGAATGCTCCCTAATTTGAAATCCCGTTAATTCGAAGAAAAGCATCGGTCCCTTCAACTTCGAATTATCGAGCTTTCCCTGTACACAGTTTTGAAGCCACCTCTGACCTCATCAATAACGTCTTTAAATAGGTAGAATCCTAGGTTACCTACAAGTAAGGTAAGCAGTACGTACGTCAGAATTTCCAGCTCAGGCGGAAGACCTTTCGTGAACCCAAAGGGCCCTAACGGTCAACGGTATATACGTAACTGGGGATAGTTCATCCCTCTGAGTGCGGTAACTGACTTAAGTTGCGAGGAATTTCCATCGGTGCGGTGATGGGGAGGTAAAGTTATGCCAAGAATCACATTGACTCGTCGGAAGGACGGTGGCTGGTAGGGGAGGGGGGAGGGGGGAAGGGTATAGGGGGAGGAGATACTGTGCAGAAAAGCGCCTTCCCCTTCCCCTTTCCCCGCCATACGTTGTCTGCCTGTTGTTTTTGGATGGCGCGAGGCGAGCCATTGGCTGAGAAAGCACAGAAGCTACGATCTCCAGAAGTGTTGCCAAATGGGTCTGTTGCAAACTTTTGCTATACGGCGATATAGAATTTAAATCTGAAGTAAAATCACGTGAAAAGTCCATTGGTGGTATCAGACAGTCATAAAATGCAGTATTAAACTCTCAAGAGACGTTTAACCCGCCATCAGTCGCGCGGGGTCGAAAACGACTCCAGGGGTCAGAAAAATGCAATTTTGCCCATGAAAATTTTAAAGTTTTAGCTCGTCCGTTTCAGTACCTTCCTTCAAGGGTTTGGACTACCCATCCAGTTAGTATGAACTTAATTCAATCATTCGTTTTGAAGCACGGACGCGTCAAAGTTGCTTGGGGTCGTTTTCGACCCCGCGCGACTACTCACGTTCATAAAATGTGACCGAGTGAACATAACGTAAACGTGGATTCTGTGCGGTGTTTACACTTGCGGGATGTGATTGCCGTTGGGTTTTTACTTTTCTATACTTACTACAGTACTTTCAGCAAATCTGATGTTGGCTCTCACTGTTTTTTTCTAAATTACTCGTTTATCCCAATTTCTTACGTATTAATTTTTACCTAAATCAGTGCGGTGCCGCTTGAGATCTGGCAGCACTGCGTTTTGTCAATTTAAACCCGTGCAAAGTGTCGATTCGAGGGAATGCACTGCGCACCTCCATTAGTTTGACTTTTTTATGCATTTGAATCCACGAAATGCGGCGTTGCCAGATTACAAGCGACGCCACTTATCATAAATGTTTTTGTTTTTTTTCCGCGAAAGTATGATTTTATCACATGGGGCGGGGAGTGGGAAGGGTAAAAAGGGAATGAGAGGGGAAATGAAGGTGGATGGTGGGGGAAAGCGGAAGGGAGGTGAAAAGGGGTATCTGGAATCATGTACGAAAAGCAAAAAGATCACAGCAAAAAAAATTCAAGGATCTCCACTTTGCTACCCCCCAACCCCCTTTTCCCCTCCAGCCCTCCCCTGAATCCTCAATTTCGATTCTGTTTTTTGGTGATAGAATCTTGCTTACCTTAATTGGCGTTTTTTCCATCTCATTTGGTAAAAAATAAAGTTTTTCAGATGGTTAGTTGTTTCATCTCCAAAATCTTAGGACTAAATATAGGAGGGGTGTTGAGGGGGGTTTATCTCGAAAACTTGCCCCCATAACCCCATACTTTTTTTTCATGAAACTATCTTCTGTAGTGCCTAGAAGTAAAAAAACCTCGGTTTAGGAGTTTCAAAACTAGTTAAAGGCAGCTGACCGATAAAAATCTGGGAAATATCACATTTTTAGGGGTTTTCCGACACAGATTACAATATACCAATTACTGAACGTAAAATTCTTTTTTCAAATCCAGTTTTCACGTGAAAAGCTTTACAAGGACATACTAATTACTATTCTGCATGGTTGAAATCAAAATTTTGAATGACAATGGTAAATTGGGACGAAAGAAGTTTGGGGTCGAAAACGACCCCGCGCGACTATACTCGCGGAAGTTTTTAGGGCGCGACTGACGGCGGGTTAACTAAAACCCAAGATGGCGGTAAAATATCGAGCAACCTGTGTGCACGCACCGTGAACATCCTTATGATGGCCAACGTTAACTACCTCACAGCATCGGAGGTTATGAGATTGTTTGCGTTGTGATTGGTTATTGTGAGGTTGGTCATCTTGAATGATCATGGTGCTTGCATACAGGTTGCTCGATATTTTACCGCCATCTTGGATTTCAGTTAAATGCCTCTTGTGAATTGTTATTGCATTTTATTACTTTCTGCTGCCACCGATGGACTTTTCACGCGATTTTACATAAGAGTGATCACTCTATAGCGCTGTAGCAAAAGTTTAAAACAGACCCATTGCACAGCGTCCTCCATATAAGATTATATAAGTTTCAGGCTAAAGGTCAAATCCGGCATTTGGGCAATGCCCAGGCAAATAGAAAAAAAGCGATAAAAATCGTTGAAATTTTTAGTTTGCCCAGGCATTTGAGCAAACACCTAGGCATTTGACCAAACGCCTAGGCACTTGCTCAAATGCCTGAAGTTTTGACTAAATGCCGAAGGCTGATTAGGCAAATAGTAAAAATGAGTCTTTTTAGAGAATCTAAGCTGAACGCGACGCGGCAACAATATGTGTGTGCGAGTGTGTGTTCAGTGGTACATCGTTGTTATCATTAATGTCTTTAATACCTTTTTAACACAGTCTGTTTCATTGGAATATCGTTGTTTTCATTGCTTTCGTTGGTACCTATACATACAGTCAGTTTCATTTGTACATCGTTGTTATCATTAATGTGGTTTATACCGAAAAACACAGTCAGTTTCATTGGAATATAGTTGTTATCCTTAATGTCGTTTGTACCTATATACCTACAGTCAGTTTCATTGGTAAATCGTTGTTATAATTAATGTCTTCAATACCTATAGCACAGTCCGTTTCATTGATACATCGTTGTTATCATTAATGTGGTTGCTGGTACCTATACACACAGTCAGTTTCATTGGAATATCGTTGTTATCCTTAAAGCCGTTTGTACCTATATACCTACAGTCAGTTTCATTTTGGTACATCGTTGTCATCATTTATGTCTTCAATACCTATAAAACACAACCGCAGTTTTATTGAAATATTGTTGTTATCATTAATGTCGTTTGTACCTATACAAAAATAACACACAGTCAGTTTCATTAGAATTTCGTTGTTATCATTAATGTCTTTTGTTCCTCACATTTTTGTCATTATTGTCTCATTTTTGTCGTCAAATGATCCGTTCTGTTTGGTTACTGACATCAACATATTTGCTCAAGATTCCACATAGGATCCATTGGACGTTTCTTGTTGTGATCCCAAAAAAAAAGTTGCCACTTTGGGTGAGATAGGTGAGATAGTGCATGGTCTGCGTTGTCTCTGGTGCCATTGGTGCTCTTATCTCGATACGAGCCGAGGGCCGACATGTTGTTATCATTAAGTCGTCCTGAAGTTCGCAATAACGTTTATCAAATTGGCACACCCGCAGGTGTCATTAAAATTGGTGTTCGCGGGAAGAATTAAAAACAACTAGAAGCGATAAAATTTGAAATATCACAGATTCCGAGAGATAAGTTAGTGTTGATCCGCTACGCAGTGGGTGCCGTTTCGCTATTTGGAGGTCAAGGCTTCATCAAGTGTAATTGCCAGTCCTCGTTCTTGCTTCAAAAATCAGAGAAAATATTCCGTGAAGTGCCACCAACCTATCTCGTGTTCGAATAAGCAACACTGCTGCCTTCTTATTAAGCGTGCCCATGGAACATGGCACGCTTATTCCGATCGTTTTGCTGCTAACAATATAATACAATGTATACAATGTAATAAGGCAGCCTATGCTTTCCACGTGTATTCCTATGCTGAGTGGCCTAAAGTTGAAAATCGGCTGTTTTTGAATTTTGTGATTTTTTCCTGTCGTGTCTGTTGCGTTTTGAGGATTGCAATGGTACAATTATGAAATCGTACCTTCTAAAGTTTGCAGCAAAAATAGTTGGATTCATTTTAATGCTTTAGTTTTTTTATAATTCCAATTAAACGACGGACTCGCCACTTTTGAGGGGTAAGTGGAGTGCGGTGAGGTAATATTTTGCGTTTTATGTTGCCAACTTTGTTGTAATTTTACTCTGCTGTGTTGGTTTTACGATGAATAAATTTTTGTTTGTTTTTATGATTAATTTGTTATGTTGGACATTGTTTTTGGGTTATTTTGTTACGTTTATTGAATATATAATTCATTTTAAAGTACATTCGGGGTTTTTTCGTACGGGCGGCCGATAACGAGTCGTTGTGTGATGTTTTTTTTTTTTTTTTATTTATTATTGTTTTGCAGCCGGTGATTGTTTGGCTGCATTGGCTGCACTGCGGCTCACCTGTTTACTAATTTGATAATCTTTCTCTGTGAATGTCTAGAGTCAGCTGATATTTTCGAATAGAAGGCGCGAAATAAAACCGATACAGATCATGGTTTTACTTATAGGATACCTTCTCACAAAAGTAAAGCTTCAAGAAGAACCCGCTAGAGAGCGCGGAATGAAGTAGTCACGTTTCTTTGCCTTTATTTGATCAGCTGATAAATGATTTTTTTTTTTTTTTTTTAAGCGCAATTTTTAACATTCAATCTTTTATGGGTTGAAAATGGATCTCATTAAAATAAACAAATTAGATCAGTATTCTTTTAATTTTTTAGTTTCGGGAATTGAAACAACATTAACGCCTGTTCGAAAGTGTAAGCGAAGTTATGGTTTTTGTATTATTTTTTTAGAGGACGAGACAGGCTCAATTAATGGTATTTCTTTTGATGAAAACGGGTCCATCCAGCTACCATTAGGAGTGCCCCCCCTCAAAAGTGGATGAAAATTTCAGGGATGATAGAGCTAAGCATCATCTTTTAGAATATCTGCAGTTTTTTTAATTTGGTCAACTGGGAGCGGGAGTGCAGGGGGTCAAAGTCAAAACCTCCAATGCTCCATAACTTTTGAACGAAAATAGATATTGACGTAAACTTTGCACCAAAAGATGCGTATTTTAAAGATCTTTCGATTGATGTGCTACAGTGTTTAGTTCAAAAATATTTGACCCTTTTTTTGCATTTTGTTTTACTTTTGAAGTCTCCAAAAATCCGTTTTTTGAGTTTGAAAAATAGGCGCAATGAAGGAATCTGAACGAAAAACTATGGCGGCCATATATGATTTGAGAATTTTGAAAAACTTATGTCAAAAATAAATTCAGCGACCCAAAAAACCCGCTTCCACCAAGTTTCAATGAATTTCATCGATTATTGGTGGAGCAACAAATTTTTTTGTAGAATCGAAAGTCGGAACCCTATTTTTGGCCTAGATTTGAAACTTTGCGCGGTCATAACTCTTGAACGAAATGTTTTTCGGCATCGCGGTTTGCGCCATCTGAAAGCTTATAAAATCAGCTTTCTTCACAGAAGTTTTTTGTTCAGATTCCTACGTTGCGCCTATTTTTTCAACTTATAAAACGAATTTTTTTCTCTACTTTTAGATTATAAATGAATTTTTACATCTGCATTGAGGGTTTTTTCGAGAAAAGTTGAAAAATGTGTTTGAACCCCCCAGAATACACCCCAAGAGGTTGTCAGGAGCTTATGAAAATATCAGAAATGAAAAATTTGGAGTCAATTTTCTGTCTGATTGTTTTGTTTCAAATCATTTGTTTCAGTAATTTTCGAGAAAAATGCCAGCAACGGATGCTCTGGCTCACTTTGTATATAAAATGTAGTAGACTTCTTTTATTCTATTCAGGTCCTCTGGTATTTAATCACTGTCCGATGAGTAAAATAATTGAAATCTCATGCGCTGAGTCCAGACTATACTTGCTCTCTTTGAGAGAATCCAAAAATTAAATATAATCATCAAAGGTACCACTATACGGCCAATTTTGTAAAATAAGCACATGTATGGAGAAGGGGGAGGGGTGGAAGCTTTTATATGCGTAACTTTTTTTGCTTCTCATTGATAGAATGTCATCGAATGAAAGGCTAGAAACTCTGCAACTCTGGTAAGCAACTCTGTTTGCTTGAAGGGACGCATCGCAATGAAGTAGGGGACTACACTAATTATAGTTGTCAAAGTTGATGCATAAATTATTATTAATACTTCAATTAGTATGTACGTCTGTAATGTTTTTACTGGATGCTAATCATAGCATTTTTTCCAAGTAGATGATTCAGTCTAATTTTATCTTGAGTATTCACCATAAGGTTTCTCTGTACAGTAAAGCCTTTAATGAAAACATAGCAGGAATTGCTTTTATTGACATTAATTGTAATTGTTTAATTTTCAGATCCAAATCGGCCAATACTGTGTCTAAAAATTCAGATATTGAAAGGAATGACTCTATTTCGTCTCTATCAATATGTAGACATTTATTAATTACCTTCTTTTACCTTTCATCACCATATTCCACCAACAAAACCATGGCCTACCTATCTTTTCTTTCTCATTTTATTAAATTATAAATAGAATCTTTTACATCCATTCAACGCAGAATCGAATCATTTAAAGTTCAAATACTCGATGATTTCATCCAAATTTTCATTATTGAATCATTCATGTATATTATAAATGTATTTATTCAATTCATATGTTAGTTACTTACTACAATGTCTCCTTAAGAATTGCTGATGCATTTCAAACAGCTGTAATCCACAAATGAACAAAACACTGAACCAATTGTAATGTGTCACTGCAAAAACAACGACTCAAAAATATTTTTTTCAAATATACGTCTCAAATGCATATACATTGTCATATTTTCTTAATCAAAGCTCCAACAGCACTTCCTGTACCTTAAATAATATACAATAAATTGACAAATCTTCTCCCATGAACTACATTATAATAAATATATTTAAACCATGTATGCGTAAGCCTTTATGCAAAACTTATTTCTGCAAAACCCAGCAGAGCAGAAGACCAAATGAAACAACTTATGCGCAGATTTTTATGTTTACAATTCACAGGCACGCTTTTCCAATACATGCAATGTATCGGAGCTTCCCTGCTTGTTTTTTAAGTTACAAAGCTTTTTTCTTTTTTTCAAATTTTTCGATCGTGGCTTCTTGAACTATTGAACATTGACTGCTTTTTAAAAGTTTGACTATTTGCCTGAAAAAAAAAACCCATTTGCCTTTTTGCCTAACAGGCTTTCGGCATTCATTCAAATGCCTAGGCATTTGCGTAAACCCCAAGACATTTAGTCAAATGCCTAGGCAAATAGCCAAACAGGGTTTTCGATGAAATTTGGCCATTTGCCTAGGCTTTTACCTAAATGCCGGCTTTAACCTTTAGCCTGCGACATATAGACAAATCAAGAGACAAACAGAGGTGCCGCTAACTCAGCTGCAGCAGAGACACATTATAATCTCGCGTGTTCAAGAAAACAACAGTCAACATCCCTCTGATTTAGCATAGTGTTGAATGGTGAGCACCCTCCTCTTCACGTACCACTCGGGAAAAAGACTAATACAATTATTGACCGTACGCATAGCTGATTTTGGCGTCTGCCAGAAAAAAATGGTAAACTCCACCGGAGTATGGAGACAATAAAGACCATGCACAAGCCGATCGCGCGGTCAACGATTTTATTTTCGAGGACTCAACAAAATAAAATGGGGAACAATATCCAACGGCTCCTGTATGGAATATTGACCAACAACCAAACCAATGATGCTTCGTTTTTATTGGCCACTGACATCAACATCTTTGCTCAACAGTTCACATAGGAGCCGTTGGACGTTGCTTTGTTTCGACCCCGAAAAAAAAAGTTGCCGCTGTGGGCGAGATTTGGGGTAGACTGTATAAGTACCGACCTGTTACGTTATTTTACCACAAGTTACGTTGCATTTACAATACTCTGGTGAAATTGTTCATACTTTCAGGCTGACGCTAAAATCAGCTGTGCGTTGATCGCATATACATTTTACGGGTCTTTTTTACGTGCGGCCTATAGACTTGTTCAGTGATAAAGTCACGATCAAAACAATTGTTTCCAACTAATGCTCTATCTCACTCGCTTTGTAGATTTACCTATAAGAAATCAGATCCAAATTTTCGAATGCAAATTCATGCCAGTAAACAACCTCTTTTCTCAATTTTATTGCACCACCTCGCACCGTTAGATTCCAGGTACCTGATAAAGTATATTTTTTCTCTGACGTAATTTATGAAAAATCACTAGTGAATTTATAATCAGAATTATATCGAACTATATCCTGCTTGCTGTTTCGAAATTGTTATTTTACCGTGATTATATTTTAAGGTACGTCGAATCCAATGGTGTAATAAAAACCTGAGGGAACTTGTTTTCTAGCACGAATTTGCATTTACAAATATGGATCCAGGGGGGTGATCATGGAGGATCGGATCGTTTCGTTATCGTTTTCGTTATCGTTTGCATGAAATCAAATGGGCTTGCTTCTGCGCAACTCGATCGCGCAGGTGATCCCCTCCTCTCACCTCTTCCTATTTCAAACGATCCCCTCCTCTCACCTCTTCCTATTTCAAACGATCGAGTAGACGACAGCCTCCAACTCATCGCTTCCTTTCGACCGTTTCAATCGTTACGAGTGGCTCAAAACGATTCGATCAGTTGAGCCACCCATAAGGTTACATGTAAACGATAACGATAACGATACCTAAACGATCCGATCCTCCGTGATCACCCCCCTATTTCTTACGGGTAATTTCACGAGAGCGAGTGAGATGGAGCATTTGTTTGGATTTGGATCCAACTTTTTTTTTTTACGTCAAACTAAAAAGGTCTATTCCTATACTGTGTTATCGACAGTCGTCATTAAACACAAGGCTAATTCAGAGATATGTTGTTTTGTTGAATCCGTCTCGATTTTTTTTTTTTTTTCGGAGAAATTACGTGTAACTTGGCAACACCGTGACGTGGCGTGGTATGGCGTGGCTTGGCTTGGCCTGGCCGCAGCAATGAATCATCTGTCAGTTTGAGCGCTCTTTGACAAGTTGAGAGTTCGCGGCGGAACCACTATGGAAAAAGCATTGGCTCCGCTTCATCTATACGGCATTGCCAATCGTCACCACGGAGGGCGCGGCGCGGCGTGGTGGAGCAAAAAACGTCGTGGCGGCGCGGGCGCGACGCGACGGGTCGAAAAATGTATCCCTCCCTCTTCCACAATTCCTCACTCTCTCACTCATTCTCTCACTCTCTCTCACACACACACACACACGCTCTCTCCTTCTTTTTGTCTGTCTCTCTCCCTCTCTCCCCCTCTGCCTTCGCATATTTGAACACAAGTGTTAAAAAAGGATTGGTGAAAAGTAGAGGTTCCATTCAGTGAATGAGTATGTTGTGTGTTGAAAACTTTTGCTACAGCTATTGAGAATGCCCTATGTGTTGTAAAATCACTTGAAAATAACTCTGTTTGGAGCATCAGAAAGTATAAGGTTGACTCATAAAACTTACGATAAATTCCTATTGCGAAATTCCATGATGGCGTTCAAATGAGTGGGCCATTATGGAAGAGTCGTATTTGATCGCAACTTTCTATGCTGAGAAGTGACTCATCAAAGTCGAAGCTGTAATGGGGCTCTTGCAAAATTTTGCTACAGGGGATTGAAGAGTTGATTCCAACATAAAAGTCTGTAAAATTAAACATGATGCGCATCAGAGTTGGGCAACGGAATAATCAGAAATAATGAAATGACTCCGGTAACACCGAAAACTGGGTTAGCTACCTGAGCTGAGGAAAGGGAAACACACGGAAGGTATAGGTCAAATGTAGAAATATTCGTCGAATAATTCGATTGACTGGGCGTTGCCTGACATCACCGAATAAATCTCCGAATAATTTTTGCCCAACTCTGATGCGCATACTAAAAAATCACAAAATTCACTTTCAGAATCGGGCTTAATGGGGCAGTTGCAAGGGTCTGAAATGCTGTGTTTTTTATGCAGAAAATGAAAGTACTTGATGAGCTGAGAACAAAGATGCCTTTGGTTTCTCATTAAGTCCCTTTGTTCCGGAGATGAAATTTTGGCCAGAAATACATTGTTTTAAATGGGAATTCCGCATAGTGACGTCACGATGCCCACGATTTTTTACAAATTTGTACGTGTGTATCTCTAAAACCGGAACACTCAAGGAAAAACCGAAGGCACCATTGTTCTCAGCTCATCTAGTACTATCATTTTCTTTATGAAAAACACAACATTTAAGACCCTTGCAACTGCCCCATTGCGGAGAAACGGAGGTCAGGGATCATGGGAGATTCCTTTCTAATTTGAGACAAATCTCTGTGATATGTTTCTGTAGAGAATGTGACATAATAGACAGGAATCTCCCATGATATCTGTGTTGAACCGCCATTACGAACTTGGCGTCTTAGCAGTTATGTGAGTTTATTACTGGATCGTATACTTTCTTAGTGTGATTTTTATGATTTTCGCTGGTTTTTACATCGGATTGGACTAATCATTTGCTCACAGCAAAATTTTGCTAGAGTCCTATTAGATGGAACTCATCCATTGTCACCCATATTTTTGTTCTGCAATTTTACGGTGGTATAATTGTTATTTATAAGAGAGGGCTTTTGCGGACTTTTTATATTACCTATGTTAATTCACCGGTTTTTCATTCATTCACCAATAAGACCTTTCTCAAGTAAATTTTGATATTCCTTGGCAACGTCGCACCGCCCAGCAAGTTCCGAGCGAAGAGTCAAGAAAGCTTAATTTTAGCTGCAGTTCTGAATTCTTAACATTCTCGACGCAGGAAAATTCAAACCAACAAATAGCGTGCTGTTATTTTACCGCAAACTGTCCCGTCTCAACTATCTCGCTCACGCAACGCGTTGTAATATAGTTTGCGTTGAAACGATATTTTTACCTCTCTTCTAGCCGTTGTATTAGCTTTTAACCCCCATTATTTACCATTTAGTTTAGATACTTACCACAAGCATTTTAGTCGCTCAAGTTGGAAATGGAGGAAAACGAATTTCCACTGATAAAATTAGACGCAATTTTGATCCTTACAATGGGGTTGTTGTTAATTTTTGCTGCAAGAGATTTAAGGGTCACGATTCAGATTAACAACGCTGAAAAAATAACGATGATATAACACTAAAAACTTACAAAATTCACTCTTAAACTCATGAAATTTTTTAAACCACACGATCGTAATGGCGCTGTTGGGCAATAATGATGAGAGATGAAATATTTACCGAGTAACTGTAGCTACCAAAATAGTGATAAACAGCTGATTGATGGGACCGTGGACACGGGGCGGGGGCAAGGGAAAGCCATCTCTTATTGGTCACTTTTTGATTGAATAATACTAAAAACTGACAAATTCCACACCTAAACTCTTAAAATGCTTTGAAACGCGCGATCTAATTGCACTTTTGGGCAGTAATTATATAAAAGATTCCTGATTCTTATCGCAAACTCGTCATTCTTTTTATGCTGGGAAGAAATATTCACAGGAGTGACTTGCCAACTAACCACCAGAATACTCATCTAGACAGTGGCGTCGAGTGCCATCCGGCAACAATGCAACTGCTCCATTTAAACTCATTAAATATACCGAATTTTGCTTGTGCACTGTGCACCCCCTGAATTCGATATTTTACACGAGTTTAAATGGACGGAATACATGGTTGCCAAATTGCACGCGACGCCACTGCATCTAGATACTCAGCTCTCAACTCCAGTGGCGAGGCGTGAAACTTGGCAAAAATGGAATTTCTCCATTTAAATTCGCCAAAAAAGGTCGAACGGTTCAGTCATCGGCGACGACCAAGCACTTCGACCTTTCCTACGTTTAAACGGGAAAAAGGAACGTTGCCAAATCTCACGCCTCGCCACTGCTCAGCTCTACTTAGACGTAGCCAGGATATTGTCGTTCTCTCTCTATTTTCATCTGAACACAAGTGTCAGGAAAGGATCGTAGAGGAGGCCATCACGTGACTTCAGCCTATGTTTCTGTACTCTTCCAAAACATTCGTTCAAATAATCTAAGGGAGAGAAATAAGATAATATATCCTGATTCTTTCCTTCAAACGTCTTTTGTGGGTTCATGAGTGGATTTTGAAACTATTTGATGCTCTCAATGTGACTCTCACGCAGTGGTGGCTCGTGCAATGTGGCAACAACGTATTCTCTCCATTTAAAGCTATGTAAAACAATCGATCTTCAGGACGTACGGTTGCACCCCCAAGATATCGATACTTTTGCATAGGTTTAAATGGCAAATAAGCATGGTAGCCAAATTGCACCAGCCGCTACTGCTCTCACGCAATTTTACTCCTGAATCAACCCTCCATAAAGCTATATCAAAAGCACGCTACGCAAGTGATGCTGATATATTGATAAATAGCTCAAGCATGATAAAACAGTACCTTAGAACCTTGTGGCTTCATGTACACATATTGAGTCCGGGCGACTTCTTCAGACTAAAATCTCTGTACCTGCAATCAATCGAAACGTAGTTTCAGTAATCATATACATGTAGATTTTCTTAATTTAGCCGTGTAAACGATCCGATTCCGATTCGTTATATACGATTCTGAGGAGAACGTGAATAATTCCTGTTTCCTAGAATCCGAATTTTAAACGTTCATGTTACGACTGACATAAACTTCGCGCCAGAAGCCTTAACTTAACCTGACCCAAATACAACCGACTTTAGTTCCTCGCGTCTGAATCTGAACCGATCCAAAGAAAGACGCAGATTAAGATTCAGATTCCTAGAAGTTTTAGAAAACCCTCCGCTTCAAAGTCTTCCTTAAACATGAGAGCCCCCCCCCCTCTTTCAACCCCACCCTTACCCATACCCGCCCCCTTACGTTTGCACTTTCGTTCAGCTAAGTTCTTGTAATGAGGCCTTAAAGTGTTATTTAAACAAGTAGTATGAGAGGAGGGGGAGCAGGAGTGGTGGAGTGGGGGAGGGGGGGGGGGTGTTAGCTCGTGCTTCCTCAAATCTCCATACGCGCTGCTGCTGTAAGTACGTTGTACTTGCTTACGTCTTACGCTCCATTCCATAGCAGAGAGCCTGGTCCCTTGGAAGCGAAGAGGGGTAGACGCAGACGAGTTGCAACTTTCAAGGAGAGTTGAAATAATTTTTCAAGTGTTGCGTTTAATTTTAAATACTGTCTAATCGTTAGTGAAGTTTAATGTTTTGCTCGAAATGATTTTATGGTGAGCGTTACTAAACTTTTAGATGTTGGAGGCAGCGTTGCCGTGGTGAAAAAAAAAATAATTATAAATAGAGCCGCGACGATTCATTTATTTATCAGACATTCTTCAATTAGGTGCACTGGTATTTTTGGTTTGCGTATTTTTTAACCCCTGCTTAGTGCTGATGGGCCAAGCCCGAGTATACTCGTTTTTCTCCTTCTAGTCTATTTCACATTGATTCAGTCTTCATTCTGAATAAACGCGATTATCGATGAAAACACTTACAACATAAGGCTTTGTCTAGCGCCTTCAATTCGTCGTACAGGCAATTCCAACTACCGAGAGTACGAACAGTTAATTAATTACCTTTCCTAGATAACCGAAGGAGTGGCGTTCTTTGGAACTAACCTGGCCTAGTGGGTTTCGTTGTGGGCGCCTTCAATTCGTCATAAAGGCAATTCCAACTCCCCAGAGTACGAACAGTTAACTACCTTCCCTAGATAACCGGAGGAGTGGCGTTCTTTGGAACTAATATGGCTTAGCGGGTTGAGCTGTTTCGTAAAATTATGTTCCTTGACAAAGAGAACATTATCTTTGACGAAGCGGTCTCAAAATCAGGTAAAATGCAGAAATTTACAGTAGAACCATTTCTGAAACTTTTTGGAATATAGAAGAAGATGATTTCTTTTGAATCATAAATATATTCGTTATGGCAAGTGTGAAATTTCAATGAGATATTGTTGGAAAAAAAAGGGGATTCCAGACGCGACTCCTCATCAACATTCCGTCCGTAACGCTCTGATTTTTGTTGTATCTCAATAAATTTCCTCTTGAACTCATGATGAGCCAATGGATTATTCCAAAGAGACGATATTTGTCTACTTTTCTGTAAATTTTGACTTTCTAATACTTTAAAGCTGTCATAAATTTTGAATGGATAGATATTTTTAGTAGTGGTTTGCGCGCTGTTCGTCATATCTTGGTAAAATTTTCTTGAGAAAAAAATTGTCGAAGTGCTTGATATGTCATGCAATTTGGCAACTTTGCTCTTTCTTCCTTTAAACCCATGGAAAAGTATTGTTTGGAGCTGTTACAAAGTTTTCCTGGAATCGTCACTGACTTTAAAAAAAATTGTTGATATTTTGATAATTTAACGGTAATTCTATACCGATTGAGAAAAGATTGCATTAAAATTTTCTCGATTGAGCTTTTCAACGGTAATAATAAATTTTTTTGTCTGTAAAGTTATAGTATTCGATTATTTAAGGATCCTAGGCAATGTCGCGTGCAGGAATTAGTCTCTCTCGCTCTTTTCCCGTTTGATTGTGTGTACTAGAAAAGGAAAGAGATTGGGGTTGAAGGCACGTTCTAGCCCCTGTTTCTGCCCTTTCCCTGCTCACTTGTTCAAATTGGGAAAAAGAGAGAAAGACAAATTTCTACTGATCCTAGGTCCCTAGCTCTTGTCTAGTAAATTTATTTTATTAACTTGGCAACGGCGCAAGGAGCTCCGCTCTATCGCCCGAGTAATTATTTTTCAAGATATTGATGGCGCATTTTATTAATGTGAAAACTTTACGACCATCGGTTTTTTCCTTCTTTTTTTTCCCAGACGAATCGCTAAACTCTTGAAACCTTGGCTTCAACTATTTTACTCCAAGAGCTGGAAGTTTTAAATTTACCGAAGAATGTTCTTTGCTTCATTTTAACCCAAAATCGAGCTATAAAAGCTAATCTGTGAAAATAGAACTTTTTTTTTTTTTTTTTTTTTTTTTTTTCCAACGAACTCTTCAATGCAGTATGATTGCACGATACCGTCTGGATTTTATTCTTTTTGTTCCCCGAATAATCAACTTCTTAAATCAATACCAACCGCTGTTGCAGCGGCTACGGCTGCGGTTTTGTCACGGTGACAAAAACATTGAGTTTAGACAGCACCAACTCTATTCTAATTGCCTTGACATAACCGGATGGTTGCAGATACAAAAGGGGTTGTCGAAGATATAAGTATACTAAACATTTAGTTAAGATCACGTAAGAATGTTCAAGTTGAAAAGATGGATTTATCTTGTATTCCGTAGCATCTTCCAGGTTTCCGACTTTTGTCTCGCCTTCTATACGAAACGGGCTATAGGAGCAACAAGTGGATTTAATTTAACTTTATACCGACGCTTACGACTCTTATAGTTACAACGTTTATTCAAGGATGCTAGGAGTGTTGTCGCATGCTGGCACTACAAAAATAAATTTCGTAACAACGTGCCGCATCAGGCTTAGCAACTTGGAGCAAAATTATATCTCTGTGTGATACTTTGTCAAAGACAAAACTCTTTCTATGGGTGTGTTGAAAATAAGTTTTGTTTTAACCTTCTTATTACAAGGTATTCAACTTACGTTGTTTACCGGAAAAGGAGGATGAGGAGAGGGTGGTCGAAGTCTTCAATCCCAAGTATGAATTTTAGTACCTCATATATTTTCAAACTAGTTTCTGTTCGTTTAATATTACCATTATTGCTATTCTATTAACTTTTAAATTTACTCTTAAGACACTTCAAAAAGTCTCATAGAGTTTGTTTTTGTTTGTTTTGTTTTTTAACGGGTCTTTTTTTATTCCAAAAAGGTCCGAACTTACAAGATTTTTTCAGTGCATGCAGATTAGGTATTAATATTAAAGGACACCGCGCTTTGCTCATGGGAACTGGCTCCCAGAGCCATTATTTTTGTTACGGACGTTACATTTTTACTCTTCTAATTGGTATATAACACAATCTGTGTAAAATTATGGTGAACTGTTTAGGGGAAGTTATAAAACTAGATGGTTACTACTTCTCTGTCAATTTTCGTAGCAAATATTGGTTCATTTTTCAGTTACGTTAAAAAAAGAAGTGTTAGGGGCGTTACAAAAAAAACACCCAGTTTTCCCTGGACCTAATTTCGGTTGCTCTTTTTAAAAGCAATTCTAGTTTTTTTCCAATTCTATTTGAACTGAGTCATTTTTCATACCATCTATTTTTAAGAATCATTTTTGTCTAAAAAAATTTTCCTATGATTTTTTTTAGTTATTGCTCTTTTTTTGGTGTTACGGACGTTACACGGCATCTGTTACGGACGTTACTAGGTAACAATCATTGGACAATAGATATGTTTTTACCCATTTTATCTTTACTCGGGCTGCTTATTCCTATTAAATGACCAGGATTTTATTTTATCTTCAATAGATATGTAAAAATATGCCAACAATTTTTTTTTCAATTTAAGTCTAAATCTGAAATTAGTTCATTAAAAATGAAAAAAATTTACCGCCCCCCATCTTATACTCAGATTTTCATCTAAATTACAAAAATAAATTATGTAGTGACAAGAAAGGTTGAAAAAACCAACATGCAGCATAAGGAAAAAAAAAAAATTTTAAGGAAAAAAAAACTAAATTATTTTGAACAAAATCAAAAATTTAAAATTACGAGGGTGGATTTTAAAGTAAGTTTACCTATTTTTTTTCTCAGAAACTTTTAAATGTCAGAAAAAAACAAACCCAGCGTTGGAATGTACGTACTCTCAGCTTTTTAATGAGCTCCAGTTTTTCAAATTTGGCTGACGCGTTGCAGAGATATCGTGGATTTTCCACACCCATCTCCCCTTTCAAACGTGCCCACCTTTTTAGCCTCACAGAAAACATGAGTTTTAGACTTTAAAAAAGTAAAATAGAGCTATTATTTTATTGAAACAAGTCATAACATTGTTGTGAGGCATCTCACCTCATTTTTTGACATAGTTACCCGCTAGATTCTTAAATTTTTTCATTAAAAAAAAAAAAAAAAAAAAAAAAAAAAAAAATCGTAAAATTCTTTCCACAACTCCTGAACCAGGTGTTGACGCAAGCTGTTAATCCGGCTTCAATTCATGATGGTTGTTCTTTCCTTACTGACCAAAAGTTTGAAGATCGAAACAGATTGGATCATTTTCTCAGTAGTAGATTAGTCTATTCAGTAAACAACATGCACTCAGATATTATTGAGATGTCTGATCCGGAGATAAGCGCATCGTCTGCCGAAACTCGCAGTCTTCTGTAGCGCGTGAAAAGGTGGGCACATTTGAGGGAAAGACGGATGGGGAAAATCCACGATATCTCCGCAACGCATTGGAAAAAATTTTGAAAAACTAAACCTCGTTAGAAAGCTGAAAGTACGTACTTTTCAACATTGGTTTTTTTTTTTTTTTTCTAGCATTGATTTTTCTGAGAAAAAAAATAGTAAACTTACTTCAAAAACCACCCTCGTAAAGTAACGGCCCCCAAAAAACCCTGTATAAAATAAACATAAAAAATAACACAATTTGAGGATCTTGAAGTGGTAATTGAATTTTTACTGAAATTACACTTCTGAGGAGCATCCCAGGTGGTAAAATTTCTCTTCCAGAAGTACCTACCAGTCATAATAATCTGAAATCAAAATAAAAACCTGTCAAACTAAATGTTTTGTTTGAGATGCAAGTAAAAATGCAAAATTATTGACAAAAATGTGATAATAAATGTAATAAACCCAACCTAACCTAACCTTTCCTTCTTGAAGGCGCACAGTTGCATTTCAGTTATGGAATAATAAGTAAAACAATGGTTATAACGTCCGTAACTGATAAAATTAGGTACAAGGTAATGAATGTAACGTCCGTAACGTTACGGACGTTACAAAATGTAATGTGTAATAAAATGGTCCCTAAGATATCTGTGAAAAAAATGATCCACCTGGCATGACAAAACATCATGAATGTTTCTTTCACCCAAAAAATTTAAATTTTAAAATATACTCAAAAGGAAAAAACACTGATTTTTTTTACTTTCCTGTTACGGACGTTACATTTAGAAGCAAGTTGGAATAATTATTAAAATATACTTTAAAACTTACCTATTTTCTTAGTTGTTAAAGGAAGATGTTATTAATGATCTAACCTCACTCCTACAATGTGTTTGAAGTTTGGATGATGCAATAATTAGTACAAAACAGTAATGTCAACTTGACTCTAAAATCACCAGAGCAAACACTGCACCAAAAAAAAGCTGAAAAACTAGTGAAAAAAAAGAAAAAATTTAGTGAAAAAACTTAGTTTCATAAAAATTTAAATATAACTCAATGGAGAGAATAATTTTTTTTTCAGTTGGAATATACTTTTTTTTTTTTGAAAATGTCCCCTTTTAAAATAATGGCTCCCCAGTCAATTTTTTTTAAATTGAAATATGTTGCGTAAAAGTGTCTCCTGAGAAAAAGCTTTCAAGGGCGGAAAAAAAATAATGACAGGATTTCGAGATATTCGCGTTAAAAATTGGGGACTATTTGCCCGGTGCTTCGTATTCTCGTAGTAGTAGGCCGCTTAACTACTACGCCAACTGGAAACCTTCTCGGTCAAATCGCCCGACTCAGCGCGCATTGATAGAACTACTTCCTTTTGCAGTCCCTCCCAACTGCTTATTTGTTTACCTCACACCCACTGCTCTGCCTCGACGGGGTTGATGTAGGTAAGTAATCAGTTGAGGGAGTGGTCAAGATGAAGCATGGCCGCCGAGGCAGAGCAGTGGGTGTGGGGTAAACAAATAAGCAGTTTGGAGGGACTGCAAAAGGAAGTAGTTCTATCAATACGCGCTGAATCGGGTGATTCGACCGAGAAGGTTTCCAGTTGACGAAGTAGTTAAGCGGCTTGCTACGTACGAGAATACGAAGCACCGGGCAAATAGTCCCGAACTGAAGACGCGAATATCTCGAAATCCTGTCATTATTTTTTTCCCCGCACGTGAGAGCTTTTTCTCAGGAGACACTTTTACGCAACATATTTCAATTTAAAAAAATTTGACTGGGAGCCAGTTCCCATAAGCAAAGCGAGGTGTCCTTTTGAAGCAAGTATAAAAAATTATGTTCTTTTAAGTCGTAGAGGTAGTTTCAGAAGTGTAGGCGGACCAAACCCATAATCTTTGGCGGATTTTCAACTTTTATTCCTTCAAATCAATACCGAATTCGCCCCTGCCTTTATTCTTTTGTGTTTAAAGTTTTCCTCATTGAAAAGTGAACACTCAATTTCATTTTTATTCATTTTCATCGAGTAATATAAATCATGCTGAAAAATTCCAAAGATTATCGGTCTAGGTCCTCCTACACTTCTGAAACTACCTCTACCTCCAGTGACACTCATCTAGGTGGAAGAAAATTGTATGTTTATTTTCATCGTGGTACTGCAATAAATCTAGATCTACCTTATCTAATCTAAATCTAAAACATACAAAATTCAATACAATTCATAGAAAATTCCTTATCTAAGGCACTTAGAAGGAAACTTCTCGCCTCGACGAATCGTCGAAGCCCTTAAAATACATAAAAATAAGGTTACTCAACAAAATAATGGACATTAATGAACTAATTTGGAACCTAACACTGATGACTGACTTTCAACATCATTAAAATACAATCTTTGTGTTAGAATAGACCTCGTAACTCAATGGGCACCGGAATAAATTCCTTCTTCTTCACCACCAGCTTTCCTTTTCATTGATTTACGACAATTTCTCGACAGGCGGTATACCATGGACAAAAGACAAGGTAAAAGAGAGAGAGAGAGAGAGAGAGAGAGAGAGAGAGAGAGAGAGAGAGAGAGAGAGCACAATAGAAATACCTTAGTACGATTCTCAGAGGTTCGGATCACAGAATTTTCGAGCCCGCTACTATGGGATCAAAAAAGAAGATCCAGGGGGCTTCCTTTTTCAGCAGATAAAAGCCCGAATATCTTTACTAGGACGTGACGTACTAGTGACGCTTAAAACTTCAACATTTCATAAGCGTGGAACACCCCATCCCCCTTCGGAGTCTTTCTGGACCCACCATCGCTAATTGCATCAATGATCACTCGTGAAAACATGATCACTATGATCAGAAATGTATATGGTACTATGGAAACATACGGTGGTTGCCGTTATGTGTGGATTTAGAGACATTCTCATCGAATTCAAATGGTGATGAATGCGGCGATTTTATCGCTAAACAGAGAGGTTATATATTTGCATGAGAAATATGCATTCTCACATACGAACAGTCGTCCTGCTTGACGGAAATATGTAATCTTTTTCGTGCACTACAGTGTGGATTCACCGATCCGATTCGGGAATTTAATTTACTGGGTCTACAACGTACACCGCACCTTTAGGGATCCCTATTAGGGACCCTCGAGGATCGATTCCTTCGAGAAATCGCATGACAATCATACATTGAAATCATCAAAACAGATTATTATTAATCAACTCATGAACCTAAAACAAAACGCCTTGCTTGTGACCCCTCTATCGATTCAGCTTGGCAAATAAAGTCGATCGCCTTCAAGGATTTTCATATATTTTGAATCTGAGGCCGCTTTATTGGCAACTCGTGGCTATGCAACTTGGGCAAAAAGGTGATGTCGCCAAAACCCAGCTTGTGACCCCTCTATCGATTCAGCTTGGCCAATGGAGTCGATCGCCCTCAAGGGTTTTCATATCTTTTGCATCTGTGACCCTTTGACTAATGGCAACTCATGAACCCTTAAAATGGTCCAAAAGATGATGTCAGCGAAACCCTGTAGGTGGCCTCTCTACCGACTCAGCTAAGCAAATGGAGTCGGTCGTTCTGAACGGTTTTCATATATCTTTTTCATATGGGGCCCTTTCCCGTATAGCCAGCAAGAAGGTGGTTCTAAATCGGTTGAAACGCCGTTAATGAATTAAAATTACCGCAAGTTTTTTAAAGGCATCGACAACTCAACTGGTTCAGAAAAGATTATAGATGCGAGCATCGTTAATCCATTAATTATACGTAAGTTGGGTAGCTCTGTTTTCGAGTGATTTTACTCTAGGGAGTTGATTCTATTCTTCAGATGAGACGAGACGAGATTGCGGGGGTTGATCATTCCCATTGGTTTAAACGGCGTCACGTGACAATTTTAAGTCGTTCGAGTCGTTCGTTTCAGAGCGAACGACTCCTCGGTCCCTCGAATGATTCGAAATCTGCCACTTGACGCCGTTTAAACCAATGGGATCGGTCGATTTCCGCTCTTTCGTCTCGTCTCGTTCAAAAGAGCAGAATCAGTTCCCAGGACGGACCCAGATTCCAGAACCCTCTCTATAGCCGATTTAAAAGTTTGCTACATACCCATTCGCACTAAACGGCAACGCTCAACTCAGGTATAGGACGAGAACCGCTGGACCGCGCGCGTCCGTTCTATTTCATTAGAGTGGTATGTGCGCTCATTGATTTCGGATTCCCCCGAACAAAAGCGGTCAACATTGGTCACCCACCGGTCATCTTTATACCCGTAATCTTTGATCCCTCCCTCCCTCATCGACGCCATCGCACGGAAGTCAAATAAGAGATGAGTGCAGCAATTGAAAACCGGTATTAATTGTTCAATGTCCTCGATTGAAGTTAGGAGAGTCATCCCGGCGGCGAAGAGGGGGGGATGAGGCAATACATTATTTAACCCTTTCAGACCAGATTACTATGTCTAATCACATCGCTCCTCCCTCGCTCGCTCTAGTTAAGTGGTAGTTAAATATGCGTACTTACCGGTGAATTGTGGCTTTTCCAGAGGCCCCAGACACTCAGAGAGAGGGGTCCCGCAGGAGCCTTATTCCATTTAACGAAATTGAATGTTTGAATGGTTGGTCTACGTTCAAACAAACTTATCGACGTAGTTTTGAAAATTGCCCTAGTAAAAATGTTCCATGAACTCTGTTCCAATTTTCCATGTGGACATGGAAATCACTGTGATTTCCGTGTAAATTCACACGGAAATCAACCTAATTTACATGGAAATCAAGGCAATATCTATGTTCACATGGAAAATTGGAACAGAGTTCATGGAACATTTTTACCAAAAGGGTGGTTTTAAACAAAAGTGCAAGTGTTTAAGAGTGGTTATCTTGACATAGAAATTGATACCAAATTGTTTCTTGAGGAAAGATTTGCACCATAAAGTATTTGCTGTCACACTTGGCAGAATCGGCGAACTTTTCTCACGTGGCAGTGGTGGCTCGTGGAATGTGACATATCGATGTCCACTCCATTTAAAACTATAGGGAAGTATCGCTTTCCATGGTTTTAATTGGAGTATACATCGATACAACGCGTTTCACGAGCCACCAATGTCACGTCGACATGTGTATTGGAATTCTCTGTCCAGAAAAGCCACTCTAAAACACTTGCACTTTCGTCTAAACCCGATTCCGCTCAATGAATTATAATTTTTGATTTTAGGTTAGAAAAAAATGAGGTTAACAGACTAGCTTCAGAACGCCCCTGCTGTCACACTTTGAGATATGACTTCTAACCAATGAGCTATAACTTTAGAGTGGCACATCAAGGAACGTTCCGCTGGTTCATTGTTGTCACCTAGGGCGCCGCCATCTTGCCGTAAAAATCGATTTTGAGGTTAAGTTTTGTTGGTTGTTTCCGGTCGTTTCGTAAACAAACTCGGGAATCGCCGGAAACGGCCTAACCTCAAACCTTGGAATCTGCCGTACAAATTCCCGCCAAATTCCGAACGACCTACAAAATTTAACCCCAAACCTTGGAATCTGCCGTCCAAATTCCGCTTTTTCCCGGGATTCCTTCTACCCTGTGTGGCACAAGGTGGACCAGCCCGCTGCTACTCTAAAGTTATAGCTCATTGCTTCTAACAAGTGTCAGCCTCTCTAAGTATTGATATACCTCGTTGGATATAACGCGTGACCGCCGTGGAAATAAGGACATTCGACTGTGTATTGTATACGTTTATACTCGTGACTAGTGGATAGTGCGCTCTCGAAAGATGTAGGTCCACGTCATATTTCTTTCTGTTTATTCAGGTACATTCTGTTTCGCTTTCATCCATCCAAGCTAGGTAAACAGTATCTCTCCCGGTTTTAGCGTTTTGGGGGGGGGGGATATGAGATACTAATATAGAAATGCTTAGACGCTCCAAGTCATTATCTCGTTAGAAAATCTCCGCTGAATCAAGGGTAGACGTGGGTCACGAAGCCCGAGCAAACAGAGCCCAGTGCTGCCGTGTTGCGTCATTGTATTTAAATAATAACATTCTACAATTCATCGGTGATTCAACCGGTGCGGTGAAAGCAAAGATTACTCATTTGAGTTTTTGACCAATTTCGTACTTTATCAACTAATATGTATGTATCAAGATTGCCGTTTTGTGGATCTGTAATGACATTATATGATCCATCTATGATTTAACGGGTTGAAGGGAAAGTTATTGATTTGAGTATTTTATAATTTCTGTATTCATCTTAACTGATACTTGGAATCTATCTTTGCTCGTCTGGTGATCACGATGCTTGTAGGGTGCCTAATATCGCAATCAGGATGCAGCAATGGCTTTATTCGCGCCAGAGAATTTCGTATTCTCTCCGGAGTATCTCTTTCTCTCTCTCTCTCTCTCTCTCTCTCTCTCTCTCTCTCTCTCTCTCTTTCTCTCTCTCTCTCTCTCTTTATCTCTCTCTCTCTCTCCTTCTCTCTCTCTCTCTCTCTCTCTCTCTCTCTCTCTCTCTCTCTCTCTCTCTTTCTCTCTCTCTCTCTCTCTCTCTCTCTCTCTCTCTCTCTCTCTCTCTCTCTCTCTCTCTCTCTCTCTCTCTCTCTCTCTCTCTCTCTCTCTCTCCCTCAGCCGAAAGATGTGTATTGTGTATTGTGTGCGTGATGATATACCCCGCGACACAAATGAAGCGGGACATCTCGTCATTTCAAGCGGCGGGTCCCAGCCTCGGACCTCGGTCTCGGGCTCTGGCACTCCCATATTAGTGGAGCTAAATTAATACGTAATAATCTTCATTGCATGGTGGGGCTACACACACAGGCTGGCCGAGTCAGTTGGGGCGGGGGGTCATAAGAACACACTCAGGAACATGGCATATTTGAAATGAAGTTTTCATGAGTCCCCCCCCGCCACGCCCCACCGGTCTCCCCCGCCCCCGGCCCCCGCTGTTCCCACGCCTCGGCAGCCTGCATTGCGTGGCCACTCGGGAGAGCTCGAATGTAAATGCGGAATTAAACAACATTTAAAAATGCATTTCGACCCTTCGTGAGAATTGTTGCCAAATCAACAGCGCATCCAGGAAATGGGTCTGTTGCAAACTTTTGCTTCAACGATTAAGAGTGTTTCATCTAATGTAAAATCGACTGAAAAGTCCATTCGTGGCTTCAGAAAGTCATAAAATGCAATAATAAACTCACAAGAGGTGTTTAATGAAATCCAAGATGGCTGATAAATATCAAGCAATTTGTATACATGCACCACGAACATCCAAGGATGGCTAACTTTGACAACCTCACTGGAGCTAGAGGTTATGTGTTTGTTTACGTTGTGATTGGTTGTGATCGATATTGTGAGGTTGGCTATCCTTGGATCTTCGTGATGCATGCATACAAATTGCTCGATATTTCTCCGCCATCTTGGATTTCATTAAACGCCACTTGTGAGTTTATTATTGCATTTTATGACTTTCTGGTGACACCAATGGACTTTCCAGGCGACTTTACATTAAATTAAACACTCTCAATCGTTGTAGCAAAAGTTTGCAACAGACTCACTGTCCCTCTCTCCCTTTTCATACGCCTAAGAACTAATATGATAAAAAAAGGTTCGATAAAGAGGCGAAAATCCCGTGACTTGCCCAAAACTGTCCTTTTCTAACACACACGTTCTAATGGAAGAAGAGGGAGACAGTGGCAGATTCCTGGATCCGCCACACAATGGTCTGTGATCGTCAACATGTGGCAAGTAAATTTCTCATCGATTTATCATTTATAAACTCCCAAGGTCAATTTTAATGACAGAAAACAGTTTTAACAAGTAATTCAATTCTAGAAATGTCACTGAAAAGTTTTAAAGTAAACTCAAAAGGTCGAAAATTATGATTTTTTTTTTTTTTTTTTTTTTTTTTTTTTACAAATTGTTGGCCAATTTTCTTCAATCTCAGACCCGCAGCGTGCAAAGTAACCGACGGTTTGATAATTTAGTAAACTGACTCGTGCATGTCTAGTTCGATGTGAAATTTGACCTCGACGTTTGGCGAGGCATCTGCCGGGGTCTAGTTATAGGAAGTCCTCGAGAAAAGGTCTGCTCGTGGGTCTATTTCCCCGTTTAAATATCATTGTCAATGCCTTTGAGGAGTAGAGGGGATGTTTTGAGAGCGAGTCCTCTGTCATGCTGGAACTAGGAAAGCTCCGAGATGAGTATGTCTATTGTCTACTCTCAAGTCTATTTACCTATTTAAAGTGTTATTGGCGTTGTCTTTGATGAGCAGATGAGATATTTTGGGAGCCCTCCACATTGCTGGAGTCAGGAAGTCCACATGATGAGCAAGTCCGCTCGTAAGTCTGTTTTTATCCATTTGAATTATCATTAACGATGGCCTGGAAGAGCAGAGGGGGTGTTTTGGGAGTCCTTCGCCTTGCAGGCGTTAGGAAGTTCCCGTGATAAACAGGCTTGCCATTTATTGGCGGACGGCGCACTATGGGCCAGATTGAATTCTTAGGGGGTCATAAATCATAACTTGGTTATTATTCAATATTTTCCATTGAAAATTGGTGGACAGGGGTTTTATGGGTCGCTTTTTCCGTTTTTGAAGTCAAAAATCATGAAAAGTGAATTCCAAGTTAATTTTGTTAAGTCAAACTTAAATGACAGTATTTGTATACTTTACACTGGACTGATGAAGGCGCCTTGTCTACGGCTTCTTATTGCTCTGTCAAGTAAAAAACGGCGTAAAATTTAGGGAATACTTGCAAATTCTCATTTGCAGTAAAAATTGTTCTTTAACTCCGAAAATCTGTCCAGCACTAAAACATTATATTTTTTTTTTTTTTTTTTTTTTTTTTTTTTTTTTTTTTTTTTTTATTATTATTATTTTTTTTTTATTTTATAGAGAGATTACTGTTAAAACATACTATCGAACATTATGTTTTAAATGAACCAACATTTTTGATAATACAATTTTTCGAATCATGATTTTCCCCTTTCTTTTCTCCCTCTTCTCCTTCTGTTCCCCATCGCCCTATTTCTTACGAGAAGTTCTCGAAGTGCATGTAATATTTATTCGTCTGAAAAATGGGGCGCGAAGGGGAAACATAACTTGTTGATAAATAAAAAATGTCTAAAGTCAGAAAAAATATGTGCCTATGGTCAGCATCGAACCCAAAACCTTCCGCTAGAAGTACGACCTCGCGACCGACTGCTTCAGGTGTGAGCTACGTGAAGAAGGTCGAATTCACCTCTACTCACTCGTTGATGCGTTGGTGTGGTGCGGTCGACGAGCGAGCGTGCTGACTGTGCTAGAGTGCTATGAAGATGGCGAGAAATTAGCGTTTCAAAACACGGATATACCACTCTTAAAAAAATGATTCTGAACGCGCTACGTGCTTGTACGTATTGAAACTTGGAGAGAGTAAACCTGAAGATATATAGAATCGAATTATAAAATAATTTTTTTGTCCTAAGTTGACCTTTTTTTTCCGGGTCCAAAGAAATTTTGATAAGTGGTGAAATTTCGCTCGGTTTTTTCACTTCACTTAAATAGCTATAAATTGGTTTAAAATTCAAGTTAGATCAAAAATAAGTAGTGATAAATAATCTCCTTGTTTTAGAGAAGCCATATCCGGTTTCCAATCACGAGTTTTTTACGTTCGAAACACGCTAAAACATTGAAAAGTGTTGAGCTCGCGCACCGAGATTTGCTTACTGGCGCGGGCTCTGTCATGGACCGTCAATGTTTTCATCAATCATCCGACTTTTAATAACAATAATGATATCAAAGTATACATTTTTGAGGTTCCCCAGACCCTCCTGAGTCAAATGACATCAATGTTTTTCATTTTTAAGATGGTCGAAAAAATGATTTTTGGCCCCCTACAAAATCGATCTGGCCCATAGTGCGGCGGTGCCTTCGGAGAGCATCAGAGTGGTTGTTTTGGGAGTCCTCTACCATGCTGGCGTTAGGAAGTCCCCGTGATAAATACGTCTGCTCAGAAGTCTATTCGCCTATTGAATACTCAAAGTCTGATTATCTACGAAAGTCTGACTTGCGACGGCCCTGAATATCGGTTTGAATGAATCTTGATCATTTGATCTTTTTAATGGGTTTAGATGTCATACCCGATCATTCGATCCTTTTAATGGGTTTAGATGGCACTCGATCATTCGATGTTTTTAGTGAATTTGAATTGAAACGAAACGCGACGTTGCCGCGCGTTTCTTACTCTCCGCTTCGCCACTGCCGCGATGCCACTCAAAGAATAAAAAATAAATAAATAAACTAAAAATAAGGTCCTCTGTCGATTCATCTCTTTACTTCGCCGCAAAACAATCGTACGAGTTTTCTCTTGAAAACTCTCCCAATCTTCTGTTTATTAAATTACGTCATTTCAAAAAGGGGAGCCTTTGAACAGCTGACTAAGAATACGGCCCCCTAATTCGGGAGAATAAAGACCCAAAGAGACTAGAAGCATCTTGAAATTATTGCGTTGAGCAAAGCGCAGTATTTTCGGGGGAAAAAGGGGGAAGATACTGAAGGCTCGCAATGGAAGAATACCACGGCTTTAACCTATGCTTTGACTCTAATTGGGTCTTATAATTATATTTGTTTCGGCAAGTCCCTTTTTCAACTCAGCGGAATAATAATGCCCCGGTTTGATATTCCTCCGCCCTGGAAGAGGTTGTTGATCCTATGATTATACTCATATTGTCTCGTGGTCGCCAGATTGTGGAGAAAAAGCCTCAACACTGAGAGAAATCACTTCTTTAAAAACAAGGAAACACGATTACTTGTGGCAGTTTTTCTTGCGCGAAGTGAAGTTTTGATTGCATGAAGGAGAATCATTGTCACAGGAAGGGATATTTTACTTGTAGCAGCAGACATTTTCCTTGGGTTAAAGTAATGGGTCTGTTGCAAACTTTTGCTACAACGATTAAGAGTGTTGTGTCTAATGTAAAATCGCCTGAAAAGTCCATTGATGGCATCAAAAAAGTCATAAAATGCAATAATAAACTCACAAGAGGCGTTTAATGAAATCCGAGATGGCGGAGAAATATCGAGCAATTTGTATGCATGCACCTTGAACATCCAAGGATACCCAACTTTGACAACCTCACTGGAGCTAGAGGTTATGTGTTTGTTTACGTTATGGTTGGTTGTGATGGATATTGTGAGGTTGGCTATCCTTTGATGTTCGTGGTGCATGCATACAAATTGCTCGATATTTCTCCGCCATCTTGGATTTCATTAAACGCCTCTTCTGAGTTTATTTTTGCATTTTATGACTTTCTAATGCCACCAATGGATTTTTCAGGCGATTTTTCATTAGATTAAACACTCTTAATCGTTGTAGCAAAAGTTTGCAACAGACCCATTTCCCCTTAGTCAATATTTCACTGTGCAGTTTCTTTAACACAAACGAAATACACCTTAGATTAAAAAAAGAATTCTCTCAGTGAAGATATGTTTGCTGAGATTATATGTAGAATGGAGGGCAAATTTTAAAAGTATTCCGTAAATGAACCGTTTCTACAATTTTTCTTATTAGAATAAAGAAGTTCTAGTGTACTAAGTACTTTCTAAGCGAAAAATTAATAATTTAACTGTCCAGAATGGAGCCCTCAATTGGTTTTGTTAATTCAACAAAACGAAATGGTGAATCAACAAAATAAGATTGTTAAACTGACAAAAAGATTGTTGAGTCAACAAATTGTTTGGGAGTTTTGCCTAACATTTTTTTTATTTTTGTCAGATTAACAATCTCATTATGATGAGTCACCATTCTGTTTTGTTAAATTAACAAAACCAATTGAGGGCTCCATTCTGGACAGATTGAATTGTTAATTCAAACAATTTTTGTTGTTTTTTTGTTTTGTTTTTGTTTTGTTTTGTTTTTTTTTTTTTCAGTGAAAATAATGCTTCAAATTTTAAGTTTCTATTTTGATACTATTCTGCGACCAAAGGACAAATATCCCAGAAACCACCCTGTAGATTCAGCTATCAAATGCAGCCGTTAAGAATGGTAGAGAGCTTGGATGGGTGTGTGGTGCAACGTGGTAAGTGTGTGGCAATGGGAGTGTTGGGGGGGGGGGTGTGAGAGCGAAGGGAATGAAGGGGGTGGGGGGTCGGAGGAGGGGTGGATGAGGGGTGGAGGGGCGGAGGGGGTTGGTGCACATTAAATTAATAAACATGGTTCGCAAAAGCGCAGCCGAGTCGTATAAGTACCTGCGAACTCTGGCTTAAGAATTCGCATATTAATCTCGTTATTTCTCTCACATTCCAGCCCGCCCTTTCTTGTATCGTATGCGACTATGCGTGCCTCGCGTTCCCTTACTTACTCTACACATGCTTTAATTATTATTATTATTATTATTATTATAATTACTTCCATGCTTGTATAGTGTATACTCCCCTCTTTCACGCTGTCAGATTTGAGCTCTCCAGTCGTCACCTTAGAGAACCTTCAGTCAGGGTCATAGCCGTAGCCAGGATATTGTCTTTCTCTCTCTTAGCCCATTTAAACGCATGTGTTAGAAAAGGACAGAAAGAGGGGCTGAAGTCACGTGACAGCCCCTATATCCATCCTTCTCTAACACATGCATTCAAATGGGCTAAGAGAGAGAAAGACAATATTCTGGCTACGGCTATGGTCAGGGTTGTCATTTCGCGTGATTTCTTGGAATGAAGCAGCTGTAATCTTTTGCCGTTTGCGATTTTAGGGTCACTTTATACATGCAAAAACCTGCACAAGTAACAATGGTAGCACTATAAACACAAAATTTACTCAAAAACTGAATAAATGCATTCAAATGCGCGAGCGTAATGGAGGCGTAAGGCGTGCGGCACACTGAAGAAAAAGATTACCAAATTCTCGACAATATTTGAACCTAGCTATAAGAGATAATAAAATTACCAGAATTCTAGTGTTTGTACCATAGTTCTTCAAATGTATTATATTCTGTTCACGATAAGAAGGCGGGTGAGAATTCAGGTAGTAATGCACTATTTAGCAACAATGCGACTAAACCGGCGACTCCAACCCTTCGCGCAGTGGCCGTTGTTCTCCCGACTTCTCTCTTGGCACGGAGGATTTCCAAGAACCGACAGACTCAAAAATTTACACACGTCCAGTAAAAGTTGCGAACGGTCAAAATTACGAAAAAAAAGGACAACATTTTCGGCCCGAAGGGCCAAAACTCGGCAAAAATAGTAGAGTTTGAATATTGATGACTCTCATAAATTCGATAGTAGACGATATCCTGAATTTAATTCGGACTGAAAAATACGAACTTCTGAGAGTCATTAATATTGAAACTCGACTATCTTTGCCGAGTTTTGGCCCTTTTGGGCGAAAATTTCGTCCGTTTTTTTCGTATTATATTGACCGTTTGCAATTTTTATTGGTGGTGTGTAAATTTTTGAGTCTGTCGGTTCTTGGAAATCCTCCGTGCCAAGAGAGAAGTCGGGAGAACAACGGCCACTGCGCGAAGGGTTGGAGTCGCCGGTTTAGCCGCACCGTTGCTAAATAGTGCATTACTACCTGAATTCTCACATGCCTTCTTATCGTTATCGTGAACAGAGTATAGGATATTCTAGTTTTAAGACCATTTTGTGGTATTGACACTGCAAAATTTACTGGTCAAAACTCTAAGTGCTTTGTGCTAGACTTTCTGTCGTTCATGTATTGTTGAGCTCCTGGTAATATTACTAGAATCTGGTATTATTTATGACTATCACTTTTTTTCAGTGCACTAATAATGGGAGCCTTCCATCGAATAATACCATAACTCCGTCAAGAAGTAACCAATAAGAGACGACTTTGACAACGGTGTCGGCAGGTCACGTCAGGTGTCACGGTACTATAAATTGGATGTGGATCACTACTCTGGTGTCAAATTACTCTGTAAATTTTCCTTGTTAGCATAGAAAAAGTGGCAAAATTTGAGATGATAATCTCCCATTACACTATGCAACAGCCATTTTGTCCACGGGTTGAGACCTATTTTTTCTGACTCCTAGTGACCAAAGAAGTCAGAAAATGGCCATGAAAGTGCCGGGAAAATGTGTATGCTCCCAGGGCGCCGCCATTTTGAAAAATCAGAAATTCAGCCGACTTGCCGTCGGTTTTTTGAGGCTAACGCCCTTAATTTTTACTCAAATTAAAAAATGTGCACATAAAATGAAAGAACATAAAATTTCCTACAAGATGAGTTACCTTGATTTGTTTTTTGATCAGCAAAAATATACAAAAACTGAAGTTTTTTAAAAAAAAAAATTTAAAAATCGAAAATTTGACAACTTTTTGGATGGATTTTAGCTCATGCCGTCGAAAATAGAAATCATAGAAAAAAACGGATTAATGCATTGAAAAGAGCGTTAAAATGGCTACAAGATGATGTACTACAAAAGTTTTTTGTGATTATTTTTTGCCACTTTTCAGCCATTGAAATGATTTTCCCTAAAATTCAATTTTCTCCCTCTATGCTCCCTAATTTACTAACGGTATCGTTCAATAACGTCGATTTGGTTCCTCTCATTCACCCTCAAACAAAAAAATCCGTTGTTCCATCAAAAGTGACCGTGAATAATGGCGAAAATCGAGTCGAGAACGAGTTCTCTCCTTTCTTCGTCATGAATTTCACCATGGGCGGCGCGTGGGGTCGAAAAAAAGGGAGGGCTAAAAAAATCCTTTTTTTTTTCTTTTTTATGTGTTAGCCCCGCATCCTCAAAAAAATGTGGGGGGAGGGGGGGGTGGAGGCTAATGGCTATTGCCCCAATAGCCCCATACACCCGCCGCCTTGCTCACACTTAAATGTAATGAAATAAGACATATTGAATTTTTAAGATTTTGTTTACTTTTGCTCAATTGTAATTTGATTGTTCAGAAATTCTCAACTTCATTTAACTTTCATTTTTTTTTCATTTTGGTGGCCCTAAGGAAGGACCTTTTTGACAATACATATTTGAATTTTCTATAAGATGCTTTAGTGAAGCCTTGATTTGTACAGCAGTCTGAAGTTAAGCATCATTATGCGTGGATTTTATACAAGTAACTGCCAAGTGCCAGGTCTAAATTTTAAGAAGGACACAGGAACGGACACTGCATGTGCATAAGTAACGACAGACAGTGCAACGGCTCTTTTCAGAGCCTATTAAAACGGCTAAAAATTGGCGCGCCACTTTTTAAAATTCTCTTTACTCTCTCATTTCTAGACCAGTATGGACTCGGGAATCTCATCACTCTCCCAAATATAACCACACTGGAATATACTGATACCCAACCCGATTAAAAACCGTTCTTCTCAGGGCCACCATTTATTTACTGTTCTGAGTTCTCAGCACGTCATTGATCCCATCCACTCTATCCAGAGCAACTAATAACATGCATTTTTTTGAAACCAATATTGTTTTCCATTAATAACGGCTGAGTGTGACATAAAACTTCAAAAAATATCTGCGTTTCACAGATTTTTTTTTTTTTTTTTTCCTTTCTTTTTTTTAGCATGGGATATTTGAGAGGAACTGAATGCATGTAGACACATTAATGTATATTTGGGAATCAAACGTTATGAGTCAAGCTTTTTCTACCATTATTCACGGTCAATTTTGATGGAAAAACGGATTATTTTGGTTTGAGGGTGCATGAGAGTAACCAAATCGACGTTATTGAACGATACCGTTAGTAAATTAGGGAGCATAGAGGGAGAAAACTGAATTTAAGGGAAAATCATTTCAATGGCTGAAACGTGGCAAAAAATAATCACAAACAACTTTTGTCGTACATCATCTTGTAGCCACTTTAACGCTCTTTTCAATGCATTAATCCGTTTTTTTCTATGATTTCTATTTTCGACGGCATGAGCTAAAATCCATCCAAAAAGTTGTCAAATTTTCGATTTTTTAAAAAAAAAAAAAATTAAAAAACTTCAGTTTTTGTATATTTTTGCTGATCAAAAAACAAATCAAGGTAACTCATCTTGTAGGAAATTTTATGTTCTTTCATTTAATATGCACATTTTTTAATTTGAGTAAAAATTAAGGGCGTTAGCCTAAAAAAACCGACGGCAAGTCGGCTGAATTTCCGATTTTTCAAAATGGCGGCGCCCTGGGCGCATACACATTTTCCCGGCACTTTTATGGTCATTTTCTGACTTCTTGGTCACTAGGAGTCAGAAAAAATAGGTCTCAACCAGTGGACAAACCAAAAGTTAAATTTTGTTGCATAGTGCTATTAGTGTCATGCCCCGTCATCACACTCGCGCGTTTAAATGCATTTTATGAGTTTCGTGAGTATTTAGTACTACCACCGTTATTTTTTTAGGTTTTTGAATCTGAATGGACCTTTAAATCGTTGACAGCAAACATCTGAATTGACCTTTAAATCGCAAACAGCAAACATCTAAATCGACCTTTTAAATCGCTTACAGCAAAAGTCTGCAAAAGCCCCATTTCTAAATTCAATGATGAATCAACCGTTGGCATTGAAAAATTACAGATTAGAGTTTCTTTATGCGACGTATACATACAGGGTGTCCCAAAATTGATAGTAAATATTTTTACCACGTATTTTTGGGCCAAAATAAGACTTTTTTTTCCTATGAACACGTGTCCGAAAATGCCCCCCCCCCCTCGGAGCTACAGCCCCCCAAAGTTTTTAAAAAAAATCGGTTTTTCTTCGATTCTAGCAACGAATCTCCGTAAAAATGAATGAAAATCGGTTTCCCGGGGTAATTTTAGGCGTTTTTTCCGATTCCGGGGTCGAAAATTTCCGAAAGGGTCAAGAAAGGGGGGTTTGAGGGGGGTTCAAATTTTAAATTGAATAATTTTTTAGTGCTCCGTAAGAAAATGAGAAAAATAACAAAAGAATCTAATGGAACAAAACAAAAGGAACATTTTTGATTTCTTGTGTTTTTTTCATAAGACACACGGGAAACGAGTAAAATCGATTTTTCGCCGGGAGCGCACAGCCCGATAGCGCTGCTCTGTGCACTCAACTGACTCAACGATCGACTCGACGCAACGCGGCACTGAAACAGCGCTATCGGGCTGTGCGCTCCCGGCGAAAAATCGATTTTACTCGTTTCCCGTGTGTCTTATGAAAAAAACACAAGAAATCAAAAATGTTCTTTTTGTTTTGTTCCATTAGATTCTTTTGTTATTTTTCTCATTTTCTTACGGAGCACTAAAAAATTATTCAATTTAAAATTTGAACCCCCCTCAAACCCCCCTTTCTTGACCCTTTCGGAAATATTCGACCCCGGAATCAGAGAGAACGCCTAAAATTACCCCTGGAAACCAATTTTCATCCATTTTTAGGGAGATCCGTTGCTAGAATCGAAGAAAAACCGATTTTTTTTAAAAACTTTGGGGGGCTGTAGCTCCGAGGGGGGACATTTTCGGACACGTGTTCATAGGAAAAAAAAGTCTTATTTTGGCCCCAAAAATAAGTGGTAAAAATATTTATTATCAATTTTGGGACACCCTGTATAGTGATACTGGTTTATTGCGTAGCTGTTTCATATTTTTTAACCATTGCAACGGTGGACTCATCATTGAAATTAGGAATTCCTCGAAAATCACTAAAAACGGCAAACATGCTGTGAGCAGCAGAGGCGGTTTGTGCTATTTGGCAAGCGTGTCTTTCTGCCATTTCAGGCAAAAGTATCGATTCAGTGAATCCCTTGAAGATCAATTGTTTTATATAGGTTTAAATGGAGAGAATCGGCAATTTCCATACAGTTCATGAGCCGCCAATGGTTAGCAGTTAAGTCAGTCTGTTTGTCTGCCTATAAAGCTTTGTGTGCTGTTATTGAGCTCTTCATATCAAGCTTATTGTGTCACCTGCAAATCAGTGGTGGCTCGTGTGGCGTGCGATTTATCGATGTTCACTCTATTTAACCCTTTAAAAAAATATCGATTTCTCGGGGGTTCAATTGCACCCCCTGATGACGATCGATACTTTTTCATAGTTTTAAATGGAGTAGACATCGATATACCACATTTCACGATCCGCCTCTGCTGCAGATACATGTTACTCGGTGAATCTCAGTCAGTGGCGGATCCAGCCCTCGCTAACGGGGAGGGCGAGTTTGGAATTTTCTCCCCCTAGTGACCTTCTTTTCTTTTTTCCGAACCCCCCTTTTTTTGCTTTCCCCTCTTTTCTTACTTCTTGGGCCGAACGAGGGGGGCCATCGCTCCCTTCGCCACCCCCTTGTATCCACCAACGATCTCCTTTCTCAACACAGAAAGAGTGACAAAATTTAGATGTGAATCTCCCATTATAATAGCCCACTGTCGTTTCAACGCGCGTTTAAAAGCATTTTATGAGCTTAGGAGAGAATTCCGTAAGTTTTAATTTTAGTGCTATCGTCGTTAGTTTGGGAGGTTTTTATATATCTGAATCTACCCTTATAAAGCAAAATCAATAGCCTTCAAGAGTCCTATTCAGCGCAAACAAATTTACTCAGCTATAACCTCAAATTTCCCCCGAAACTCTATGGTTAACCCATATATGCCCGCAGAATTATTTGAATTTCTAGGTGCTTTTCTCAAGAAACACAATTTGAGAACTGAAAAACACGAACAAATTAAAAACACAGCAATTATTTGGGGCAGCTAAATTTTACGAGCTAAAAACTCCCAAAATTGGTCTTTTAGTAAACTTGGTCCTAATTGACTGACATTTGGTCCAAAAATAACACATCAAGTAGGTCGCTAACGACCCACTGGGCATATGGGTTAAAACCAGGGCATCGGACCGCGGCAAAAATCGGTTCGGGTTCGGTTCGCGGTCCACACTTCACGAAAAAAAAGGTTCGCGGTTCGGTTCGGGTTCACGCGACTTTCCGGACCGCTCCGAACCGGTTCAGACATTTGTGAACCGGTTCGGAGCGGTTCGGTTCGGAGAAAATTTGGTCGAGGTCGAACATTTGAGGCGGCAGTTGAGAGGGTCAAACAACTTAAACGTACTAGTTTCATTGATTTCATACTTCAACAAGCCCTATTTGCTGCTGGGGCAAAGTTTCGCAACAGGCACATAGCTCCGAAGGCAGAGACAGAAAAAAAACTGTGGACTAATAGAAGACAACATGGGATAGAATGTATTGTTTTAGACCCTTATAACTTCAAACGAATCAGTAGACCAATAAACGTTCAGTTGCTTCAAACTAGTTTAGATATGTGACTCTGTGTAATCTTTCTATGCGAAAAGGGTTCGATACGAAAACTGCGATTTTGAGATCCATTGAATACTCACAGAGTAAATGCTCAAACTTTTCGCTCTTTCCCCTTTTCAGGTTTTTTTTCAAGACCTCTTTACGAAGCCGTTGAACCGGTTCGAACCGGGTTCAGCCAGTCGGTTCGGTTCGGGTTCGGGTTCTCCGCCTCAGTGGAAAAAAAGGTTCGCGGTTCGGTTCGCGGTTCGGAAATTCGGCGGTTCGGAGCGGTTCGCGGTTCACGGTTCGGTTCGGTCCGATGCCCTGGTTAAAACCCTTTCTTGGATAGTTTGTACACATGTGTACCATTTTACGTAACATGTGATTCGATGGAATTTAAATGGACATTTTTCAAAAAGTTGAGTGACCCATCAAAGTTCTTAAAAAGTGTCCTCTTTCGAAAGGTCTAAATAAATCTCAAAGAAACTCAAATCCAAAAATGCGTGCATGAAAGGGTTAAGTGAGATTTTGACCAATTTACTCTTTGGTAGCTCCATTAGTGTACTTTATCAGCTTCTCTAAAACGTCTGCCAAACTCCCATCGAAATTCCTGAATTTTCAAAACGGATTAACAAAAGTTGTGTGGAAATATTCGAGAACTCTTATCCAGTGGATTGCCCGGGGATCAGTAGTTTGTTCTTAAAACGCTCGTTTCGATCATCCGGTAGTTGATGCATTCGCGTAAATTTCGTTGGAAAAACTTTTGACAAAACTCGGTCAAAGTGGAGTGAGAGAGCTGAAGGGAGCTGAAGGCCGTAGCCTCTCCGGCTCTCAGTGGATCCAAACATGGATCTCTCCGGACGATGGCCATTTTTTTTTTCTCGCCGTGGGCGCCCGCAGAGAAATTTCAAAGGGGGGGGGGGGTCAACATTTTTTTAAACCCCAATGGAAGTATAGGGCTCCCCGCTCCCAGGGGAGGATAGGGAAGATTTTTTTTTTCATCCAAATAGTACTTTGAAAAAAAAAAATCGCTGAATTAGTTAAAGGTATGGACCCCTAGAAAACTGTTAATTTAACTATTTAAAATAGTTAAAAAACAGTTGAATTAACACGGCACGGTGTTATTAATATAACTAATTTAAATATTCAAACTAATAGTTTTTGAGTGGTGTCCATACTTTTAAGTATAAATTAGTTAAATTTTGCACTTTTAATTTCAGTTTGCGCAATTATTAAGCTGTTGCCAGGTGTAATCAAAAAATAATAATAATTTTGACTTACCTGATATAATGAATAAAAGGACAACACATGGTAATAAGGTAATAATAGTAAGAAAAATGTATAATTCTACTTTTATGTATACTCTTGCTAAAAATGAGTTAAAATTATAAAATAAACTAAAAATGAAGTTCGTCAACTAGTTCTACTTTGATTAACATTTCATTTGATTAAAGTTGAGAAATCTTCGACTAAAATGTATCAATAAATATGTGAGTAAACTAATCACCACATTTTTTTATAACACTCCTAGCACTTTGGCTAAAACAACCAAAATATTCATTTCATTTTATTTTGTTTGTTCATTATTCATCCTAAAACTTGGCCTGTATTGAATTCCAGGGGGTGGCGAGTGTCCCTTTTTGCCCCCCCCCCCCACGCTGCGGGCGCCCATGTTTCTCGTTTCAGGCGAGATCCGTAATTAGGAATTCGTCTTTTTCTTTCTTGTTGATGCAAACACATGTGTTAGAAAAAGATGGAGGGGTGGAACTATGAACTGACTGCAGCTCCGATTTCTGTTATTTTAGAACACATTTGACCAAATGGGCAAAGACGTAACATCTCCTAAAAGTCATTCCATCGAGCGGGTTTCTATCCATAATCTGAATCTATGATAAGCTTAAGGGGAGTCGGACAAGGATTTGGGTCAAAATTTTAAAAATTCGTTTTTTCTGCTAAAGTTGTTCCATATATCATCAGCTTTAATTTAAGACCAAGTTCACTTATGTTTGATGAGTAGTCTACTCTGGAAGAATCATTTCATAAAAAAAAAGAAAAATAGTGTTAAGTGCGTTTTGCATTTGGAGTGTTTTTTCCGTAATTTTTAAATTGTGTTTTCCCCGAGTTTGTGTTTTTTCACTCAAGAGGTACATTTTCTCAGGACCTACTCAACCGATTTTGAAAAAACTTTGGCTTGTTTGATTTGTCTCTACACCTTGCACAATTTAACACGAGCTTTTTTCAAAATTCTGTTTGGCTCAACTTTTGTGAGCCTCCAAGTGCCCAAAAATAATTAATTTTTGGAACTAAATTTTAAAAAATCATAACATTTTCAAATTTAATTTTTTTTTTTAAAAAACCTCGTGTTAAAGTGTGCAGGACAATAAGACGAATCAAACATGCCAAAGTTTCTTGAAAATCGGTTGAATAGTTTCGGAGAAAATGTTTCTTAAACATTGATGGTTTAACATGGGCTGAGATAGGCCGTCCAACTCCCTTTAAATATGTGTAGTTAAGAAGTACTATGGGCGGCAAAAGAAAGTACCATCGTAGAAATTTTCATCGCATAATCTCTCGGCTAATTTCGGAGAATTTTGCAGTTTTCGGGTATTTCAGAGTTTAACAGGATTGCCACTTGAAAGTATGCTTAAAAAAATCAAAAACGCTTCTGAAAATAATAAGAAAAATTGATCAAGAACAATTTCGATGACAGGATTTTCTTTTGCCGGCAATAGTACAATGAGCCCCGTATAACATGTACTATTGCCGTCCAAAATATGTGATTGGTAGTTGGCATGAATGTGGGTTAACTCAGTACCTTGAAAGGCACGAAGTCTTAGCAATTTTTAATGTTGGTATTTTCTCAAAACAATCTGCAAAGACTGGTATGAAAGCCGCAAAATAAACAATTTAACTGGTTTTCTCTTTCTCTAACTATGTTTCTTGTTTTGCGTAATATTGATACGAGAAGTAAAGGAAACACTCTTGATTCCCAGTGACAGGAAGACAATGGGGCAGTTGCAAGGGTCTGAAATGTTTATTGTGTTTTTTATAAAGAAAATGATAGTATACTTGACGAGCTGAGAACAACGGCACCTTTGGTTTTTTCCCAAGTGTCCCGGTTCTGGAGAAACACACTTGTAAAGTTGTAAAAAGTTGTGTGTGTGTGTATAGTGACTTTACTACGCTGTATTCCCATTTAAAACAATGCATTTTGGGCCAAAATCTCATCCCCGGAACAACAGGACTTAAGTAGAAAACAAAGGCATCTTTGTTCTCAGCTCCTCAAGTAGTTTCATCTTTTATTTTTGTGTGTGTAAAAAACACAACATTTTCAGACTCTTGCAACTGCCCCATTTTTAGCAATGCCTTTATTTTTAGAAGACCGAGTCTATGGAATAAATTGCCTGTATCACCATGTGTCCCATGTGTTCTTTTAAGAGGGATTTGTCGAGGTATTACAAAGATAGAAGATTACGTGTCGACGGAACTTGAAGGGTTAAACTGAGAAATATGATCTTTTTTTTTTTTACTTTTTTTTCTTTCTTTTTTTGGTAAAAAATAGTTTTGAGTTAAACGGGGGGCCTTTTTTTCAATTTATTTATTTATTTATATGATGATTTATTTAATTACATAATTATTGTTATAGTGGCACCTGTTTATAACGAAACCTCTTGGTAGCGGAAACCTGATGTTATCGGAAAATTTTGCCGGTCCCGTGGAATTGCTGTGGTAAATCAATGTAAACCAGCCTGCTCATAGCGGAACCTGTCCAACGCGGAAACGGAAGGTTTCAATGGCGTATTTAACGGAAAAATTGGGAGAAAAGAGGCAATATTATTAAAAATTCGGGCAACTTCTGTCTCTCAACAGTTAAAACTAGACTTTTTTTCAAATCTTAAACAGTTCAAATTTTTAGACGTTATAATTTGTAAAGTTTCAAAGTTTTAATGATTTAATAAGTTTTAAAGATTTAATTAAGTTCCAAAGTGTCGAAGGTAAATGAAGGTTAAAGGCAGTTTGCCTTTCAATTTTCAATTTTTCGTTTTTTTTCTCCATCCGGTAAACCTGCCGATAGCGGAAACCTGATATTAACGGAAAAATGTATCCGCCCCGTGAGGTTCAGTTATAAACAGGTGCCTCTGTACTTTTATTATTTTACTTTTGTCTTTTGTTCGTGTTATGTTGTTCCGAAAAAGCTCATATTTTGATCCATTGTGCGACTCTCCCATGGATATCCTCTCATGTTACGCGTGTTACACGCTCAACAATTCAGGCGAGGGGGAAGCTTAATGGATCGCTTTCCGCGCGAACTTAGCAACAGCTCAGTCAAGTTGAAAGGAGCATCCGAAAAAACATCTTTGAGTGATTTTTAAAGACGCGCCTTTGATAGACGCCTCTGTGAAACACTCTAGCATTAAAACTGGAGGAGGGAGCAGGGGGAGGATTAGTCATAAAAACCTCGGATCCCACTTGATCGCATACACGTCGAAAGAGAGGGATTAGTGCCGTAAAACCAATCCTTCGGCTCTGAAATGGGTTGTCTGATCCTTTTAAATCTTGCGTGGGCTTAGTTTTCAATTTTTAGGAACGAGCTAGCTACTTGAGCTATTCCTTATAAATTACTCAGCACTTGATGCTTGTTGCTTTAAGGTGGAGAGAGGGTAGAGAATTATGGAGGAAGGGGAGGGGGGAAGAAGAGGAGGGGGTCATTTGTAACGGAATAAGTGCCAGTCGGTAATAAAGCTATCGGCTAATGTCACCCGCTCACTTTTTCATGCCTCTCTGACTTTGCCAAGTGACACTGGATACCCTTCTATACTCTTTCATAGACCGTTGATGTTCCACGTGTGTTAATGTATAGTTAGAGCCTCAGCAGTTTAAGATGTTCCTCCTTGAAAAAAAAAAGAGTAGCTGATTTAACAATAAAAATGTTAAAAAAAATGTGCGACAGGTTCTAAATGCTGATTTTACATTATAAAAATGCTGATTTAACACCTGAAAATGCTCATTTAACTACTTCTATGGTTAAGTCAGCATTTTCATATTGTAAAATCAGCATGTAGAACTTGTCGCATATTTTTTTTAACAGTTAAATGTTCAATCAGCATTTATTTTTTTTTTTTGCAGTGCTCGAATGAGTGTCATTCATTTTCAGTGAATCACGAAACATCAAAAGAGGTTTTGTAAACAAAATCAAATTTCACAGGAGCGACGAAAAACATTGTAATTTGTCATAAAATTGTAAAAAAAAAAAATCTGTAATTTTAATGGACCGTTTTATATAGGATGCTGTATCCACTGTCTATTTAACCCTTAAGGCTTAAGTGCGCTATTTTTTTTTTTTTTTTTTTTAACTAAAAAAATTCAACATGGAGCCGTTGCAAACTTTTGCTACTGGCTTATTAATTAATTGTTCATTCGGTTGTAAAAACCTGCGCAGTGGTTTATGCAGCTGCATAAATGACGACAAGCAAAAATCACGAAATCCACACTCAAACTCATAAAGTGCTTTCAAACGCGTGATTGCCGCCTTTTAAGTTGGGATTCCCTATCTCATTAGGCCCCGCATCCTCACGAGGTGTTCTCGCGACACCACAAAAGAAGAAAAAGAAGCCTACAATATCCGTCATATGTATAGGCGGCTATCACCGCCTTTTAGCGATCTCGCGTTTGAAAGCATTTTATGAGTATGGAAATAAATTTCGTGATTTTTTAGTGCACTTATCGTCATTTTTGCAGGATTTTACACCCGAACAAACTATTAAAAATCCTCCAGCAAAAGTTTGCAACAGCTCTGTTACAAAAATGCATGAAAGGATTTTGTAAACCGTTACAAAAATTTTTTATCTCTCTTCTACGAAACTTGGTTTTGTGGACTCGAGCAAAAAATACAAACATTTATCAATTTCAGTGTCGTTTTCACGCAATTTTTCAAAAGAATCGACCCTCCATAAGGTTGCAACAAAAGTTTGCAACAGACCCATTATAAACTGTATCATCTATATCGGTCAAATGGCAGAATCCTCGGTAAGTTGAAAGAAGCCATGAATAATTGAGGCAATTTCCGGAAAAAAAAGGGCCGATAAAACAAGAGGTGGGCTCTTCAAACAAAAAACTTTGTTTTATTACAATGCTGATTTCTCAGAGAGAGCAAACCCGTTGTTTTATGGGACCTTACTGTCTCAAACTCAGTCTCAATGGGGCAGTTGCAGGGGTCTAAAATGTTGAGTTTTTTATAAAGAAAATTAAAGTACTTGACGCGCTGAGAACAAAGATACCTTTGGTTTCAAATTAAGTCCTATTGTTCCGGAGATAAGATTTTGACCCAAAATACATTGTTTTAAATGGGAATTCCGCGTAGTGACGTCACTGCGCTCACGGTTTTTTTTAACTTTACACGTGTGTATCTCCAAAACCGCGAAACTTGTGAAAAAACCAAAGGCACCACTGTCTTCAGCTCATCAAGTACTATCATTCCCGCTATAAAATACACAACATTTTAGACCCTTGCAACTGCCCCATTATACCCATGCTCTCGTGCACCCTTTCTGCATGAAAATAAACCGATGCACAACGATTGAATCGATGGAAAGACGCGCTAAACACCGGCCAATCGCGATTCGTTCGTTTGCGGTTTTGCAGAATGCATAGTTTCACACATAATCATGTCAGCGCGGCGCCAGCGTGTTCCCAGTAAGAAATTTAAGCAGCCATTTACGGACCGATACAGTTATAAATTAGATGTGGTACATAGGTGGGGTTGAGGGGAAGGCTTTTCGGTGATTTAAGCCCCTCGGAGGCCGCGGCCCGTGCGTGGAAGATAATAGAATCGCATGGTTTGATTCGCGGCGGCAATGGCAGGCAGAGCGAGGGTGCTCACATGCAGGGCTGCCGTTTTGCGTAGAATCAATGCTATTTTTCAATTCACCGATGATTCCACCGGTTGAGAAAAGATTACACAGCTCAGTTCAGTGTATGACTGTAATGCACGAAAATACTCTGATCTGTAATCTTTCCTCAATCGGTGGAAACTCCGTTGATTAATTAAAATATCCGCAAGTTTTTTAAAGTCATCGACGACTCCACCGGATGAGAAAAGATTACAGATGCGAGTATTTCAGTTTATCATAGTCATGCACTGAACTGAATTGTGTAATCTTTTCTCAACCGGTGGAATCATCGGTGAATAGAAAAATAGCATTAATTCTACGCAAAACGGCAGCCCTGCTCACAGGCTTCTAAGGGTGGGTGGGGGGTGTGGAGGGAGGGGGGGGATAAAATAGGTGCTGCGCTGCATGGCGTGCATAGAGGGGGCGACGGTTCAAGGGGGGGGGGATGGGAACAACTGTAAATAATGACGGTTCGCGGCGTGAAAACGATGTAAATCTTATCGGTGTAAAACCTTACGTGCGGACGGGGGGGGGGAGTGGGGAGCAGGGCAAAATTTTTCTTCCCCGTGTTTCTTTTTCCGCATTGTTTCCGGTTTTGCACCGCACTTCGGACCGCCGATTATAGAGAGCATCCATTGTAAATTTTACACTATATATATACGCCTATTTTTTGCGCTACGATAGCTCCATAGTCAAGCTCTAATTCTAGTTCTTTAATCAAGCTATTTTTATTAATTTCTAATTCTATTTTTTTTTTTTTTTTTTTTTTTGTTCCAGGTGAGAATGCATTCAAATTTTTCGTTTTTCTAACTTCTGTGTACGAGAGGTTGTCATTAGATTGAGTAAGTGCACGTTCCGTTGGACTAATTATTTCAAGGTTTCTTCATAACTATTTTATTAGACACGAATTAATTATAAATTATCAGTTCAATAATTTAAGTTTATTATTATTTTTTTTTTTTTTTTTTTTTTTAAAAAAGTATGTATTTTTTGTGGGTGTTTTTGTAGTCCACTCTGACATTTCCCTGGTAAAAAATAATCAGCTAAATATCATCATGTTGACAGTTAGCATGAAATTTGAGACCTGCGACATCATCATGATATCATTATGACGTCAACAAAGATTATGCTGTTATGTTGACATTGTTTACGTCATCATGATGTCATGATGATATCAGGTCTCAAATCTCATACTAACTGCCAACATGATGACATTTAGCTGATTATTTTTACCAGGGTTTTGAAAAATATTTAAGTGTCAATTAAATACTATTATTATATTCATGCCATATTTTGAAATGACTTGTTGGAACCCCAAAATTCATTCAGAATAGGACATTCTGTTTTGGAACAATTTCATTGTACAAGAGTGATGAGCACTCTCACATGCTCCAAACCAGAACGGTCAGAGACAAAATAAGAATGTCATGGCTATTTAGATGTTTGTGTAGAACAGGTCACTTACCCATAGGTCCCGGGTTCGAATCCCAGCCGATGTGACAAGATTTTGTGGACTCCGAACTTGTCACCTCGGAATGACATGCGAATGGAGTTTTTTCTTTCTTTTATCTTCTTTTTTTCTTCTCTCTTCCATTTTGTTTGTTAATCTTGGTTGGGGAAAGAGAACTTTTAAAACTTAAACTAACAAATAAAAAAAGATTAAAAAAAAAAATAAAAAAAAAAAAAAAAATAAATACCAACGACCCAAGCAGAACTGATTGAGATTATTGTGTTGGTACTCCCAGACAAAACTTCCATCAAATGTCCAAATCATTGCCTGTGTTGAACTCCAGTTTATTGATCCGAAACTTCATCCAAAAGTGGCGTCTTCTTCCTTCGTGGATCCGGTTTTTTAAAGTCTACTTGAATTAATTCATTTTTCTCTTTGGGGCTCTATAAGTGAAAAATTGCATTTTTGTGAGGAAAATAGGAATTTCACTGATTCCTCATTTCGTTAGAAACCATCAATTTTCTGGAACGGGGGAAAGGAAATGATGGCAATTATTTGAGAGCGCCTTCACGACGATACGATGCAACTCTGTAGAGCATGAATTTTATCTGTTTTCCTTCCCTCTTCGTTCCTTGCAAGTTGCAAGCGCTCGTTGCGCCACACAGTGGGGTAAGTTAATGGGAAGGGTCAGACATGGAATTTAGGATTAAAAATTTAAATTTGAGTGTCTTCAGAGTCAACAAAAAAATTATAAGAGGTGATTCTTGAAGAAAATTTTACAATAAAATGAATGAAACCACTTTCAAACTTCTACGCTGCGTATTATCAAATATATAGATGCATTTAAAGTCATCACGCTGTGTCTGGCCTCTATCATTGATTCCGTCCTCTGTGCGCCACGACCGTCATAAAAGTTGTAAGTGCAGTAGGATGCACGGGCACTTTAATCATTAAAAAAGATTCGTAACAAGTTTTGGCTCTAGGTCTCTGCCCCGTTCAAACAATCAGTTCTCATGTTTCTCGCTCGAATAAACTCCTTGTATAGTGTATACCCGCACCGTTTTGTTTTATCAGTCAAAATCTCTTCAATGGAAATTGCTGATGTAATTGGATGGCTTCAAGAAAGGACGTCCAATTTTGTGAAACGTGCGTCCTGAATTCTTTGGCAGCAGAGCAAGTAATTCAGGGCCCGGGTCTCGGTCTCTCCCGTTGCCTCTAATAAGGGCTTCATTTTTTTAGTCTAAAGTGGAATCCTAAAATATTCCAGCCGTTCTATAAGTTTAAGTAACGGACTTCAGGAGGGATTTGGCTAAGGAACGTTGCATTTTGTTTATTCACGGAAAAAGAGACTAGCCTCGTTTATGCGAGAGATCGATCTGAACCTGGGTTGAGTCAACCCGGGTCCAACTCGGGTTAGCGCATAAACACCCGTATATTTGAACTCGAGTTCAAAGGATTTCTTTCTTCTTCTTCACTGTGTTTGTTTACATTTGTGACGAAAATGGCGGCGATGCTTGGTGCGGTACGCACAAGTGCAATCGCATAAGACGTGTGTTTAACCTGGCTCGAATTGGTGACATCGATGCCGCGTGAACGGGTTCTGAACTCCGAGGTGTTTATATGCGTGAAATCCGACTCGACTCGGGTTTGAATCGGGGTCGAGATCCGAAGTCCAGCGAGATCCGATGTGTTTATGCGAGCATCTCAACTCGGGTTCAGCTGAACTCGGGTTCTAGAACCCGGGTTGAGATGCTCACATTAACGAGGCCAGTACTGGTAGAATTTACCATCTGCAAAGCTGCTTTTGGTGTCTACTAGCAAGTATGGTAAATTTCACCATAATATGGTAAATGCATCGTACCTTGTAGTAAATTAAAGGTTACATGTCGGTACATTTTAACATAATCTGCATGGTGGAATTCATCATACTTGATAGCAGATTCCATAATCAGCTATGCAGATGGTAAAATTCTACCAGTCTTTATTTCCCGTTTTTGATATATGTTATGAGAGGAAAAAATTATCGAAATGTTGGATTTCCGATGAAAACACTCAAATTTTGATGTTTTGCATGCGTGGGCTTACAATGACAAATTGCAACCTAGCCAAATTGTAAGTTCCGCAACTGCCGAAGTTTAAAATTCAATTTTGAGATCCTTGCTCTTCAAGTTACTGATTCTTTTTTTGGGATTCTTGCTTTTTATTTTAAAATTATCATCGTGTTTTTTTTTTTTTTTTGACTTGTTAGTTTTCCTCATTGGTGTCGCGTGTCGTTTGGCAACGCTCCATTCCGTCAATTTAAACCTATATATAAAATATCGATTTGATGGAATTCATGGAATGCACTGTGCACCTCTAATAGTTCGACCTTTTTCATGAGTAAGTAATCGGACAAATTTCAGAGTTGCCAAACTGTACGCGACGCCACCCGTTTTCGTATTTCAGGCAAATTTAGTTCCTTCTCCTTTCGCCGCAATGGGGCAGTTACAAGGGTCTGAAATATTGTGTTTTTTTAAAGAAAATATCAGTACTTGATGAGCTGAGAACAAAGATATTTTTGGTTTCTAATTGAGTCCCATTGTTCCATAGATGAGATTTTGGCCTAAAATACAAATTTATAAATGGGAATTCCGCGTAGTGACGTCACTACGCACACGATTTTTTACAAATGTGCACGTGTATTTCTCCGAAACCTGGACACTTAAGAAAAACAAAAGACGCCATTGTTCTCAAGTCAAGTTCTACCATTTTTTTTTATAGAAAACACAACATTTCAGACCCTTGCAACCGCCCCATTTCTCATGAAAAGTTGATTGTAAAGTATAATTTTTAGTTGACTTTTGTCGCCTAAAATTTGCAAAACGCACTGATTCTAGTTACCAGACAAAGCAGAATTCAACTTGATGAGCACGACAATTAGTGCACGGCCCAACTTTCTGCAATCTTATTCTTAGTCCTGGACACGTCGTAAGATTATTTTGTTTACCCATGAATAAACCAAGAAGAGTGAACTTACAAATGCATTTATTCCACTCTATGCCGGTAATTAGATAAAGAAATATTTTTTTAAGGGAGCCCCCAAGTCAAGTCAAGTAAAGTCAAGGCGAAGGAGTTTATCTTTCGGTGTTTGCTTCCCAAGGAACAAAACGAGTTCGGGCTCCTTCGAATATGCGCGGCGGGTTGCCGCAAAGCTGTTTTAATGCAACGTGCAAACTGAAATTTAATTTTAGCGCAGAGCACTCGTACGTCACTTGTCAGATCTCTCCTAAGAACCGGGGATACCCTCAATGTACCTCGCATTTTAAGCGAGAAATCCGGCAACACTGTGTGCCATCCTAGGGACCGAGAAGAAACGTGAGCGAGTTGAACTCCATCGACGCGACAATTCAATAAATAGTTGCCAGATTTATCGAAAAAGTAATCGGATCCTCCCCACACTGAGAGATTTTTTTTTTTTTTTTAATCCAAGGTATATTTCGTTTGTGTTTAAGAAACTGCACTGTGGAATATTGACTATAAGGGAACATTCCTCTAACCCAAGGAAAATGTCTGCTGCTGATTCTCCTTCATGAAATCAGAACTTTATTTCGCGCAAGGAAAACTGTCCCTAGTACACGTGGTTCCTTGTTTTTAAGGAAGTGATTTCTCTCAGAAAATGGAGAGGCTGATACGTGTTAACAGTGTCAAGGTGTATCAGCATTGGCGATCTGATTCTGGTTTGTCTCCTCCATATGTTTTGTTACCCTTAAACATGCTGCTTTTAAATGAAAGTGCAAGTGTTTTAGAGTGGCTATGTCTAAAAACAGAATTCTAGAACAAACTATCCAAGTGAGAAAATTCGACTTGTTTCTGTCAAGTGTCACACAAGCACATCTATATTAAGACTACCGTGTTAAAGTTGAAAGTGACTGAACACAATATCCAGTTCTCAGCAATTAGATTATCTAACGCAGTGCCGTTAGATACGAGAAAATCTTTTCAAGATGGCAATGTCAACCTATGTTTTTCTCAATTAAATCAACTGTTATTAGTGAAAGCACCATACGAGCATGATGACCTTTAAAATTAACAACCAAATTATACAATTTGTGATGATTGCATTTGATTGTTACAATGTTAGTGATTACTTCTAAACTGGATCCGTTGCCGTAAGGCTCAATTGTATAAAAATGAAAATAAATAAATAAATAAATAAATAAATAAATAAGTAAATAAATAAATAAATAAATAAATAAATAAGTAAAAAAATAAGTGTCAATTTCTTTATCGTACTAATCCTTCCAAAAGAAACTGCTATGTCGATTGTTGTGTCCACATGATATCCACTCTCAAACACTCGCGTTTTTCGTTTAGAACCAATTTCAAGTGTATTTGTGTCAACTTATTTTTTTAAGGTTAAAAAAAATGAGGCAAACAAACTGAGCCCTTGTAAAATATCTATATTAGATGTTCATCATGGCTGTCTCCTTGAAGGTTTCAAAATCACATTCCATAAATCCTTTCTATCGCTATAAATCGTTGGCAGTGGCGATTCGGACATGGGAACAACAATGTATTCTCTCCATTTAAACCTATGTAAAACAATCAATCCTCTGGAGGGTCAATTGCACGCCCAAAAAATCGATACTTTTACATAAGTTCAAATGGCAAATAAGCACGGTCACCAAATTGCACGAGCCGCCACTAATCGTTGGGTTCCTCATTCAAATTTTACTTAATCCGTTGATTTATTTGACTAAATACGCATTTGGCAACCGTGTACGACACGGAAGATACGAACATGAGCAGATAAAATTTCGATATTGTTTTTTTGCCTCGTGGTGACGGAGGGAGCGGGGTTATATACGAGCGCGACATCTCACGGAAAGCGTATAGCTTCGATCGCGGCGGTTATCGCGAAACCATTTAGTGTCGACTTTTTATGGTTCGGAAATTAATAAATTCGAAAGTGACGCGCGAGCGCAGAGGCGTATCTTTAAATGTGTCCTCTCTCTCTCTCTCTCTCTCTCTCTCTCTCTCTCTCTCTCTCTCTCTCTCTCTCTCTCTCTCTCTCTCTCTCTCTCTCTCTCTCTCTCTGTCTCTCTGGTTGCCCCTTCGTTGAACCCTCATCTCATGTGTTTTGGAATAAAACAGATAGGGGCTAGAGTCACATGATCACTCCTCGCTCCATCATGTCGTTGCACCCGTGTTAAAATGGGTAAAAGAGAGATAGAGACAGAGAGAAAAAACAGATTTTTTTGTTCGCCTCTGGACATGAGATGTCAAGAAATTTAGATTCCTGTGGCTTGTTTGGAATAGAGTGAGGAGGATAGTCGGATTGAAGTCGCTGTTACATTTGCCACTCGCGTCACCTGTCATAACCTCTCGTGATGGGAGGGAAGAGGATGTGCCATAAACATTGGCGGATACAGGCGTTTGTCTTTCTCTGTCTCCTTCCATTTGAACTTATGTGTTAGAAAAGGACAGCAGATGGGGCCATCACGTGACTTTGGCCCCCTCTTCTGTCCTTGTCTAATGCACGTTTTCAAATGGTAGGAAAGGGAGAAAGACAATGCCCTGTATCCGCCCAAGGCCATAAATGTTCCAAGCGGGGGAGCAGCTCTGGTAAATTTAATTATTCTACTCTCTATCTATCTTTATTACTTTCTCACTGCTAAAAAAGTTAGAAATAGAGAAAGTATTGCAATGGTGCAGAGATTTTAAAGGTTTTTTGTTTCGATTCTAGGCCCACTATACTAAGTAAATCATGATAATTACAAAATAACTGACTCTCGTCATGCCTATAATACTATCCTAAAGAATATTCATCCATGAAGTTTCAATATTCTTTCCAAAGGTGGCTTGGAGGTGCAGTAAATGCACAACATTTCTGTGGCGTCTGTCTTTTCCGCTTGTCTGTCTGTCTGTATCCATAAAGCATGAAACCCAGCATAACTTTTTAGCTATTGATTCAAATCCATCCAAATTTTGCAGAGATGTTGCTGCTAACATTCCTAAAAGGGAAATTTTTTGTTCTTTGTCTTTTTTTTTCTTTTTTTTTCAATTTTAAATTTTTAGGTTAGTTATGGATGACAAATGGTTTCCATTAAAATCAATGGATTAGTCAAAACAGGGAAAAATTTAAATGTTTCAAACATGGATCTTTGGATTTGGATAGAAATATTGAAGGGGAGTCTGGGGTTCTCCACTAGAATATCAAAAGGGGGTCTGGAGGTCTCTAACAGAATATCAAAGAAGTTCTGGGAGTCTCTCATAGAATATCAAAGGGGGGTCTAGGAGTCTCCTCCAGAATATTGAAGAGCAGGGGATCTGGGGGTCTCCCCCAGATTTTTGATGTGAGAAAGTGTTCATAGGGTATTCCCTACAGTTTATTGTTTTACAGTTTATACTGGCAGTACCAATGGAGAATGTGAGATTCATATCAAACTTGGTCGAAGAGAAAAAAATCGATAGCACGAAGTTAAGGGGGCACGCCCCCCCCCCCCGAAGGAAACTTTGTCGTTTTTTATTCGCGATAAAAATGCTGATGATGCTGCTTCGTGAGACGCGCCATAACATTTGCATGGACCATTAGACCACGATCGCTACGTTTCCAACTCGCGAATCCTATTATGCAAAGAACTTAATTGGATTTCGACTGTTGCTTGCCTCGAGAAAGCCTGCAAACGCCCCCGTCAAAGATTGTGAACTCCATGTCTGAGGTTTTGGGGGGCGGCGACATCGACGGAAACGGCGAACAGTAGAGTGGAGATGACGGTTGTGGCGGGAAAATTCAAATGAATCAATAAGCAGGGGCCTAAACAGGATTTCGGGGGCTCGGAGCTTTGTGGGCTGTTGTCTAAGAGTTCGGGCCCCTGTCGCAGTGCTGTGGATCAAAAGCCTAGGTCAAAGCCCCCCCTCCCCCCCCCCCCCCGACGTTCGTGCCAATCAGATGCAAAGGTGATTTATTTCAATGAGTCTTGTCAGAAAACTTTTGCCGTAAGAATATGGATCATTGATTCGAATGCGAATTGACTATAGGCTGTCCCAGAAATGATTGGACTTGACAACTGTAGCTTTGAATGAAAACATCAGCTTCCATCCACAAATGGAGCAACCTGATTGGTCAGGAGCAGTAAGAAGCTGATGTTTTCATGAAAACCATACAAGTGTCAAATCCAATCTTTTCTGCGGGACAAGCTATAACGAGCTTTATCAATAGTTCAGCTTTAGTATAATGTTACAAGTCCTATCCCGAAGTGTGATGGCATGATCGATCTGATTTTAGTTTGTTTTCCTATTTGTTTTTGTTTTTGGTTTTTGTTTTTTATTTTGTTTGTTTTTTGTTTTTGTTTTTGTTTTTTTTTTAACCTTAAAAAGAAAGTTCTGACAAAGCCCCTTGAAATTGATTTTAAATGAAAGTGTAAGTGAGTTAGAGTAGCTGTATCTTGACAGAAAAATCGATGTGAGTGTTTCTTTTGGAAGGTTTTGCTCGCTAGAGAAACTGACACATGACAGATGCAGGCAAAATTTTCTCACCTGGATAGTTGACGTGTGTTTGTCCTATTTGTAAGTCCTGAAAGCCTCTATAAAACACTTGAACTTTCGTTTAAAACCAATTTCCACTACAATAATTACAATTTTTTATTCGAAGTTAAAGAAAATGAGGCAAACAAACTAGTGGGCCGAACACTTACTTACATCGTTCAACCGATCGTTGAGACTGTGTACGAGTGATTCTATTGGTCGAATATTGTAAAACTTAGCCGTTGCTATGGTGACTATCGTTATAGTGTCCGTTTTTTAAAGGTTACTCATGAATAGCCTTTATAAAACGAGACTCTTAACGATGGTTACCATAGCAACAGCCAAGTTTTGCAATTTCCGACCAATACCATCACTCGTAGACAGTTTTAACGATCGGTTTAACGATATAGTAAATGATCGGCCCGCAAATATTAGATCGTCCATGCTATTATACTTTGGAATAGGACTTATACCATGTAGAGCTCGTTTCACGAAAGTTGGCCGATGACAGATCGTACCGTTCACTGCGCAAAGACGAATTTGCGTTCTTGCACATGCGCAAAAACGCAAACTCGTGTCTGCGCAGTACACAAACCCTTCTGTCATCGGCCAACTTTCGTGAAACGACCTCTATCAGCCTCTCTATTACTATACCTCGTTGGATAGGAGTGTCTTATGGTACCTGTCAGTGGCGTAGCGTGCAATTTGGCAACGTTGCAGTTTGTCCATTTTAACTCATGAAAAAGATCGAAGTATTGGGTGTTCGGTGAACAACTTCGTATTCGACCTTTCACATGGGTCTAAATAGGCATCGCACAACGTTGCCAAATTGCACGCTATGCCACTGGTACCTGTGTAGTTTCACCAATACGCCTGAAACTTTAAAGTCATTTTGTGAGTCTGTGAGTGAATTTCGTAATTTTTTAATAGGCTCATCGTAATTTTCGCTGGATTTTCCTTATGCATTAAATATTCAATCGCTTACTGCAAAAATTAGCAAGAGCCCGATTCATCCCTTAATCTACCGAAACAAGCTACAAACTTCGACTTCATCCGGAAGTATTTGATTTTCGGTCGATTCATTGACTGACGGCCCGCTGATAAAATATCGCATGTTTGATAAATCGGACGATTCGTCTCACGGCGTGTCGAGGCTTCGCGACTTATTTCTTGAAGTGATTAAAATTTCAACTCAAACTTTCGCGGTGGCACTGCTCTCCTGCTGCCTCGTCCTCTCTGCTCTTTGTTGACTTTTAAAGTTTCACTGTTGAGATTCAAAAGTGTTTGTTCCTAAGGGGAGTTTAATTTTGCATCAACAACCATCGTGCATCCTCTCTCTCTCTCTCTCTCTCTCTTTCTCTCTCTCTCTCTCTCTCTCTCTCTCTCTCCTCTCTCTCTCTCTCTCTCTCTCTCTCTCTCTCTCTCTCTCTCTCTCTCTCTCTGTCTCTCCCTTGCCTTATTTTCCGTGTTTTCACTTTTGTTTGAGGACGCGACTCTCTCCTCTCTCTCTCTCTCTCTCTCTCTCTCTCTCTCTCTCTCTCTCTCTCTCTCTCTCTCTCTTGTTCGTCCATCCGACTCTTTAATAGCCTTCCACAGAGTCTTAGAGAGGAAACAAGCCTAAACATATTTAAAAACCAAGTCAAATCGATATTGTTGGAAAAATACAGTTAGAATTGGGACTGACAGGGATGTATTGCTAGTCTTCTGTAAGGACTAGTAATGCGTTTTGTTGGTTTAGGTTTTGGTTGGGTTTTTCCAGTAATATCGATTTGACTTGCCAAAACCTCTGTGATAACTTTCCCGCATTTTTTGTAACTTTCTTTCTTGTGTTCTTTTATTTTTAGTATTCATTTGTTTTTATTTTTATTATTTATTATTATGATTATTTATTGTTACGATTATTTATTTTCATGATTATTTATTTATTATTTATGATTATCTACTTTTATTATTATTATTATTTATGATTATTTATTATTATTATTTCGTTTTCGTCTTTGTTAGTTTTCTAAGCAGTAATCATATCTTTTTACTGTTTATATTTAAGTTAGCATTTTTTGTAACGATTTGTGTCTTTTTAACTGATGATAGGGAAGATAGGAACGCCAAGGTCCTACTATCGTCAGTATAATAAATTCAATTCAATTCAATTCAATTCAATTCTCTCTCTCTCTCTCTCTCTCTCTCTCTCTCTCTCTCTCTCTCTCTCTCCTTTCTTCTCCTTTCTCCAATCCTCTCTGATTTTCACACCAAGAGTTTGTTGTGTCTTCAATACTAGTACTCACAACTCACGCTTGTGGAGTTTATTTCTTGTCTCAGCTAAAAATTAAAAAAGATTGAATGCAGTTGGTTAGAAATCCTCCGACTCAGAAAATCTCTTGACTTGCACAGGAAGAAATATGAATGGTAAAATTGCAAAAAAAAAAAAAAAAAAAAAAAAAAAAAAAAACAGGAATACACCATAAATGGGGCTCTTGCAAACTTCGCTGCGAGCGAATGAATAGTCCAACCTGCGGGCCGATTCTTGAAATTCACGACTTTTGGGTAGACTGGATAAGAATGGAAAACGGTGATTGGTGGAGACGAGTCACGTGGTTGCCCAGTCTAATCAAAATACGGAATGGATTAGATAATTTATCGGGCAGTCTTGGAGTACCCGATAACTTATCTAATCCATTCCGTATTTTGATTAGACTGGGCAACCACGTGACTCGTCTCCACCAATCACCGTTTTCCATTCTTATCCAGTCTACCCAAAAGTCGTGAATTTCAAGGATCGGCCCGCAGATGTACTTACCAGCGAAAGTTACGGAAATCACACTAAGGAAGTCTTAAATTAAGTAATTAACTCACATTATGCTGCTATACCGGCAAGATTGTAATGGCAGTTCAATGCAGGTATCATGGGAGATTCCTTTCAAATATGTCAATTTCTCTACGGATACACAGAGACATGTCTCAATTTAGATAGGAATCTCTCGTGGCACCTGCTTCTCTCCACCATTAAACACGATTTCAAGAGTGAATTTCGTGATTTTTTAGTGTACTCATCGTCATTTTTTTCTAGATTTTATGCAAGAATCAATCCCCTTTAGCAAAGTTTGCAAGAGCCCCATTGCAAAAATGGGTCTGTTGTAAACTTTTTCTACAGCAAAATGGAGTGTTGATTCTAATGTAAAATCGCAAGGAAATTCTATTTGTGACATCAAATAATCATAAAATGCAATAATAAACTCACAAAAGGCGTTTCACTGAAGTCCAAGATGGCGGGCAAAGAGCGAGTCAACCTGTGTGCAAGCAGTATGAACATCAAAGATGTCTGACGCCGTAACTCATGCTAGAATGTAAACATCGAAGACTGTCCAAAAATCAGTTTTATAAAATCTGTAGTTTTATTAGACGGTGCAACCACGTAGCATTTCTTCACCTATCACCGTTTTCCATTCTTATACACTTATACAGTCCATTTAAAAGTCTTAAATTTCGAGGATTGGCCTCCGGCGGAACTTACACATTCATTAGCAAAATACTCGCTGCAAAAGCAGTATCCTTGGTAGATTTACGTGCAGGTCGGAATATCAACGGCATCTTCAACGAGCTATCCTCCCCGCACCCTTTTCTTCTTTCATAAATGAATTTCAAAAATTGTGTAGGCACACTGATCCCCCCCCTTCGTTATTTTACTTGGAAATAAACACATGAAATCGCAGAAGAAGGAGTTTGCATTGCAGCTAAGATTAGCAACGAATGATTTTAAGCCGGGCACTCAAAATCGGGACCTTACCGTGGAGATTCATACAAAGGCTCGGCTGTCTTATAAAAGTCGAACCTCCAAGGCAGGAATTTCTCATAAGTCTGGCCGTAGTCTGAAAGCTGGAGCGTATTGTGGATCGACACATTCTGAAAGCAATATAAAGGCGCGACTTATCGCGCGCGACGTCCGTGGGCACCGCCGCGCCGTGCGGTGTGTGACAGAGAGAGCGAAAGTTGCCTGAAACGGATACTGCGAATGGAGGAGCAAAGAAGGTTAAGAGGAATCCCAACAGAACTCGAGAGCGAATTCCTTACTGACGTCTGACAAACGGACGAGTTTGAGAAGTAGAAAGAGATAAATTCTGAGACTGGGTGAGATGGGGTGGATAGTGAGAGAGAGAGAGAGAGAGAGAGAGAGAGAGAGAGAGAGAGAGAGAGAGAGAGAGAGAGAGAGAGAGAGAGAGAGAGAGAGAGAGAGAGAGAGATGTATAAAAGACAGAAAAGAGCAAGACATAGAGAGAAATAGAGAGGGAGAGAGAATGAGGGAGACGGAGAGGGGATGAGGGAGAGGGAGAAAGAGTGAGAGAAGAGAGAGAAAGAACGAGTGAGAGGGCGAAATCGAGATGAAGACTTTTGACAAAGGCTTAAAACCAAAAGTCCGTCAGCTTGGTTGCTTTGCCACGTCGCGGGATTGATTGTTGCCAGCTCTTGCGCAGGTATGGCTATTGTCTATTGACTATCGAAAAAGAACAAAAAAAATAGCCCTGTTCACAACAAAGACGACTTATCAAAGATTCCTTGATAGATTTTGCCTCCTCTTAGATCTTAGTCTTTACTCGATCGTTCAACTTCTTGTTTGGAAATGAGACTTAAAATTTAATTTCCCGCCTTTCTCTTGAAAGGTGGCCTTCTTTACTAAACCCTACCCGTATAGCCGTAGCCAGGATATTTTCTTTCTCTCTCTTTGCCCATTTAAACGCATGTGTTAGAAAAGGACAGAGAGAGGGGCTGAAGTCACGTGACAGCTCCTATATCAATCCTTTTCTGACACCTGCGTTTAAACGGGCCAAGAGAGAGGTATAGACAATATCCTGGCTACGGCTATGCCTACCCGATATATCAGTGGGCCGGTTTTACTGAAAATACTCGACCAATGTTTTCAGTTAAAGTCATAAATCGAACAGCTGAGGAGAGATTCAAAACAAAACGCTATGGAACCAGGGGAGTGATCACGGAGGATCGTTTCGTTTTGGTATCGTTATCGTTATCGTTTACGTGTAGCCTTATGGGTGGCTCAACTGATCGAATCGGTTTGAGCCCCTCGTAACGATTGAAACGGACGAAAGGAAGCGATGAGTCGGAGGCTGTCGAAATCTCGATCGTTTGAAGTAGGAAGAGGTGAGGAGGGGATCACCTGCGCGATCGAGTTGCGCAGAAGCAAGCCCATTTGATTTAATGCAAACGATAACGATAACGATACCAAAACGAAACGATCCTCCGTGATCACCCCCCCCAGTTTATTTAAGTGGAATGCCTCGGAACTTATACAATCTGTGACAGCCACGATCGCAAACTAACTACCGACGCACTATGGTCTGAGATCGTCAAAAAGTGGCCAAAAATCAGAAAGTCAATTTCTCATCAATTTATCATTTAAAAACTTTTAAGACCAATTTTAATCACAGAAAACACTTTACAACAAGTAATTCAACTGCAAAAATGTCAATGAAAAGTCTGCAATTAAGCTTAAAAGGTCGAAAACTATGATTGTTGATGGCTATTTTTTACTGATTTTTTGCCACTTTTTTCAATCTCATACCATAGTGTAACGCGACCGACGTTTAGAAAACCAATTCTATGATGTAAATGTTAATTAGGTTGTATTCCCCGCTTATTTGGCGTTGCTATTAAAGTTTGTTTTTGTTATCAGTAACTCATTCATATGCACGGTCTTTGCCGTCGCACGTCGCACGAGGTCACTGTGAGAACTAATCGTGCGTAGATAACTATTCGTACTTGACTGCTGTGGTCTTGCCTATCCAAAGAATTGAAGGGGCTCTTAGTGCCGATTACCTCTTTGCGAAATGATCCGTCCATAGATAACTGTTCGTACTTGACTGATGTGGTTTTGCCTATTCAAAGAATTGAAGGAGCTATTAGTGCCGATTGCCTCTCCGAAATTATTCGTCATCGGTCACTCTATGCGTAATTTTATTGAACTTGACTGCTTAGGTCTTGGCTATTCGAAGAATTGAAGGGACAATTTTAGTGACGATTGCCTTACCGAAATGATTCGTCTATTCATACTTGATTGCCGTGGTTTTGCCTATTCATGGAATTGAAGGAGCTTTTTGTGGCATTGCATCTGAGAGACGGACTGTGCGTCATGAAGTTTTTGTGATTGACTGCTACTGTGTCTTTTCTTATTCTAAGAATCGTAGCATTTAGTTTCAGCAATCGCTTTTATCACTCTATGCCAGATTCTCTGCAAGCCTATCACGCGAGGTAGTTTTAGAGCAGGTCTATGGCTGGTTGAGCCGTACCAGTCTCTATCACTGTACAGCAGACTACTATAATTAGTATCGCGATGAAACTGCTTTTTCCTTCTAGTCTTTTTTCCCCATCGGATTTTAAAACAAAAAACCAATTTAAAAAAAAAAAAAAAAAAAAAAAGGATTTTTGTGCGGCATCGAATACTGGCTTTACTTGAGAGCTAATTTAGGTTTTCTTATCCTCTGGATACTATTCAATTTTGCATCTTTCCCCTATGTAGTGAATACTGTTGAAGCCTAATATGACCCTCTTAGCTGAACAAAGGAAGAAGTATGATAATTGTTCGACTCTTGAGTGATTTTCTGATCAAACACGGCTTATAATTATTTATCTGGTGTCACTTAACGTTATAATAGCAATCAATAATACATTCATTTGTCATGAGTTACTCGTACTTATATTGTCTTTTTATCTGATCAGCAATGAAGAACGTCATGAAATTAGTCACGCAAATAGTAACCAAAGTAAAAAAAAACAGGACTGAATTGTATCTTTAGCGGTGGAATGAGAAAATGGCGTCTCGTTTGCTAGACTGGCTATGATTCCATATATGAGGTTTCAAAAAGGTTTTCAGCTACTTAGTTACTGAAGATTTTTAAGCAATCGCTCGATCTATGCAAGTTTATAAAGTCGATCAAGTGTCCAAATTGCAAGGGAGAAGGAATGAAGGAAAAATTTCTGGGCCGATTTCCCCTGCGGAGAAATTTGTCTGACAAGTGTGTGGGTGTTCACTGTTTGAACCGACAATTGAAAAATCAACAAATTTCGCTGTTGCCGGATGGTTCTTACGTAAATCGTCGGAAATTGATTTTACAAACTCCTCTCGCAACTGATTTGAGCACTTGTTTTAGATAATGACAGAAATAGGTACTTAACTTACGTTCCCTGGTAAAAGTGTTCCATTAATTTCCAAGACCAAACTTCCTTGGGCATTATTTCCGAGGGCAAATTATTCTTTTTCCATAAAATTTCATCAAATTCCGAGGGCTTTCCACGGGGTTTCACTCATATTCCATTTAATATCATAGAAAGATAATAACTAATCACGGAATTTTGGTCATGGAAATACACGGAACACTTTTACCAGGGTTACATTATGGTACCTTTATCTATCCTTCTCGAAAGGGGTCTCTGCACCTGCGAATTTAGAAGCGCGAATTGACTGTTTGAGCCAATGGGCTTCTTTGTTGTCGATACATCAAACTCGACCCGCATCGTCTTCAAGGCGCAGCTCATTGGGTCAATCAGTTTATTCGCGTTTTTAAATTCGCAGGTGGAGAGGACCCCTTCACACATATTGTGACAAAGTGCGGAAAGGGATTGATGCCAACAAATCCCAGAATGGGGCTATTGCACACTTTTGCTATAAGCGATTTAATAGTCGATTATGGCGTAAAATCCTCAAGAAATAACGATGGCGGCACTAAAAACTTCCAAAATCCACTCCTAAACTCAATAAACGCAGTTATTTGCGCGAGCGTAATGGTGGCCGAAGGCACTAACAATGGGAGATTCCTATCTTAATTTCGTCACTCTTTCTATGTTGACAAGGATGATTCACAGAGTAAATAGTCATCAGAGTGATGATCCACATCCGATGAATGGTGCCGCAACACCTAGTGACACCGGTGTCAAATGAAAGTAGTCTCTTATTGGTCACTTCTTGATGGAGTTTCAGAATTGTTAGATGGGAATCTCCCATTGTTAGGGCCTTCGGCCATCATTACGCTCGCGCAAATAACTGCAATTATTGAGTTTAGGAGTGGATTTTGGAAGTTTTTAGTGCCGCCATCGTTATTTTTTGAGGTTTTTACGCCATAATCGACTATTAAATCGCTTATAGCAAAAGTGTGCAATAGCCCCATTAGTCTTACGTCAACTCCACCGTGACGTAACAATCGTCGCGCTCATGTAAAAAAAAACAATCTCCTAAACCAGCACCGGTGTTGATTGTTCAACGTAGGATGTTTTCACTTTGCAGTGCTCGCCACGCGCGCGCTTCAAAGCGAAGGCGTTTGCGTTGCGTCATCTTATAACCACGCGCGCGTTCCGCAAAACCAGCGCAGCAGCAGCAGCAATGCTCTCCTTCGCTTCTTCTCGCTGCCTGGCAGTGCTTTTAGTCTCGCGGCGGCCCCGCGCCGCGTCGCGTCGCGTTCTGGGCCTTGCTCGGCGTGGCGTGGCACGGCGCTGTGGGTGCATTAAGATTTATGATCTGCGGTTGGCGTGGAGTCCCGCAATGCTCACCGTCACCCGGATTGAGACTGGGCCGGAGTTCCCTCCCTACCCCTTTCCTTCTTTCGCCCCTTCCACCCCCTCCCCCTATCTATCCCCTAGTCGCCACCCTCCGGCCGCCCTTTCGCCCGTCTAGCGTCGCGTCGTCCCTCGTCCGTTGAAATAATCAAGATTTATATTTACCGCGTCTCATCGTGTTCCCGGCTGCATTTTCCATGCATCTGCAGCCCCCTCCCTCTCCCACCCTCTCCTGAATATACTTTCACTGAGGGTGTTTATTTTCTTAATTAGCGAGGATTAACATGGGAACTTTGATTTTTTTTTTTTTTTTTTTTTTTTCGCTTTTGTGACTCCACAACTATAGGTATAATAATAAATAAATAAATAAATAAATAAATAAATAAAAAATCCCTTCCGGCACGCAGCACTATGGTCTAAGATCGTAAAAAAGTGGCCAAAAATCAGAGAAATAATTTCAATAAAATCAATCTTATTTTACATTTTAAGCTTAACTTAAAACTTACCAGGGACATTTCTGGGTTTCAATTACTTGCTCAAAGTGTTATTAGTAATTAAAACTGGTTTTGAAAGCTTATAAATGATAAATTGATGAGAAAATTACTTTTTGTTTTTTGGCCACTTTTTGACGATCTCAGACCATAGTGCGCAGGCCGGGGAGACGAAGTAGATTCTACGGTAGATTAAATAAATGTTTCACAAATTCAAATATAGGTTTTAAAATTGTCATTGAATTTTTCAATTTCTTTCGGAGTAATGTGTAATTTTGTAATCTGTAAAACGCGAACGAGAAATAAAACTGAATAAGATCAGCTGACAATATAGCAAAATAAATAAATTACGTATCCAAGTAACAGTGTGCGTTGGTTATAAGCATACCCTGTTGGTGAAGCAGCGCTTCACAATCGAATCGCCTGTTTTACACAGGATTAAATGGAGGTGAGCCATTGTTGCCAAATTTCACGAGCCGCCACAGTTCTCTATTGGTATAGCTCGTTGAATTTAACACAGGAATCGACCCGTCAAATAGATCGGTGGCCAAAATTTGCAACAGTCCTATAGACGGTTTTAATGATGACTCGGTGATGACGTCATCCGGTGATGAGCGTTCCAAACAAAGACAAACTGTCTCTCCCGCTCTCACGTAACCTCCATGTATTGCCATCTCACTCTAATTTCAAAAATCGAACATAGAGACATCTTTTGTGAAATTTTTTGGCAGAAATCAGTTCCTCGAGGCATTTTAATGCGATTCTGATGGTAATATTTTGTGAAACAAGGCAGGTCCTGTGTATGAATTTCGAAACTAGAAAGAGATGGGTATACATGGGGGTCACGGGAGAGTGAGTGAGATAGTTTGGAACGCTACGCGAGTTTTGTCACGACCGATTGCGACCGATGGTTGCTCTGTTGTGATTGTTGGCTAACCGTTGACTTTGCATACTAAAACTTGTATTTTATAAAGAGGTGCGTTTCCTCCACAGATTTTAAAAGCAGTACGGAGACAGGCAACGATAATGGAATCAATCTCTGAATATTTGGTTCAACATTATAGAAGCGCACACGGTGCGAAATGTCTCACAAGCATCGAGTTTTTACAGTTCACGCTAACCTTATTTCCCATAGCCCTTCCCCCCTCTCCATCCACAACCAAAAGAATAGACGTTAAAAAAAACTCATAATGAAAAGTTAAGATGCCGTTACAGTAAATCGCCTGCCTCAAGAAGCTAAGCGCTTTTTTTTAACTATTTAAAGTTCCTCAACTTTTTTAATTATTTTTATTGATCAGAATTCCTTGCTTTACCTCGAGCGCAAACTACCTTTTATTATGTTGCGGTTGAAGTACGTACGTTGCTTTTTTACGCCAACTGCACTCTGTTGCTAAAACAGAATTGGACTATTGCACACTTTTTCTACAAAGCGCTTTGTTATATAGTCGATTCTGGTGTAAAAACCTCGAAAAATAATAATGGTAGCACTAAAAACTTCTAAAATCCACTCCTGAACTCAATAAACGCTTTTATTTGAGCGAGCGTAATGGTGGCATGGGGCAGTAATAATGGGAGATTCCTATCTTAATTTCGTCACTCTCCGTATGCTGACAAGGATGATTCACAGAGTAATTAGTCATCAGAGTAGTGATCCACATCCGATGAATGGTACCGTGACATCTAGTGACGCCGGTGTTTCAAATGAAAGTCGTCTCTTATTGGTCACTTCTTGATGGAGTTACAGTATTGTTAGATCTCCCATTATTTTAGCCCTAAGTAACCATTACGCTTGCGCAAATAAGCGTTAATTGAGTTTAGGAGTAAATTACGGAAGTTTTTAGTGCTGCCATCGTTATTTTTGAGGGTTTGTACACCAAATTCGACTATTTAAATTGCTTATAGGAAAAGTGCGCAACAGCCGCCCCATTCTGCAGTGAAACGTCATTTTTAGGTATCGATATAAGGGAGGGAGGAAGTTTGAAATTACATGTAGAGATGATTCTGAATCATCGTTCAATGCTGAATAATGCATGAAATTATTTCCCTATTCAATTAATTAATTGGTTGGGAAGCTCATTGCTGGAAATATTGAACTTTTTTCGATTTAAAAAAGTAACACTGGCCGAAGTTTGTGATATGCATGGCAGACACCCTACGAGCGGTCTCAGTGGTTTATCCAGGTAAAAAGCAAATTTTATCGTAATCAGGTCTTTTTTTAAATTATCAGGTTTCGAAAATAGGTAGGTGACCGAAATTTTATCACTCCCGTTACTTAAAAAAGGGCGGAATCAGGCAACGTACGGTTGTACGGTCACGTACGGTACCGTGTCAAAAAGTGACCGGAAACTGCTTGATTCCGATTTTCAAGACCTACTTTTTGAGGTGGGTTACATGAAAAGAGAAGTGACAGGATGAGTATTTAGTAATCAACCGGAGGAAACATTTGAAAATTAAGTTGAAATGTTTGAGATTGGCTCCGGTAGGTTACGGTGATTTTGAAACCTGGTCACTTAAAAAGTGACCTGGTTACAAAATGAAATTTGCTTAAAGACTGTTTTAGTAACGAACGAGAAAATCCAGGTATATTGGAAGAAACCGACATTCTTGTTTATTAATTTTAGTGTAATATCTCTAATTTCGCTTATTTTTATGTTTGTTTTTTCTTTGTTGTATTTTCATTCGTACCACAAAAATTTGACACCTCGCACCGGCTTACATTTGATCAAAACATGGGTTTTTTCAAACATAAAAAGTTGCGATTCTTTTGCTGTAAAAACAATTTAGTGTTGTCCTTTTCTTGCAAAAACCATGTTCTTTGACTCATTTTAAGCTCCGAAATGAACATTACACATTTTGGAGTTATCTTGTTGTCTGTTGTTCATAAACTTGATTTTTTTTTTTTTTTTTTTTTTTTTTTTTTTAAATATTAATTGAACAGTTTAACTAAATTAATTAATTTATTTATTTTAATTTAATTAATTTTTTTAATTTATTGTAATGTAATGAATGTCTGGCAAAGTACATGTTTCGATCCAACGTGCAGCGTGGCCTCTTGAGCTGTCACGATTTTTCATCATGAGCATTGAGCATCTTGAAAGTGTGCGGGACTTGTTCTTGTTGGACGAGTCGAACAGCGCTGTCAGATTTTGCAAAAAATATACGTACATTCTACACTAAACTATACGGGAAATTTGTCTTTTTTTCGCCATATTTGGCATCATTGGAGTCCAACACGACAACTGTGTCCACAAACGGTTTTTCCCCTCTTTGCAAGCTACAACTGTTTCAAGGATAAGCAACCGCGTTCTGTGATTCGGGGAATCGCTGAGAAATCAAACGAGACGTTGAGCAAATCGTTCCTTGGATTGATCCAGACGAAAGCCTCAACATATAGAAGATCGTGGAGAAAAAAAAAGAAGAGAAAACCTTTTTTTTTATATATATATAAAAGCTTGTGAAAGAAACTAGGTATTTTGTCTTGTTGCGCGTCACTTGAGCTTGTCACGCGAAATCTCCAGCCAAGATAGACAGGATAATTAATCATACGGGCTCTTTACCGCTGCTCGTACTTACTCCTCACCAATGGCGTACGCAGGAATCAGTCTCCCTCGCTCTTTTCCCGTTTGAGTGTATGTGCTAGAAAAGAAAAGAGATAGGGGCTGAAGACACGTTCTAGCCCCTGTTTCTGTCCTTTTCTTACACACGTGTTCAAATGGGCAAAGAGAGAGGAAGACAAATTCCTGTGTACGCTACTGCTCCTCACCTATACATATACATTCATTGTCACACCCGAGCATATGGGTGGATACAGAAATTTGTGTCACTCTCTCTCTCTCTTTCGCCTGCCATTTGAACGCGTGCGTTAGAAAAGGGCGGAGAAATGCGATATAAAGACACGTGATTAACCCCTTTGCTATTCTTTTCTAACACATATGTTCAAATGGAAAAAGAGAGAGAAAGACGAAATCCGGTATCCGCTCATGGCTCAGAGCTTATAAACTGTTTTAGTAGACCGATATATCGTATCGATTGCGCCGTCCGAGGGCCTCTGGTTCCAAACAAACTCTGATTCAATGCATTTTCCCCATAGGATTTTTGAACGGAAATTTAGACTATTAAATCAAATAATTAATGCGACATTTTTGCGATTATGAATTCTACGTTCTCGAAAGTGCTTAATTTTGCCTGGTTCCACCCACAAAACTGCCAAAATCAACAAGATATCACAGATTAAACGATGCGTTTGGAGGTTGGAATCACCCAAATGTTATTGTTGTTGTGGAATTAGCGGGATTTCCGGCGATTCTAACCTACAAATGCAACATTCAATCTGGAATATCCTATTGATTTTGGCAGTTTCAGTCAAGGAACCGCAGGCATAATTAAGCATTTTCGAGGACGTAGAATTAATATTCGCAAAAAGTTCGCATTAATTGTTTGATTTAATAGTCTAAATTTCCGTTCAAAAATCCGCTTATGGGGAAATTACATTGAGCCAGAGTTTGTTTGGAACCAGAGGCCCTCGGACGGCAACCGATACGATATATCGCTCTACTAAAACAGTCTATTGTTAGACACCTATAGCAGTGTTGTCAAATCGAGTATACTGGGTGTTGAGGCAGAAAATGGGTTTGTTGCATAATTTTGCTGCAGCTTTGAAGAGCGCCCATTTTGTTGTAAAATTACTTGAAATTGACTCTCTTGGTGCTCCCAATGATATTGTTAAGTGATGATTCACCGTTTAACCCTTTGAGGGGCAGTGGCTTGTGCCACTAGCCATCTTTTATTTATTTTTCCTGAGCTTCTAAAGTAAGGACTATTGTTACTAGCCACTTATTTTTGGTTGGCAGAATGTTATAGAATGGGAAAAAAAATTTTTTTGGTGGTAGCACTGCTATAAACATCATTTTTTGACTAAGGTTATGTCGACCATTTCTGATTTTGCCCCCTGTCCTGAGTTGCTCCCAGTTTTGTGCTAATATCTTTTTTTTATAAGAAATAAGTAAAATTTGATGGCGGATTATGGTTCAGGACAGTTTTTTACATAAGATGAAGCTTTGGTGAGTAAAATTCATTGATTTTTTCATATAAATACAAGTGTTTGAATAAGGTGGCTAGTTCCACTATCCACTGCCCCTGAGGGGGTCAAACAGTGATAAATTGGCTATTTTCAAGTTCTTCATATTTTTGAAGGAGCTTTGGGACTAAAATAAAATGTTTTGAAGCTTATTATAACGTCATCTACTTCATGATACTCTAAATTTTCACATTTAGACAATAACAAGCTTCGGAGATAAAAGTTTTAGCCGTTATCGACATATTATTTCATGACGCGTTGACTCAACTCACTCTTCATCGCAAATTTTTATTCTCTTTGCTGTTCTTTTTTTTACCTTTATATTTTCTATTTACCTACAGTCAAGTGGGATGTCTTGGGATGGATATGGTGTTTTGGGATAATCGGTAATCCAGATTTTCATCGCGTAATACTATAGTATACGTAGAACTTTGAGATGGAAATTTTGATTGTTCCGAGTCACCCCACCTGTCCCAAGAAAACCCTTTGACAATACCTCCAGACTATGTTTTGCAGTCTAAATCCTCAGATACAGACAATCAGTAGCTTGGGATATAACTCAGCATTTCATTGCTGAATTTCTAATTCATATTCTCATTAGTCTTACAATTTTATTATTAACGCTAATTTTTCATGTTCCGGAAAGTTGCAATTTTTAAGCGGAAATCTAAAAATTTTCTTCTTTTTATTTAAAATTTACAACTCAGGAGTCATATTCAGTGCCCTAGTTTGACTTAGAATGTTTATGACTGTTTGAAATTCCATTTCTGAGGCAAAGATGTTTAGTTTTGAGAAACACTGGTTTTTTGCTATTTTTTGCCATTTTTTGTCGTTCTGCGCCATCTTTTACATTTTTTTTTAACTCTTCCCACCATGGATGTAATTTTTTTTTCAACTCATATTAGCTAAATAGCCTAAAGAACAATTTAAAAATAAAAAAAAGTCACATTCTCTGTTGCATCATAACCAAAATTGACTTTTGAGCGCAGCTGGAAGCCAAAATTTTGCTCCGCTGCGCACTAAATTTGGATTAACTTCAAAATTTACAATTTTTCAGGGAAACTTTACTGGAACTAATTTGTTTTCCATGGTGTAAATAACTGTATTACGATTTTTTGAGATTTTTTGGTGCGCTACAAGGTGCCTCAAAAGTTAATTTTAGTCGACTTTAGGTCAAAAAGTGCCATTTACGGGTTATTTGCAAGACTGAACCATACTCAATTATATTTTCTGACTGTTTTTACAATTTTTCCTTATAGATAAATGTTTGTTTGATTGATTCTGACTTATAGTTGTCATTGTATGGCCCTTTAAAATTAATTTAAACCTGATTTTTGAAAAAATATGGTAACCAATTTTTTTAGCCCTTTGTGGGGCAGTGGATAGTTACACTAGCCACCTGTTTTCTCCTATACTAGTATATAGAATTGCATGAAAATTTTTTTGGGGTCTATTTTAACCCTAAGGAACCTAGAAATGCAAAAAAATTTGGAAAAAAATTATTATCCTTAATTTGCCCCTCAAAGGGTTAAGAAACCATATATGTGGCTGTGGCAATATTGGAAAAGATCCGTCGATTTTCGGTATTGCAGCGCTAAATCTGGCACCGTATCAGTGACGGCTCGTGAAATACGATACATCGATGTCTACTCCATTTAAAACTGTAGAAAAGTATCGATTTCTTGGGGGTTCCATTGCACCCCCTGACGATCGATACTTCTCTGTAGTTTTAAATGGAGTAGAGCTCGATTTATTGCATTCCACGAGCCGCCACTGCACCGTATGCATTCTGTCTATTTATCAAATAAAAATGTCTAAATGCACGACTGTTGGTAGTTTTAATCAACATAACCTCATTGCCATCAAATTGTCGATATCACACAACTTTCGGTCTAATCCATCCATCTGCAGCAATTGTATACTATGTGACTTGCAAAAGACAGTCCTCTCATCGAAATATTGATAAATTTATGTTTTATTTCCCATTGTTTTAATGTTTTTGAGGCATAAGGTCAAAAACTGACATTAGTGGCAAAACCATAAGATTTAAGAATACTGAAAACCGTGAAACATCTCAAATGGGTCGAGAAATGAAACAATGCCAATTTGTATCAGGATACTATTCTTTTGTAAACCATAATACAACACCTAGCGACCGGCGACTTGAGGATGGACGTCCAAGAGATTATACGGTTCCTTTAAAGACCGACGATAGAAAGACGGGGGGGGGGCGTTTCTATGCGGGAGGGAAGGAAGAGAAGAGAGGGTTCGAGGAGTGGGGAGGGGGGGGGGGGTAGGAGAGGAGAAATGAAAACGAGGCGATAAACACATTCGGAGGCTTATGATTGTAAACGGTAACGAGTCCATTAATTACAGGATCACTATTGAATAAAATAGAAGACGCGAGAAAGGCGGGAGGGGAAGGGGGGGGGGTTGTAACTAGGCAGCGGTGTATAGTGGTGGTTAAAGGCTCAGTCTGGGCGGTGGCGGCGGGCGGGCAAAAGTCGGCAAGAGAAGTTAACGGCACGACCTTAATTAAGTGGCATAACAAGCTAATTATCTTTTTGCCCGGTAGCGCGCAAAATAAATTAGAAACTTACACGGATCGGGAACTGCGCTAATGAGCAAAAGAGGCTCCTCCTCGGCCGCCCGAGCCTCCGCGCAGCCACACACAGGTCTCAGCCGCCGCCCGCCTATGAGTCTCTGCGGCCGCGCCCCCGCATCTATAGCCTTTGCCTTTTACGCATTGGCACGGCAAGAAGTATATATGGAACGGCACGCCACTCGACTCTCGACTCTCGACCTCCCCCCCCCCCCCCCTCCTCCACCCTCTGGCCCCGACACCGCAGCTGCCACCGCACTGTGTGTTAGTTCACTGAAAAATTGCGGACATGTAGACCTATATAAATGTCTTACTTTTCAAAATTGATCATACAAATGGGGCTCTTGCAAACTTTTACTATACAGTGGATTAAAGAATTGATCCTTGCATAAAAAACTGCACGGAAAAAAAACTACGGTGAAAATAACCATACGGAACCTGATTTTGGCACCTGCTAGATGTTATGGTAATGTTAACCAGAAGTATACTATGTTTTGACTAGGTACTAGGTGATGTTACGTGATTGCATGTCGAATTTACTCAAAGTATCGGTAAATGTACAATACTTCTGGTCAAGTTTACCATAACGTCTAGCAGGTGCCAAAATCAGGTATCCGTATGGTTATTTTCACTAATCTTTTTTTTTTTTCGTGTGTAAAAATGCTGAAGAGTATACACTCAAAAATCACAAAATCCACTCTCAGAATCGGGCTTAATGGCGAAGAGACGCAGTTATCATGGGAGATTCCTAGCTAATTTGAGACTTATCTTTGTATTTTTGTATTTCCGAACATAAAAATGATATATTACACAGGAATCTCTCATGCACTGAGAGAAATCACTTCTTTAAAAACAAGGCACTAGTTTCTTTGCGACAGTTTTCCTTGCGCGAAGTAAAGTTCTGATTGCATGAAGGAGAATCACTGTCTCAACAAGGAATCTTTTACTTGTAGCAGCATCCATTTTCCTTGGGTTAAAGGAATTTCCCCCTTGGTCAATACTTCACTGCTCAGTTTCTTTAACACAAATGAAATACACCTTGGATTAAAAAAATAATTCTCTCAGTGCAAAATTGGGCTCTTGCAAATGACTTTTGCTACAGAGGATTAAAAAGTTGATTCTTACATAAAAACCTATGAAAATGATGATGAGTACACTGAAAATTCATGAGATTCACTCTTAGAATAGAACAACAACAACAACAACAGTATCATACGGGTGGATCCCAATCGCCAAATGCATAGTTTAATCTGTACAGTACTTTATTTATTTCGGGAGTTGCAGACAAAGGAACCAAGCCAGTATTGCCAGATCGAGGGTAAAAAGCCGTATCGTCCCCATTTAAATCAATGTAAAGCGTACGGCTTTTTCACCCCAGTCTGGCAACACTGAACCAAGCATAAGCATTTTTGAGGAAATAGATTTCAAAATCGCGAAAAAGTCGATTTAATTTCTTGATTTAATATCCAACACTTTAGTTCAAAAATACGCTTATGGGAAAATGGCATTCAATTAGAATTTGTTTGGAACCGCGGAAGTCCTCGGACGCCAATCAAAACGATACATCGTATTACTAAAGCTGTCTATGGGGAGGTAAAATGCATTCTTTAATTTCGCGCTCTAAGTCGAACTTATCAGGATAAAATAACACACTGTGCGCCATGCCAGTGCCCGCCTCCTCACCCCGCGAGATAAGTTCAGTCTCTAGGAAATGGCACCTGGCCAAACTAATAAAATCCCTCGACTAAACGATAGACTGCCTTTGCTTACTCCTCATCCCTTGTTTAAAATCACCCTTTCCCTCCTCCCTGTTCAGTGTTCACCTTTCCTTTTGCAAGTATGCACTTGCGGTGGAGGTTTGTAAAGTGTCGATACTTTCGAGTTTGGATCGATTACACCGAGCTGAATAATGTGGAGAGAGGCGTGTCCTTGTCGTTTTGGACGGTCACAAAATGGTGATCCCTTGGAGCAGGGCATCAACGACATAGAGGAAGATTCCAGAAAAATCACCAAACTTAACACTTTTGTTTGAGTAATACCGCTGTGTTGCTAAATTTGACGGGAAATTTGAAAAAACTTACAGTAAGTTAAATCAAAATGTGCGCATGGGCAAATCCAGCAATTTGGCAACTGTGGATTCTATCCATTTGAATGTATGAGAAACAATCGATTTTTGAGGGGGCCATGGCCCAATTTCTGATCGTTTATTTCTCATACATTCAAATGGAAAGAATCCACAGTTGCTTAATTGCTGGCTCCGCCCATGAAAGTGCGTATAATGGGACAGTTGCGAGGGTCTGACATTTTGTGTTTTTGCAAAGAAAATGAGAAAAAACTTGATGAGCTGAAACACAAACGTGCCTACAAGTTTCCCGTATCTGTCCCATAGTCTCGGAGAGGCAGTCTTGTAAAATTGGGGAAAAATGGGAGTGTTGTGCATGGGCGTCGTTTCAAATTTTTCTTGGGGGAGGGGGGGGGCCAAGTCTGATCTGACAACCAAAAAAAAAAAAAAAAAGGGTTTTTTACCTGTTGAGTGACAATCAATGTAAGACGGGGTAACGCCGTCCGAGCGTCTCTCCTTTACGATACGACGACTTCGTAGCAAAATGCCGACACGCAAAACAGTATACTGCATCATTTTTTATAGAATATTCAAGCCAAGGGAATGTTTCATAAAACCGAGCTGCAAAGCGTCTCCCATTGGTTCTTGGAAAATCAATTATGGGTTGCACGGGAGACTCGCGCGCGGTCTGACTTAAATCATCTAGCGTTGTTGATATAACCTGAAATGTTGTTGTGGAGTCTTGTGAGCTACTGGTTGGCACCGTTGCATCCGATTCTTTATTGAGGTTAGCAATTTCGACGTTTGATTTTTTTTGGAAAAATGAAAAAATTTGGGGTTGGCCGCGTTTCATAATTTAAAGAAAGTAAAAAGGAGAAGAAAGGGAAACAAAAACAGAGAACAAAGGAAGAATAAATGCAAAAAAGTAGAAAATAAACTTTCTTTTTGAGACTTCGGCACGAAAATTTAGAATGAAGAAACTGAAAATTTTATTTCATTTCTACTTTTATTACGTATTCATAGCAACCTGTTGAAATGACAGTGTTGGCAGATCACTTTGCTTTTATTATTCAAAACATAAAATCGACCGTCAAATTTTGACTGTTGATCAAATCCTTGGGGGGGGGGGGGGCAATTGCCCCCCCAGCCCCCCCCCCCCCCCTAAACGACGCCCATGGTGTTGTGGCGTCACAGTGCGGAATCCCAATTTAAAACAATACGTATTTTCGCATCGTAAATTCGCATCTCTGGAAACTCGAAATATATTGCTCCAGCCCCCCCTCTCAATCCCTGTTCTCCCATTGTGACCCGCTCATTAGACTGCTGTATTGAAATTCTGTTAAACGCAATTAGTGTGAGCTTAAGTTAGTAAGTTAATTAAGGGTTTCTTTTGAAAAATCAAGTATAAAACAGCGAGGGTATGTTGAGGGTGATTCCGTTCTAATTTGAGACTTATATCTCTGTGTTACCGTTCACTGAAAAAAATAAAGACAGTTAAAAAAGTACCGAACGAAATGATTTGCTCAATTAACCTATAATTTTGTTAAAAAGTAACAACTCAAATGTTGAATCAGCAATTCATTTTGTTAGCTTAACAACTAACTTTGCCCAACCAGCAAATCAGATAGTAAAAATAACACATTTTATGCTGGAATAACAAATTAGTAAGTAAAATCAGCAATTTATTTTGCCGATACAACAAGCTGAATCGTTAGATCAACTAATTGGGTTAAGTTCTGTATTTTTCTAACTATTTAAAATTGCTAAATTGACAATGTCTATTTTGTTAAAAGAACACCATTATGTGGTTGATTTAACAAATATTTTTGTAAACTCAACAAATAAATTGTTAACTTAACAGAAAACCCTGGTTGATATAGCAACTTTCAATTTTTGTTTAATCAGTAAATTTTGAATTGTTGCTTTAACAATTGATTTTTTTCAGTGTAGAAAAAGTGGCAAACTAGACAAGATTCTCCCGCATAATACCTGCGTTGAACCGCCTTCACAAACTTGCCGTTATAGCAGTTATGTGAGTTTATTACCGAATTTTAGACTTTCTAAGTGTGCTTTTCAAGATTTTTGATGGTTATTCTTACAACTGATTGGACTGTACATTTGCTCACAGCAAAAGTTTTGCAGGAGCCCTATTTTTGAACTTTTATGGCTCCCATAAAAGCCCCTCAAATCCTCTCTATCGCGCTGTAGCTTGATGGCCCAGTATGATTACACTGTGCAACAAAATTTGGGTTTTGCTCTGTCCCCCTGACGAAACCTATTTTTCTCGATCCCATGGGTGTTAAAACGAAGGAAAATCGCCGTCAGAACCCCACATTTAGGGCGGGAGGGCTAAAAACCCGCCATTTTTGAATTTTCGCCAATTTTGCATACCTTTGATCGATTTTTCCAATTTTTCGGTACAAAAACCAATCGAACAAAAAAATCTAATTAATGCATCTGAAAGAGCATTAAATTTGCTACAAATCCGTGTAATCAGATTCATTTTACTATATTTTTTTCTTTGGAATAATTACGCATATTCCGAAAAATTTCCCTCAAAAATTGCCCAAAAAAATCGACTTTTCCTCAGTTTTTCCCTTTTATATTCAGATCCAGAAACTCAATGCCAAATCCGTTTTCATAGTCTTAAAGCGCATACAATTTGCTACAAAACCACTGCAATAATCATCGTTTATTCAATTATTTGGCGTCGTCAGGTGCCATACAATGAGTGCTCAAAAACGTCAATTTTTGCGATTTTTCTCCTCATATAGACTACCATTCAAACCCAAATCGCTCCAGGTCAACCCTATGAGAAGAATGCACCACTTTTTTTTTGAAAATTGAAAATATGGTTGATGGGAAACAATAATTCAACACCTTGGAGCCCTCTGCTTTCCGAAAAACTCCAGATTTTGAGAGAAAATCATCTTTTTACATACTTCGAAAGAGCTGTAAATTTTCGCCTATTTTCTCTCGTTTTTCAATGCGGTGTTACCTACTACGCCCGAATGAGCAAAGTTTCGCAATGATTGTGCAGAGCTAGACTTCGAATTTTTTCCTCTCCTCAGTGAAATACCGTATCTTAATGGTTTAAATTTGAAGGTTAAAGAAGGCATTTCGTGTATTGGGTAATCGGGAGTTGTGTTAGGCTCAAGATTAGGTGGCCCTGAAAAGGGCTGTTTTGAAGGGGAAAAGAGATGGGTTGTTTCATCTCCCACAAGGAATGGGCTGAGAATAAACAATTTTCATTTTTTCAGGGATGATAGAGCGATGCGTAGGGAGTTTGAAAATGCTCATTTTTTGTTTTAGCCCCCCCCCCCCCCCCAAGAACCGGGGGGGTTGGGGGTCAATGGAAAAACAATGTTTGGCCATAACTTTTAAAAGCTTACAGATAACAAAATATTTTTTTTTTTTTGCAAAGAAAGAATCATTGAAATACCTGTCTGTTGATGTATAACATGGGTAACAAGTTGTAAAGCCTCCAATTTTCATCAAGATATTGCCTTTTCAAAATTTAGAAAATTTGAAAAATCAGATTTTTTACAATTCTCAATTCGGATTGCACGGAGGAAACCCAAAATCGCCCAAAAGAAATCTCTTGTCTTCCCAGTTAAAACGAGTCCACGAGATTGATTTCGGAAAACCGTTCGTCTTCGAGTTATGAAGTTTTAAAGTCAACCTCTATCTGCTAGGCAGCAATGGTTTAAACATTTTTTCAAACCTGATGGTGGAATTTAATTCTGCGACCTAAAAAGCCCGCCATTTTCAATTGTCATCGAATTTGGTCGACTCCATGCGGAGGAATTATTTTTTCGGCTTCGTCGTTACGGTAACGGATAACAACGTTATCCCTGAAAACGCAAGAATAGCAGTTTCTGACACTTTGAAATTTTTTAACTGCCAATGATGGCTGCCTAGCAGATAGAGGTTGACTTTAAAACGTCATAACTCGAAGACGAACGGTTTTCCGAAATCAATCTCGTGGAATCGTTTTAACTGGGAAGACAAGAGATTTCTTTTGGGCGAATTTGGTTTTCCTCCATGCAATCCGAATTGAGAATTGTAAAAAATCTGATTTTTCAAATTTTCTAAATTATGAAAAGGCAATATCTTGATGAAAATTGGAGGCTTTACAAATTGTTACCCATGTTATACAATGTATAATATACATCAACTGATAGGTATTTCAATGATTCTTTCTTTGCAAAAAAAAAAATATTTTGTTATCTGTAAGCTTTTAAAAGTTATGGCCAAACATTGTTTTTCCATTGACCCCCAACCCCCCCGGTTCTTGGGGGGGGGGGGGCTAAAACAAAAAATGAGCATTTTCAAACTCCCTACGCATCGCTCTATCATCCCTGAAAAAATGAAAATTGTTTATTCTCAGCCCATTCCTTGTGGGAGATGAAACAACCCATCTCTTTTCCCCTTCAAAACAGCCCTTTTCAGGGCCACCTAATCTTGAGCCTAACACAACTCCCGATTACCCAATACACGAAATGCCTTCTTTAACCTTCAAATTTAAACCATTAAGATACGGTATTTCACTGAGGAGAGGAAAAAATTCGAAGTCTAGCTCTGCACAATCATTGCGAAACTTTGCTCATTCGGGCGTAGTAGGTAACACCGCATTGAAAAACGAGAGAAAATAGGCGAAAATTTACAGCTCTTTCGAAGTATGTAAAAAGATGATTTTCTCTCAAAATCTGGAGTTTTTCGGAAAGCAGAGGGCTCCAAGGTGTTGAATTATTGTTTCCCATCAACCATATTTTCAATTTTCAAAAAAAAAGTGGTGCATTCTTCTCATAGGGTTGACCTGGAGCGATTTGGGTTTGAATGGTAGTCTATATGAGGAGAAAAATCGCAAAAATTGACGTTTTTGAGCACTCATTGTATGGCACCTGACGACGCCAAATAATTGAATAAACGATGATTATTGCAGTGGTTTTGTAGCAAATTGTATGCGCTTTAAGACTATGAAAACGGATTTGGCATTGAGTTTCTGGATCTGAATATAAAAGGGAAAAACTGAGGAAAAGTCGATTTTTTTGGGCAATTTTTGAGGGAAATTTTTCGGAATATGCGTAATTATTCCAAAGAAAAAAATATAGTAAAATGAATCTGATTACACGGATTTGTAGCAAATTTAATGCTCTTTCAGATGCATTAATTAGATTTTTTTGTTCGATTGGTTTTTGTACCGAAAAATTGGAAAAATCGATCAAAGGTATGCAAAATTGGCGAAAATTCAAAAATGGCGGGTTTTTAGCCCTCCCGCCCAAAATGTGGGGTTCTGACGGCGATTTTCCTTCGTTTTAACACCCATGGGATCGAGAAAAATAGGTTTCGTCAGGGGGACAGACAGGCTGTTGCACAGTGTTATTAGACGGTATTGCTGTAGCAGTAGCGGCCCGTGAGATTTGGCAACCATGCATCTTTCCCACTTAAACTTAGGTAAAAAATCGATTCAAGCGGAGGCTGGCAGCCTCCTCGAGTTTCGATTGTTTTACATGCATTTAAATGGGATAAAAACACTGTTGCCAAATCGCACGAGCCGCCACTGTGCTGTAGCAAAAAGCAATGAACCCATTCAACGGCAACAACGGACGATGATCTCCAATGAATTTGAAAAGTTTTCCAGGTATGACGAGTTTCAATTGTCGTGCCTTTTGTCGTCTCGTTGTCAAAAAAAAGTTAGTCAAGTTTTTGTTTTGGTTTTTTCTTTGTTTGTTTGATTTCCCTCTCTTTTATTTGGAACCTCGGAAGCTGCGAGTGACTGGATCTTTTTCGGGGAACAACCAAGCGTGGACGTGTACCGGCTGCAACGTGTAACAGAGAGCTCTTTATTGACTCATCCGCAGCTCTCGCGCTGCGCCGCAAACAGTGAATCAAAACAGTGATTTTTCCGAACAAGAAAATTTCTGGTAATTTTGCATTTCAGAAACAGTCTAGTGTTTGTATTTTTTGTTGTTGCAAAAATTATGTTTTTTGACACATTTAACCCTTCACTGCATGGTGTTCCACCGGTGGAACAAATTCTTCAAACGCTCATATAAAATACAGGTTTTGAGATATGCCTTCGGCGCATGGTGTGTCAACGCGGGAGAAGGTATGTTTTGAGCTCACACACAAAAAAAAAAAAAAAATTTGGGTGAAAGAAAACATCATGCAGTGAAGGGTTCGTGATCGAAATCATGTCAGGGGTGAAATTTGCCCCCGTATCCAAACTGACCTCATTTTGATTATTTTTATAAAGTTTCCGGCATTGGCTTTTTGAAAAATCCAATTAAAGTAAAAAAAAAAAAAAAAAAAAAAATTGAAAATTTAAAAAAAAAAAATAAAAAAAATTCCCGCCATTTCTTATGGTGTTATATCACTTGTAAAAAAACGAGTAAAAAATAGAAAAAAGATAATTTTGACCGAAAAACCGTCAAATTATTTTTTTCACTATTTTTCCCATGTATTTGACCACCTAATACATTGAAAAATCCACATTTGCTTGAGAAAAAAAAAATCATGCAGTGAAGGGTTAAAGGTCTTAAACGAAACATTTGACCAGCAAGCTGTACCAACACACTGAGAGAAATCACTTCTTTAAAAACAAGGAAACACGTTTACTTGTGACAGTTTTCCTTGCGCGAAATAAAGTTCTGTTGCATGAAAGAAAATACCTGGTGTAAATACCTCGAAAAATAACAATGAAAGCACTAAAGACCTCCAAAATCCACTCTTCAACTCAACTCAATAAACGCTTTTATTTACGAGAGCGTAGTGGTGGCCGAGGGCAGTAACAATGGGAGATTCCTATCTTAATTTCGTCACTCTCTCTATACTGACAAGGATGATTCACAGAGTAATTTGTCATCAGAGTGATGATCCACATCCGATGAATGGTACCGCAACACCTAGTGACACCGGTGTCAAATGAAAGTATAGTCTCTGATTGGTCACTTCTTGATGGAGTTACAGTATTGTTAGTTGGGAATCTCTCATTGTTACTACCCTCAGCCACCAATACGTCCGCGCAAAAGCGTTTATCGAGTTTAGGAGTGGATTTCGGGAGTTTTTGGTGCTGCCATCGTTATTTTTGGAGGTTTTTACACCAGAATCAACTATCAAATCGCTTAAAGCAAAAGTGTGCAACAGCCCTATTACACCTTGGATTAAAGAAATAATTCTCTCAGTGAATGGAGAGGGTTTTTATGGGAAGTGCCTCTTAGGCGGAACGGAGGCAGACATAATATAAATCTCTAATGGACATTTTTCACATAGGCTCGATTTGTTTGCCTCATTTTTTCTTTAACCCTTGTGAGCCTAAGGTATTTCGGTAACACAAAGGACTAAGGGGGGGTATTTTTGTACCCCAAGGATATTTTCTTGCAGCACAGTCAGTATCAATAATTTTGAAACTTTAATGGATGGATTATGTACTTAGTACCCCAAGAGAGTAAATTATGTGAAATTTGAGTAAATTTTTGCTATGTTGCCAAATTTACACCTACTTTTAAAAAAAATGTCAAAATAAAAAAATGGAAAAAATGAAATGAGGTAACATCTTATTTGTCCATTTTTGATAAATTTCCAATTTTTTTTCAATGATCTGACTTAATATTCTTAATCTACATAAAATTTCCGTAAAATTCACTGTAATAGATGGTTCCAAACTTAAAACTGACAGGACGAAGGGGGGGAATATTTGTTCCCCAACACTTTAAATTTCTATAATATCGACAAAAATTCATAAAAATTAATGAAATTTGGTGGACGTATTCTAAGTATCCTAACTTAAAATGTCATGAAGTCCCAAAAATTGTTGAGCAGTTTTGACAAAATGGCGTCAAAAAAACTGGCCTGGGGTACAAATGTACCCCCCCTTAGGCTCACAAGGGTTAACCTTAAACTTTGAAAAAAGAAATTGTGACAAAGCCCTTTTAATGTTGGTTTTGAAACAAAAGCGCAAAGTGTTCAAGAGCAGCTATTCGGACACAGAAATCGATATAACTATTCATTCTGGAAGGATTCGCTGATTCGCACGATTTAAAGCAAGTGACAAATAGCAAGTGGCTTGAAGGTATATGTAAATGCACAAACTTTCTGTGGCGTCTGGCTGTCCAGTGGCGCCATATTTGGAAGAGGGAAGGGGGGCAATCACCCCCAAGGATTTTCATTGTGGCCAGAAAATCTAGTCAAAGAGATTTTTTGAAGATGCACGGCAAAAAAAAAAAAAAAATTCATCTAAATTTTTGGAGGGAACCCCCCCCCCCCCCAGGAAAGAACTCCCCAGGCTGCCTGTCCGTCTGACTGTCTGTAGCCATAAAATGTGAAACCCAGCATAACTTTTTAACTATTGATTCATACGCATCTAAATTTTGCAGAGACGTTGCTTTCAAAATTGTTCAGAGGGTTTTTATGTTATTGTTATTTTTGTTGTTTTTTTTTTTGTTGTTTTTTTTTTTGAAATTTTAATGTTTATAGGTTAGTTATGGATAAAAAATGGTTTTCATTAAAATCAATGTGTCAAAAAAAAGGGAAAAACTTAGATATTTCAAATGTGGATAAGGGGGGTCTAGGGGTTTCCCCCAAAATATTAGAGGGGGTTTGGTGGTCTCCCCCAGATTAAATTTGATGTGAGAAACTGTTCGTTGGGTGGTTTATTTTATTCATGGAATTATGTTCGGGAACTTTCCTATGCCGATCCACTGCGCTTCGCCGCGTCCAAACAGACCACCCCCACTCTGGACTCGAGACTCGTAAAAGCTGCGGTTGATAATCTAACACGTGGAAAACACAACTGAAACACAGTATATGAAATGAGAGCAGATGAATACAAGGGCCTCCCATGCCTCGGCCGCCCTTCCACGCCCCCGCCCCTGCACCCACCCTCCCTTTTTTATCATCTCTCGCGCGAGTTTGTTTTTCACCAACTTTTAGCAATAAATGTTATGCAATAAACTTTTAAAACAACTTTCACAGTTACAGAATAGTTAGCCGAGATAATTCAGGTTTTATTCATGCTACGCCAAGTGTGATGGCGAGACAAAAGTTCACTTTCCGTTCGGTCGTCCGTGTTGATGTACCCCCACGCTATTCTGTCTTGTACATGTACATCATGACAACTTTTTCCTTCTTATTATTGTTATTTTTTGCTTTTTTCACCTCTTCCAAAGTTTTCTATTGTCATCTTGCATAAGAGGATTCTTTTTTCCCATCAGGGATGAACGAAGATGAATGAGAATTTTTGCCGCTCTCGTTCAAAATGAATCATCAAGTCTAAAGGCCGAATCTTGGGTAGATGTCCTTTGGTCTACAGTAATGACATCTACTATTAGGTGTATACTATTATTTCGTCCTCAATAGTTTCGTCTAATGTGTCATTTGGTCCATTAGTATTTTATGTCTACTAATTCCTCGTCTATTGGCCAATGGGTCTGTTGCAAACTTTTGCTACAACGATAAAGAGTGTATCATCGTAGGTAACATCGCCCTAAAAGTCCATTGGTGGCATCAGAAAGTCATGAAATGCGATAATAAACTCACAAGAGGCGTTTAATGAAATCCAAGATGGCGGTAAAATATCGAGCAATCTGTATACATGCACCTTTAACATCCAAGGATTGCCAACGTTGACAACCTCACACCTTCAGAGGTTATGTGTTTATTGACGTTGTGATTGGGTGTGATCGATATTGTGAGGTTGGCTATCCTTGGATGTTCGTGGTGTATGCATACAGGTTGCTCGATATTTTACCGCCATATTGGATTTCATTAGACGTCTCTCATGAGTTTCATACTGCATTTTATGACTTTCTGATGCAACCAATGGACTTTTCACGCGATTTTACATGATACTGAACACTCTATATCGCTGTAGCAAAAGTTTACAACAGACCCATTATGTCTACTTAAAAATAAGGTCTAATTTCAAAATAGGTCTAACTTTTTCTTTTGCCTACTATAACAAATCACGTCTACGCTTAAAATTTCATTGGTTATTTTTTCTACATTTCTTATGCCATAAGAAGTAAATTGACAGTTATTCATCTCGTAGTATTGAATCTATACTTGTATAGGTAAACGGGTCCTTACCACAAAACAGTTTTTTCAATGCAGTGCGTGTGATTGGCCTACACCTAATTCATCAGCAAATTTTGTGGACCAATCTTTTAATAGTCGTATTTGTTTAGTAGGCTATCACGTCGCGTCGTGGACCTGTTATCCTAGACCAAAAGCTTGTAGACTTATTTGTCAAGTATAGACGTCCTTAATTATTAGACTTCTTGTTTGTAGACCTAATAAATTAGACCTTTTGTCATTGGTCGTAATTTATTAGACCTAGTGACTATAGACCATTTTTTAGTAGACTAAACGACCTGAAACCAGAATCTTAACATGTTCCTTGACTTGAGAAGGAAGTGCCAATTGCAATTTGTACTATGACTTTAAAAAAAAACTCGTCTCATCGAAATTAATCTTGACGAATTTTTCTTTAATTTTCCATCGTTTTAAATTTTTCGAGGCATATAATGTGACAAGTGACAATGCTATGAGACTCTTAAATACCCGGAAACCGCAAAATTTCTCAAATTGGTCGAGAATCGAATTAATGAAAATTTCTATCAGGATACTTTTGTTTCTGAAAGCCATGGTACATGTAGGATGGAAAGTGAAAGGCTTGTTAAAATCCATACAAAATCATCGTTTTCGACCTTTTAAGCTCAAGTTAAAACTGTCCATTGACATTTTTAGGTGTAAATTACTTGTTGAAAGTGTTCCCTGTGTAGTTAAAATTGGTCTTGAAAGTTTATAAATGATGAATGGGTCTGTTGCGTACTTTTGCTACATCAATATGACACATTGTTTTTAACCTAAAATTCGGCGAAAATAACGATGCGCACATTAAAAACTTTCAAAATCCACTCATTAACTTAGAAAATACCTTCCATTTCAAACAACCCGCGCTACACTAGACACTATATCACCGACTTATAACTACATAGACGGAACCATCTCGCTTATGTAAACATGAACTGAACTTACAAACATTGGAATGTTTCGTTTAGATGCGTACCCGTACATTTAATTATTTTGTAATCTTTGATAAATCGAAAAGGCCAGGCAGCAAATGCAGCCAATTGTTCATGTATTTAGAAGGGAATTCTGCCATTTTGTAGTTACGATGTTGTTTACTTATGCACGCGGTGGTTCCGCGTCTATGTAGTAGTATACCGGTGCAAATAGTGTCTAGTGTAGCGCGGGCTGTTTGAAATTGAAGTGATTTCCTGAGTTAATGAGTGGATTTTGAACGTTTTTAATGTGCGCATCGTTATTTTCGCCGAATTTTACATAAGAATCAAGGTTCTATTTTGTTGTAGCAAAAGTATGCAACAGACCCATTGATGAGAAATTTACTTTCTGATTTTCGGCCACTTTTTTACGATCTTAGACCTTTGTGCACGGCCACCACACACAGTGTTGCCAGATCGAGGGTAAAAAGCCGTATCGTCCCCATTCGAATCAATGGAAAATATACGGCTTTTTTACCCCAATCTGGCAACACTGACCACACACAAATTATTTTACTATCAGAGCCTCAAATTGTTTGAATAAAAGGTCAATTCTGGCGATTTCTATTCAAACCTTCTCCCCCTCTCCCCCGCAGAAGTAGTGTTGAGGAATCCAAGTTCACTCCCTACCCTTCAAGGATCTGGTTACGCAACTATATCTGTAAAACCAATTCTGAGGCTTCTTGATCGAGTTTGAAGTATGAGAGAGTGCGGAGAACTGGTTCTGTTAACCCCCGCAATTCCGCAAGAAGTTTAGAGGAATTATCTTAAAAATGCAACGGAGCGGATGCTGGACGATCGTAAATAAGACCGGTTTCGTCTCTCCTCAAATCCGCCGAATATTTGTAGATTCTGCCGCGGTAAAGTGCTTTCAACTGTAGACGAAATGGGGTGTGGAGTGGGGGGGGGGTGGGGGACGCTTCGGGCTTAGTAATGAATGAGCTTCCACATTAACGTTAAGCCCTCTCGCTCTTCTGTTCAGCTTGCAAAGTCGCCCGGAAAACTTATTCGCAGCGTTGCTAGATCTATAGGTCTAGGACGTGGATATCATAATACCATCAATACTTAATTGCTTCGTTTATTGATATTTGCAATGGAATCAAAGACAGTAAAGAAGAAAACTGGCCTCTGCTATCTCTTTGCAAGAGGGAAAGGTTAAGCCGCGGTCATGGCGCGGGCTGATTGTCCGGGCGCTTCTCCGCGCGAGGGTATGAACCAGTTTAACCGTTTAACGTTACCTCTTGAATTATGGAACCACGCTCCTCAAACCTATTTTAGTCAATTATTTTTGCAAATAACAGTGTCGAGTCTCACATACATCAATGAAGTATAATATTCTTGCCCGGGGGTTTTGGACTTGGCCTGGTAGCTAGCGCCACTTATGATATATTTTAACCGAAAAATAGGATCAATTTAAGGCTTCCGGCTTTTAAAAATCGAAGTTAACGATCGGTTGGTCATTGTTTACTTTAGCACCCATAACCTCTCTGCAGTACTTCCTATACTAAATATCTAACGGATAAATTGACCGAAACTTTCGTTTAAGTTCGTCAAGTTCAACTCTGGCATAAGCTGTATATCATATCTGAGTACTTTTGAAAACTGAAAGTAATTAGTATTCGTTTGAAGCAGTTTTATGTCTCTGCTCCATAAGCCACAATGTTAATGTGGTCCATATCCGAGCGGGGAAGCCCAGCCTATGACAGTAACCGGCTTCAAATCTCGCCGCTAGGGGCCAGTCTCTTCTTCCTAAAATGCCTTTAAATAGAATATACTCGTACTAAGGCCGAGAGTTAATGTCCCGATAGATAACCAACATTTTGAAGTAGTTGTTTCTTTATTCTTGCGATTTTCATTGCCTCTCAAACAGTGGCGTCGCGTGCAGTTTGGCAACACTGTATTCTACCCATTTAAACTCATGTAAAAGGTCGAATTCAGGGTGTGCACAGTGCACACGGTAAATTCGATATATTGAATGCTTTTAAATGAAGGAGGCACATCGTTGCCAGATGGCACGCGATGCCACTGCTTTCAAAATATCCGAATATTGGATGCACAGTGAAGACTCGATGAGTCGACTTCTTCTAAGGATCCAGAATTAATAAAATTCAACGTTGGCAGATTGCATAGGCCACGCCATTAATAACATTAATACTTAATTGCTTCATTTATTGATATATTTAAAATAGAATCTACTCGCACTATGGCCGAGAGTTAATATGCCCCGACACATAACCACAATTTTGAAAGAGTTGTTTCTTTATTCTTGCTACCTCCCAAAATAACCTAATATTGGATGCACAGTTATCACTCGCATTTTTCTAAGGGTCTGAAATGGATAAAACTCCACGTTGTCAGATTGCACAGTGCGCACATCATGCCTCTTTACCGAAACTGTAAATTATCGGGAGCTAAAGAAACCCCATGGAGGGTTTCAGAATAATGGTGCCTGCCGGTGATGAGCGTTCCAAACAAAGACAGTTTGTCTATCTCGCTCGCAAGTGACCCCTATGACCCATGTACTGCCATCTCACTCTAATTCCAAAAATCGTATATAAAGGACATCTTTTGTGAAATTTTTCGGCTGGAATGAATTCCTAGAGGCATTTTAATACAATTTTTGATAATAATATGTGGTAAAACAAGGCCCTGTATAGGAATTTCGAGCCTAGAAAGAGATGGGTACTCACGGGGGTCACGGGAGAGTGAGTGAGATAGTTTGGAACGCTACGCGAGTTTTATCACAACCGATTGCGACCGATGAGTGCATTGTTGTGGTTGTTGGCTAACCGTTGACTGCAATGCTGATCTCTGAGGAAGAGGGCCACCAACGTTTTTTAGGCCTTTTTCCGGAAATTGCCTCAAATTTACCGTACTTTTGAAGTAATTCTTGTCTTCTTTTTTCGAATAAGTTTCAGCTGGCAACAGCGTTTAGAGTTAACAGGAGAAATATATATATAATCGAAGAGTTTCGGAGGTCCTACTTTCCTTCTGTTTCCTCCTCCGCACACCCTCCCCGCTCCCCTCCAGCCACCCCGCCGTGGCTGTGGCCGCTTAGCTCGGTATTTATGACGTCTCCGTATTAAGCGACGACGAAATACTTGCTGAAAATTCGAAATTAAAATTCTCTCCCCCCGTCCCCCCCCCTGCCTACCTCCACCACCCCAACCTTAGCTCTACCACCTTCCCTGTCTCCCTATCTACTCCCCTTGCACCGCACTTTGAGTTGGTTTTATTAATCTTTTATTTCCGGCGGAAGTCAGGAGAGACTCGGACGGAGGAAGTTGCACGCTTAGTATTATCCCACGGCTCGCGGCACAGTGGGTCAGAAATGATCGTCAGAGGTGGACCCGGGCATTTCTCTCTCTCTCTCTCTCTCTCTCTCTCTCTCTCTCTCTCTCTCTCTCCCTCTCTCTCTCTCTCTCCCTCGCCCTCTCTCCGCTCCCATATTTGCTATGACTTTCAAAAGAAAGTATCCTGATGGAAATTTTCAATAATTCATAACTTGACTAATTTGAGACATTTTATGGTCTTCAGGTACTCGGCTAGGCCTTGTGCGATGTTCGATGCATCGATCGAAGTTTCGATGTTTTCCTGCCATAGAACGGATGCGCTGCTAATGTTGATGTCAATCGATGCATCGAAACCAGTGGCGCATGCAATTTGGCAACTATGCTTTTTTGCCACTTAAACCTATGCAAAAGTATCGATAACTTGGGGGTGCATTGCACCTCCTGAAAATCGATTGTTTAACATAGGTTTAAATGGAGGGATTACGTTGTTGCCACATTGCACGAGCCGCCACTGATCGAAACTAGTTTTTTAATCGATGTTTTGACTGAAAACAGACCCAAGTGTCCTTAATTCCTCTTAAACCATCTCAAAATAAAAAAGAAAAGGATCACGATTTCCAGTGATTTCTCATTTTTGACTTGTTAAAATTTGTTTCGATGCATTGATGAAATGTCGATCTTTTTTAGACATTGAACTTCGATGCACACAGCTGAACATCACAAAGACCTGCTTCAGAGTCTCACAGGATTTGCGCTTATGATATTAGAGCCTCACAAAATTTAAAACCGTAGAAAATAATAGAAAAATTAATCAAGAACCGTTTCCTTGAGAGGACTTTCTTTTGCAAGTCATAGTACTATCGACGAATCAAAGTTTGTCGCGAGATTCTCACAAGCTAAGTTTCGCCTTTTAGGTTCTGGTTCGGCCACTCTCTATACTCCTCGCACCTTTCGGGCAAGGCCATAGTGCGGGTGGGGCGGGAAAGCCGTTGCAGATCAGTCCCACACTTACAACCATAACTGAAAATGTGTGAAAATCTTGCGACAATCTTTATTTCATTTTACAGTTAAAACTTTAAAAATATTTTTGCTTTTGGAAATATTTTTAAAATATTTTTGTTAAAATTTTTTGAAACTGTTTTTATAAAATTGTTTTTAAAGTGTTGACAATATTTTAAAAATATTGTCAATGTTTTTAAAAATATTTTTAAAATATTTCTTCATATCTTGGTACGGTCTCGCGTTTGAAAGAATTTTTTGAGCTTGGGAGTGGATTTCGTGACTTTTTAGAGTGGCTTATCGCTATTTTTACAGGGTTTTACCCCATAATCAACTGTTAAGGAGAGTTGGATGTGAAAATTAGGCGAATTTGACGAATTTTTGTTTTTTAAAAATTCTTTTTCTTTATAGTTTCAGCTTCATTTTGAGACTAAGTTTTTTAAATTCTGGTGATTAGCCCGATGTTATGCCCATTTCAGTATTCACAATTTTTTCGCAATTACACGCGTTTTAATAGAATATTCAATTTTCATCCCTTTCCTTTTTTATAAGCCTCTTTTTACAAGAATTAGGTTTTTGTCATTTTTCGACACTTTGTGTACCTTTTTCTCAGGATCTACCGGATCGATTTTCAAAAACTTGGGCTTGTTCGAATCGTGTTGTTTTTCTACACAAATAGATGCAAGGATTTCCCAAAATTTTGTGAATTTTTCCCACTGTGTCCTCTCAAAGTCCAATTTTTGACGTTTTTTGGTACAAAATGTCAACATTCTGTCAAAACTTACATTTTTGAGATTTTGCAAAACGCCTATATTTATTTGTGACCAACGATAAGGCCTTTCAGATGAGCCTAAGTTTTTGAAAATCGGCAAAGTGAATTCTGAGAAAAAGGTACAGAAAAAGGTACATGAACATGACCATGTTTTACATTGTTTAGATAGGCCATATCCGACTCCCCTTAATAAGCCTTCAGCAAAAGTTTGCAATACAGCTCCATTGATATTGCTCATTGTGGGGGCTCCCAATACAGTTATGTTTGGTCGGCTGTGCGACCGTTGTCGACGCCCCGCCGAACCGCAAACCGCGCTTCAGCTTTTTCTTAATTCAAATTGAATTTGTGCAGTCATCTCCAGACGGATCTACGCGGACCGCTTTTGCCTTGTTTCGCCTCGCGTTCTCTTATAGCCCCAGCCCCAGCCCCCCTCCCTCCCCCTCCCTCCCCCCTCCCTCCCCCTCCCTCCCCCTCCCCCATCGCTGCACCATCGCCGCCTTTAGTGCGGATAAAATTTAAAAGACTCGCAAGTATCCCCCCCCCGGTACGCCAACGTCATCGCTAACGCCGCGTTCGTTGGACTGTTTTTCAATGTAAAATGGGATCCACATCATCCTCGCGGAGTCATTTTAAGATGACCCGAATTTAAAATCGGTTCCGCGATGTTTAAAATCCCTCTTGATCTCCCTTGTGATTCGGTCGTCACGCTTCTTTCGAAACTGAAACGAAGCACAGTGGATCAACGGAACTGAAAAATGTATTTCATTGCTAACCGATCGTTAAGATTACTCAGTTCTCATGGAGCAGAGCTGCCGATTTGCGTAGATTCAATGATATTTTTAAATTCACCGATAATTCCATCGGTTGAGAAAAGATTACATAGTTCAATTCAGTGTATGACTGTAATGCACGAAAATACTCTGATCTGTAATATTGTCTCAATTGGTGGAAACGCCGTTAATTAATTAAATTATACCGGTTGAGAAAAGATAAAAGACGCTAGTATTTTCGTGCGTTTCAGTCGTACACTGAACTAAACTCTGTAATCTTTTCTCAACCGGTGGAATCTTCGGTGAATTTCAAAACGTCATTAAATCTACGCAAATCGGCAGCTCTGTCATGGAGTCCCTTTAGATAGAGATTTCAACCAGAGTTGCCCGATTTGCGTAGATTTAATGGGATTTTGAAATTCGCCGAAGATTCCACGGGTTGAGAAAAGATTTCATAGTTTATAGTTCAGTGTGCGACTGTGATGCACGAAAATACCATAGTGTCTTTTATCTCTTCTTATCCGGTACAGAGTCGTCTGTTACTTTCACAAAACTTGCGGGATATTTTAATTAATTAACGGCGTTTCCACAGATTAATAAAATATTGCAGATCAGAGTATTTTCGTGCAAATTAAGCTTTGTAATCTTTTCTCAACCGGTGGAATCATCGGTGAATTTAAAAATTTGTCATTAAATCTACGCAAATCGGCAGCTCTGATTTCAGCAACGAGCTATAGAGGGTTTTAGCAATGGTGGTAGCCGGTGATGAGTGTTCCAAATAAAGACAATTTGTCTCTCTCTCACTCTCACGTAACCCCCGTGGCCAATGTACTGCCATCTCACTCTAATTTCAAAAATCGTATAGAGAGACATCTTTCGTGAACTCTTTTGGCTGAAATGAATTCCTCGTGGCATTTAAATGCGAGTTTGATAAAAATAATTCGTAAAACAAGGCCCTGTATACGAATTTTGAAACTAGAAAGAGATGGGTATACATTGGGGTCCTGGGAGAGTGAGAGAGATAGTTTGGAACGCTTCGCGAGTTTTATCACAACCGATTGCGACCGATGAGTGCATTGGTGTGTAGGTTGTTGGCTAACCAGGCTCACCAGGCGCACCAGCTCTCTGCCTGCATGTGACTTAGAATTTTGAGTCTTTTTAGGGTATTCAGTAATATATTTACCAAATACTTCTTGAATCTTGAGTGTCGACCGAAAATTCCGTTCACGTCTCTCGAACATATTTACAAACAGAGCTGCCGTTTAGTGTGTAATTAACAGCGACGGCTCGTGTAATGTGGCAACAATGGATTTACTCCATTTAAAACTGTGTAAAATAATCGATTACTTGGTGAGGCGCAGCGCCTCACCTAGTATCGATCTTTTTGCATACGTTTAAATGGCAAAAGTGCACAGTTGCCAGATTGCACGAGCCGCCACTGGTAATTAATGCCATTTTTCAATTCATCTATGATTTCACCGGTTGATTCCACCGAGGCGAGGATCACACTGTTCAGTGTACGACTTCAATGCACAAAAATACTCACAACTGTAATCTTTTCTCAACTGGTAGAGTCGTCGATCATTTCGAAAAATTTGCGGGTATTATAATAATTTAACTACGATTTCACCGATTGAGAGAAGATTACAGATGCGAGTTTTTCGTGCATCACTATCGTACACCGAACTGAACTGTTTAATCTTTTCACAACCGGTGGACTCATCGGTGAATTGAAAAATGGCATTAATTATTCGCGAAACGGTATATCTCTGAATAGAAATACCTTTACTTCTCACTTTTTTGACTTTTTAGAGCAGTTGAATGTTTGTTTGCAAACGTTCCGATATTTGTTATAGACACCGAGTTTCAAACTCCTTTAAACCGACAAAGATTGAGCGAATACGCTCCCCCCCCCCCCCCCTGTAATAGCAGCGTATAAGATAGTCGGGAAGAGAATGTTGCAAATTTACCGTTTTAAAGAGAGGGAAGAGTTATTGATCATGACCGAGTACCTCGGAGCACCTGCTGTATTGATAATTTAAGTTCCGGGCGAGAGTTAATTAAAATAATGAAAAAAAAAAAAAAAAAAAAAAAAAAAAAAAAAGGAAGGGAAACTTCTGTGCAACTCACGAATCCAACGGGGGGGGGGGGGAGTGGCATGGAAAAAGCGCATGATGATAATAAAACATAGTTTCGCAATTAAAGTTCCGCCCCCTCTCGCTTCCACCCCTTGCGCTTTCATTAAGTTGTGAACTGAAAGTATTTTTGCGAATGCGAACGTTTTTGCTCTTCTTTTTTTGTTCTATTTTTTTTTTTTTTTTTTTTTTAATTTTTTTTTTTCCAGCTCAGTTTTTGATCGATAGTCCATACGAGGCAAAGGGCGCCGACCAACAAGTTTTTCTTTCGAATATAATTGAGGTATCAGATTAAATCAGCGCTGCGGATAATTCAGAGTTGAGTCCGTATAAAAGTTTTCGCGGGATTGTGCCGTGCGATCAGGTGTTGCCAGACTGGGGTGAAAAAGCCGTACGCTTTACATTGATTTAAATGGGGACGACACGGCTTTTTACCCTCGATCTGGCAACACTGCGTGCGATGTTCGCTCCGCCACTTTATCATCATTTGGCTCTGGAGTCGACGCCTGATTTTTCACTCGCAGAGAGTGCAAAACAACTTTCGAAAGAGTTGTAATAACATTTTTGCGATATATTTTTCTCGCTGTGTAGTTTGCAATTAGGCAACGATGCATTCTAACCAGTGGCGGCTCTTGAAATGCGATATATCGACGTCTACTTCATTTAAAACTATAGAAAAGTGTCGCTTTCTCGGGGGTGCAATGGGTCTGTTGCATACTTTTGCTACATCAATATAACTCATTGTTTCTAACGTAAAATTCGGCGAAAATAACGATGCGCACAATAAAAACGTTCAAAATCCACTCATTAACTCAGAAAATATACCTTCCATTTCAAATAACCCGCGCTACACTAGACACTATATCACCAACTTATAACTACATAGATGGAACCATCTCATTTTTGTAAACATGAACAGAACTTGCAAACATTGGAATGTTTCGTTTAGATGCGTACATTTCTTATCTTATTTTGTAATCTTTGATAAACCGAAAAGACCAGACAGCAAATGCAGCTTATATTTCACGTATTAATAAAGAAATTCCATCATTTTGTAGTTACGATGTTGTTTACTTATGCACGGTGGTTCCGTCTTTGTAGTTATAAGTCGGTGATATAGTGTCTAGTGTAGCGCGCGTTGTTTGAAATGGAAGGTATTTTCTGAGTTAATGAGTGGATTTTGGACGTTTTTAATGTGCGCATCGTTATTTACGCCGAATTTTACATGAGACTCAAGGTTCTATATTGTTGTAGCAAAAGTATGCAACAGACCCATTGCAACCCCTGACGATCAATACTATTCTACAATTTTAAATGGAGTAGACATCGATATATCGCATTCTACGAGCCGCCACTGATTCTAACCTATATGTGAGCCCAGAACTAGGGTTCTAAATGGGGCAGTTGAAAGGGTATATAAAGAAAATGAAAGTACTTGATGAGCTGAGAAGAAAGATGCCTTTGGTTTCTAATTAATTCCCATTGTTCTGGATGTAAGATTTTGGTCTAATATGCATTGTTTTAAATGGGAATTTCACGAATTGACGTCACTACGTACACGATTTTTACATCTTTTACACGTGTGTATCTCCAAAACCGGGACATTCAGAAAAAAACCTAAGGCACCATTGTTCTCAGCTCATCAAGTACCATCGCTTTTTGTTATTTTTTGTAAAAAACAAAACATCTCAGACCTTTGCAACTGCCCCATTGACCCCAGGTCAGTTTTTTATGTATATCTAAAATGCTCTTTTTTTAAAAAAAAAATACGTTTTTTGGACTGAGCAATCTCTATTAGTTTCACTTTCATGACTAACTGTCTTGCGGGCTGATTATTTACTTGTATACGTTAAACCGATTGTTAAGGCTGTTTTTGAGTGACGTTATTGGTCTAAAATTAATTGTAAGACTTTGCTGTAGCTATGGTAACCATAGTTGAATTGTCCGTTTTTAACCGTCACTCCTCTGATGACTAGTCACTCTGTGAATCTTCTTTTCTATCACAGAAAGGACGAAAATATTAAAAAATGGGAATTCCCCATGATAAGTGTCCAACTCCGCCATTTCGACAGAGAGAGAGAGAGAGAGAGAGAGAGAGAGAGAGAGAGAGTGAGAGAGAGAGAGAGAGAGAGAGAGAGAGAGAGAGAGAAAGAGAGGGGGAGAGAGAGGGAGAGAGAGAGTTTCTTGTTCTAAAAAGTTTGCTCATCAAGAAAATCTTCATACATCCACTTTTCGTTTTCTACCTCAGTAATAACAAGAAGTCAAAGGCTGTATTTCATATTGAGTACGTAAATCAATGGAAAAATGTTGAGGAATAAATTAGTCATCGAAAAAAAAACAAAGGTCACAGGTCGAATGAAAAATGTGCTGAATTGGATCGCTGAACCTAGAGGTAACAAAAGGCAGAAGGCTCTTTTATAGCTGTTAGTGCACGGTTTGCTCGTAAACTCGTTTGATAAAAAATATAAACCGTAAAATGACCTCGTGTAAACGATACTCGTTTCGTTTGGGAAGGTGACGGTATCGTGTTCATGTATAGAATCAGCTATCAATAAAGCTACGATCATATCGAATTTGCCGCGCAGAGACGGGCACCCTGTACAGTCGCATATAAAACAACTGATTTCTCTTTTTCTCATTTTTCTTCTGAAATCCGTTCTCAAAGAGCATTTTAGTTGCCAAGCTCCAGCGAAAGGAATGAAGGATGTGGAAATAATTAAGGAGAAGCCCATGAAAAAATAGAGAACGAGCCGTGTAAATGACGTTGTGTGAACTCTTGCGGGTCAACAAGAGTGTATGAGTCGGTCGATGGGTCTGGTTTAGGTGTAGGAGGGTGGGGGGGGGGAGGTTACCACTGCAGAGCCTCCTGTACCGAGCCGAGCCGAGCTGACTCACTATTCAGGAGGTTAGTTTCGATCCCTCGATCAAAGTATGCTCTCTTAATGCTACTCATCACCAGAAAATTCACTTAGGAAACGCAATTTAGGAAATTATTACAACAAATGTTGTTGCCTAACAATCATTGAAACATCGCAATTCGTCCATGCATGACAAGTAAGAAATTCGATGGATCATAGCTTTGATAGCGCTCCTTCATTTTGCAGTGTATGCAAAACCGATACTGAGAAGCAGGAACAGTTAACTACTCGACGCCGCGCCTCGTCGCGTTGCATCGCACTATGGAACGAGAGATATAGGGTAACAGCGGACATCGAGTAATACCTGTGACATTTCGCAGAAATATGACATGAAACACATCAATTTATATCAATTTTTCACGGGGTCTCAAATTTTGCATTATTTATTCACTGTAACCATAATCTGAACTTGTAAAACTGTTTTCTTGACTTTTTTCTGATTTTGTTTTTCATGAGTGATTTTTTACGTTTCAAAAACTACAACTGTAGAGCTTATATCAGCATTGTGGGGTCTCGATTTAAACCTTATCAGTCTCATAATCAAATTTACACTCTCGTGTACGCTAAATGGATTACCTGCAGCACGTAGTGTACAGTTTATCATTTAAAACATGGATGGTAAAAACAACCGAAGATAAAGTCGCGCAAACTAAAACAAAACGGAAAGTTAAAAAATAATTATTTAAAGATAAAGTGGGATTACACATCGATGTTTGTCAAGGTGTTTGGTATAAGTAATGAGGGTAGGTAATTGTGCGCGTAGTGTGTTTTTCAAAAATGATAGAAAATGTTGATCAATGTAGGAAGTGATGAAAATCTGGTAAAATATTTTCAATGAATCATTCAGTTTTATTGTGTAGTAGAAGCGATGAAAAGACATGCACTGTACCGGAAACAAGGACATTAAAAAAATGTACTTTAAAAACACCCATTATATTTCTATCTTGAAATCAAGCGTTAAATACTCAGAAGAGTGCAGGCCTCTGATAAAAGCTCCGTTTTTTCCTTTCATGCAATGGGTCTGTTGCAAACTTTTGCTACAACGATAAAGAGTGTATCATCGTAGGTAACATCGCCCTAAAAGTCCATTGGTGGCATCAGAAAGTCATGAAATGCGATAATAAACTCACAAGAGGCGTTTAATGAAATCCAAGATGGCGGTAAAATATCGAGCAATCTGTATGCATGCACCTTTAACATACAAGGATTGCCAACGTTGACAACCTCACAGCTCCAGAGGTTATGTGTTTATTTACGTTCTGTTTGGGTGTGATCGATATTGCGAGGTTGGTTATCCTTGGATGTTCGCGGTGCATGCATACATGTTGCTCGATATTTTACCGCCATCTTGGATTTCATTAAACGTCTCTCGTGAGTTTTATACTGCATTTTATGACTTTCTGATGCCATTAATGGAATTTTTACGCGATTTTACACAAGAGTGAACACTCCATAGTGCTGCAGCAAAAGTTTGCAACAGACCCATTTCGGCCGAAGATTTGAGATGACATCAGGATGAGAGGACACCATCAAATAATTGACGATATCTGCGTAACAATCGTGAGCACTTTCTTGTGTGATAATCTCTCCTAAATTCTTTATTCCTAGCTTCACCTGCCTCCTCCGACAAACTACCGGTAGGTATACTACAGAAAAATAGGAAATGATAGCTGCACCATGAAACAAAATAAGATAAAAAGTGCTCGGCAAATACATATACCACTCGAACAGTCTTATAATTCCGCAGCTTCTTTCGCGAAACGACCTAATTTTTCCGAATCAAAATTTTCACCACAAGTTAAAACTGAAAAAATTATTGCAAAATCTATTGGCCAGATTTTTGTCAATTCCTATAATGACCTAGGTTTACCGGTAATTTTGGAAGAGCTGACGCGCGCAATTACCGTCATTGCTTTTACCAACATCTTGAACAACAACATCGATGAGTAATCCCATTTTATTTTGGAATTCTTTTTGAATTTTTCGCTTCGTTTCTGCTTGCGCCAGTTTATCTTCGGTTGTTTTTACAGTTCCATTTTTAAGTAAGAAATTGTAAACTGCGTGCAGCAGGGGATCCATTTAGTGCAAATGAGAGTGCAAAAATTACGGTAAGAGTCAAAACCCACAATGGATTGATTAGCTGCTACAGTTGTAGTTATTGAAACGTAAAAAAATTACTCATGAAAAACAAAATCAGAAAAAAGTCAAGAAAACAGTTTTACGAGTTCAGATTTTGGTTATAGTGAAAAAATAATGCAAAATTTGAACCCCCCGTATAACATTGAGATATATTGATGTGTATCATGTCATATCTCCGCGAAATATCACAGGTGTTACTCGATGTCCGCTGTTACCTACCTCTCGTTCCATAGTGGCAGAGCAGATAAGGCGCGACGGACCTCGTTCCGCGCCACGTTCAAATGGGTCCTAGCGATTCTTCGATATGTAAACACAACTCGAAAACACATAACCTCAAAGTCAATATAAATGGCATATTTTGTGCAGATTATAAAAAAACTAGACCCCCATTTCAAAATTTAAAATTGGATACACACAGAACACGACAAACACACTGAAATTCGCGAAATTGATCGCAAAAACCAAACTTACCGAGACAAAAAAGCGAGGTGACGAAGGTTGATGAACCAATCGACAATCTACAATAGACATAGAGATATACAGAGGAGACTCCATGAGATAACAACGAACACAATAACTAGAATGTGAGCCACTCAAGGCCACTCGCAATCTACAGCCACCCACGTAAATACACAGGGTAAGCAACACACAATGCAGAAAGAAAGCCTCAATCTTCACGAAGCATATAGACCCTCTAGTGCTCAAATTTATATTCGGAAGCACAGAATAATTGACGTCACAAATGCTAGATATATCTCGAAAGTCGAAACCCCTTAAACTTAGGGGAATCGAAAAATAGCAATCGAACGTGCGATTTTCAGGGAAATTCGTTTCGATTATTCGATACAAACAACAGACTTAAATGGGGCAAAATGGCGGCTGGGTGGCCGACCCACTACAATAAACGTACCTAGAATTAGGTACGTTTAATAATTGTGCAGAAATGAAAACGGGCATTTTTGTGCGGAAATGATGAGTCCCCCTATTTTGTGCGGAAAAAGCGAACTCCCGAAACGACAGCCGAGAAACCGCTGCGTTGCAATGTAGTGCGTTTTTACCTGACTTCCCATCGGACTTCTTATCCCGAACAGAGTATAGCCACAGTAATGATTCACAGCCGATTAATAGTACCATGCGTGACCAACAAAGGCACCGGTGTCGAAGAAAAGTCGCATTTTATTTAGATCCTATCATAATATTATTAGTGCCCAGCACGCGCCAGCCGTTACGGTCCCGCGTTTTGAAAGCATTTGTGAGTTAAGAAGTGGATTTTGTAAATTGTTAGGGGTTGTCAAGCACTTTTCCCGCTTATTACCTTTGTCATATGTTTTCACTATCCTCCTACAAATAATCTTTCTATGGAAACGTCTATAAAACATTATTAATATTATATAGTTTTCACTCATCCCCAGTGAGACTTAAGAAGAAAAGATCCTACTTTTTTTCTTAATATATTATCGATTAATTACAATCGTAAGTAAATATTATTAAAATGTGATTAAATAAAATATAAATCACTAATTCAACTATTGTTACTAATTATTTTACGTAACAGGGGTACCATCGTTATTATTTGAGGTTTTCATAGTTGAATTGACGCTTAATTTTTCGTTGTCCGAGGGTACTTCTCAGTCTCGTCGGATTTTTGGACTGGTATGGGTGATGTAGTCGTGGATTTTTGATGTAAATTGATGTGTGCATTGAATTTTTGCATTTTTCATAAATTCCGAGTAAAATCGGCGGTATACTGGTGAATATGGTCAACAAAGGGTTGAATCGTCAGTTTTATTATTATTATTATTATTATTATTATTATTATTCCTTTTTTTTCACCTTTTAGTGGGTAGATGGTATTTAGAGCAGTCAGCGAGTCTCTACCTGAGACTTAGGCCGATTTACACTATTTTTTACATACAAATTCATTCTAATTATATACTTTAGATTTCTTAAAAATTAAACATCGGAAAACGGGAGTATATCATACTCCTAAGCCTACCGTGCAGTTTTGTATTTTGTTTTTTTGTTTTGTTTTTTTGTTGTTTTTTTTTTTGTTTTTTTTTGTTTTTTTTTTGTTTTTGTTTTTTTTTTTCCTTCTTTTTCCTTCGTTCTTCTTTTTTTTCCCTTTTTTTTTTTTTTTTTTTTTTTTTTTATATTTAAATTTCTACTGCAGTCACGGTTTACAACTCTAACTTTTCTTATTCGTACATGAGGACTTTCCTTAGTATACGCGCCGTACCCATCAGCGCGGTTTTTTGGATCAGCATGACCGAATGTTGTCCTGGGATCTTCCGTACTTGTTTCTTCAGAGATTTCAATATGGTTCCAGTTGCTCCCACAATTACTGGTATTATTGTTACCTTCCGATTCCACATCCGTTGGAGTTCGATGCTTAGATCCTGGTACTTCAGCATCTTCTCTTTTGTTTTTGCGCTCGCGTTTTTATCACTAGGCACGGATATTTTGACACAAAAGCATTCCTCTGTCGTTTTCACTATTATGTCCGGTCTGTTTTCCACTATCCTCCGATCCGTCATAACACCCGCGTCCCACAAAATCGTTGTTTTCCCATCCTCACTCACCTGCACTCTCTTTGGTTCGTGTTCGTACCATTTTTGTTGCAGCTCCTTTATTCCATATTCTCGACAGATGCCATGGTGGATTAATTTCGCTACATTGTCATGTCTTTCAATATACTCCTTCCTGGCTAGCACGGGGCAAGCCGCTACAATGTGGTCTATGGTCTCCTGACCTTCCCCGCACAGTCTACATTTTGTGTCGCACTGTTCTTTGTAGATCTTCGCCGCCACATACTTCGTTTTTAGTGCCTGGTCTTGCGCTGCCACTATCAGGCTCTCTGTCTCTCCCTTTAGCACTCCTTTGTTCAGCCACAAATGCGTACTTTCTTTGTCTATGAGTTCGTCCTTTAAACTTCTTGGGTACTGTCCATGCATAATTTTTTGTGTCCATTCCTTCTCTATCTCTTCCGCTATCCTATTCTTTGATTTCCTTTTTTTCTCTTCTTCATCTTTGGCTTGCTCTAGATCCAGGTTTATCTCTTCCTCTATTTTCCTTCCCAGTTTGCTGATTGAGTTACATACGTCTCTGTTCTTCTTGTCTTGGGCTAGCACAAACTTCATATGGTCGTCTTCTTTTGCTCTCCTTTCCATGTATCTTTTTAAGTTGACTGCTTCCATCTTCCACGCCGCTTCAATCTGCCGAAGGCCTCTGCCTCCTTTTTTTCTGCTCACATAAAGCCTATGGGCGTCCGCTTTCGGGGGGTGCAATCCATGTATGGTAAGTAACTTCCTCGTTCCGATATCAGCTTTTTTTAGATCCGCCAGCGTCCAGTTGAGTATTCCAAAACTGTACTGCAGCACTGGTGCTGCGAATGCGCCTATTGCCTTCATTTTATTCTTTGCATTCAGTTCCGTTCTCAATATTTTTCTGACCCGGTCCTTGTACTCTTTGATCAGCTTCTCTTTCATCCGCTTCTGTTCTATATTGTCCTGCTCTTCGATGCCCAGGTATTTGTAGATTTCTTCCTGCTCAAGTTGCTTGATTTCCATGTCATGTCCTAGCTTTATGTTTTCAGTTGTTCTATACTTCCCTTCCTTGAAAGTTACCTTCGCACATTTATCAAGTCCGAATTCCATGCATATGTCCTCACTGAAGCTTTTTACTTCTTTTAACAACTTCTGAAGTTCTTGGTCAGACTTGGCGAATAATTTCAAATCGTCCATATACAGGAGATGTGTGAGCGGTCTTCTATTCGCGTCGTACTTGTATCCTTTTCCTCTGTTGAGTATCTCTGTTAGCGGTATTAAACATAGGCAAAACAACATCGGCGACAACGAGTCTCCTTGAAATATTCCCCGCTTGATCGAAACGTCTTTTATCTCTATCTGATCCCCTTTGGTCGTCAACCTTATTTCCATACCCCATTGCCCCATCATCGTCTCACATATCCTCACAATTTCATCTGCAACTCCTGCGAGCCTCATTGACTCGATTATCCAAGTGTGGGGTACACTGTCGTACGCTTTTTTATAATCAATCCACGCGTCACTTAGATTTTTCCTGTTTTTTTTACAGTCCTGGACAATACATTTGGAAATGAGGACTTGGTCTTTGCATCCTCTGACCCCTCTCATGATGCCTTTTTGCTCCGGCGGTAAAAGTTTGATCTTAATCGCGTGCGCGTAAATTCTGTCCGTAAGTATGGCCGTGAGCACTTTGTATGACGTGTTGAGACACGTTATTGGCCTATACTTCGTCGGATCTTCTGTATCTCCTCCTTTCGATATCAGATGGGTGAGCCCCTTCGGGAGCCATCCTGGTGTCACTCCTTCCCCTATCATCTTGTTGTATGCTTCCGTCAACTTTCCGTGAGTCGCCTTAAATTTTTTCAGCCAATAATTTTGGATTTTATCAGGTCCTGGTGCCGTCCAATTTTTGCTTCTGTTTATGGTCCTGGTTACTTCTTCAGCGGTTATGCTCATCCACTCCATTTCCTGCTTCTTCCTCATTCCTTTCAGCCACTCAGCCTCCTTGTTATGCTTCTTCTCTTCCTCGTACATCCCCCTCCAGAATTCTTCCACATCCTGTCTAGCGGGCGCTTTCTCCACTGCATCCGTTATTATTTTTTATTATTATTATTATTATTATTATTATATTATTATTATTATTTGTGTGTGCATTACACTCACTCAACCCTGCACCTATTCGCAATAGAAGCGAACATTTGACAGTATTCTGTCTATTAATTTAAATAACTTAAGACAGTTGGCATCGTAGTTGCCAATTGCTTATTTCTAATTTATGTTGAAAAGTAACACGAATTCACTAAATATATATTTTTACATTTTATCCCTTCAGAAAGCGACCTGAAGACAATTCAAACGTTTTCCGACGTTTTAATCTCCTGATCAGATTCTCATTATCAAGCAGTACGTCAATGATGGGGTTAGGATGCTCGACTAGTTTTTTTCATGTCATTTAGCTGTTTTCATGACCACCTGTTTTACTGTCTCGATTTGCAGGTCCCTATGGATATCCTCGTTCCTGGAGGACATAGAGGCGTCGGTTATAATTCTTAAACGAATCGTCAGTAGTAAAATTTTTCTACTGACCGCCATTTCAATAAAGACGCATTTTATTACCAGAAATGCGCATTTTGAAACAAACACCCTCTGAGTTCTTTTAAAAGTGTCCACAACAGGTATGAGGTCAGTTGAATTAGCTCAAAAATCGCTACATGCAGTTTTTATAATCATTCTGAAAAAAAAAAAAAAATCTGAAATTGCCTTGTTTATGTTCATTTTCCTATGTCACCCATTTTTCCCAGCAGAGAGCACTCTGCACCATCGTGCGGCTCGTTCTATCCGGTGATGTCGTTACTTTACCGGGATGAAACTGAAACACGAGACGAAATAACCTGTAGGATCGTTAGCTACAAATACTCCTCTATTCTTTCTTATTTTATAAAGCGAGGCAAAAGCATTTATTCATTAAGATCTAACTCGTTCAATTCAGTTTTAGAACTGATTCGTCCATGAATTTCATTCATTTCGTTCATCAGATTTGTTTACGTACGTTCTCTCGAATCTGTGGGTGCAATACAGAAACTGTTCTTGAGATCTCCATCACTTGACATGGTTTGAGATAGGTCTGTGCGATGTTCGATGCATCAATCGAAAATTCGATGTTTTTCTGTCATCGAATGGATTCGATACTAAATCTGATCTGATATCAATCGATTCATCGAAACTCGTTATTCATCAATATTTCGACTAAAAACGGACCTAAGAGTTATTTTTTCCTCTAATACCATCTTGCCCTGTCTTCCTCTCAAATCCTTGCTGCAAAGGGGGGAAAAAACGAAACGAGAAATTTCATTTAAATTTGAAGAATTCGTTGCTTTAAGAAATTAAAAAGTGAGAGAGGTAAAAAGAGGGGGAGAGAGCCTTTTCATATCGTTTGCATCTGAGGCTATTTCACTCATGCATGTCAACTCATGACTCATTAAACAAATATCGGCAAAAAAGGCGATGTCACCAAAACCCTCCTTGTGACCCCTCGATCGATTCAGCTCGACAAATGGAGTCGATCGCCGTCAAGGGTTTTTATATCTTTTGCATCTGAGGTTATTTCACTCATGCATGTCAACTCATGACTTTTAAACATGGGCAAAATGGTGATGCCCCCAAAACTCCCCTTGTGACCCCTCTATCGATTCAGCTTGGCGAATGGAGTCGATCGCCCGCAACGGTTTTCAATAGAGAGGGGGGAGAGAAATGATGAGAGGGAGAGAGGGAGAGAAAGAGAGAAAGAAAGAGAGAGAGAGAGAGAAGAAAGAGAGAGAGAAAGAAAGAGAGAGAGAAAGAAAGAGAGAGCGAGAGAGATATAAACAGAGAAAGAGAAAGAGAGAGCGAGAGAGAAGATTGAGAAGGCACATTCGCCTGGATCCGGCTGTTCCTGAAGCGTTCACCGGGGCTGTATCGTTCTCGTTCAATGACCGACTCGTAATGCCGCATGCTTGCTTTCATCACACAGTTTTTAATTTCATTTATTCAAACTTCTGTCTTACGTTTTTATGTTATTATATAAAAGTTTTTCTTCAAGTCTATTCACTTTTATTTCTCTTGTTCTCTCTCCGTTTCTCTTTTTTCTCTCGTTCACTCTTCATCTTCGTATTATCCTCCTCTCTCGTTTCCTCAATCGTCAAATCCACCGCCGCACCGCCGAGAGACACGCGGCCCTCTCGGAAGCATTTTGCCATTCTCTGTCTTTTATCGCTCGTATTTATCGCTTTATTCATCTTGATGTCGTGCTGATGTCATTTTCGCTGGCACTTAAACCCGACCTCGTCCGCAGCGATTTAACCAAGACTGATGGGTCAGAGCACGAGATTATGCTTGTAGAAGAATGGAAACTATTCTTGCATAGTTTTTTTTTTTTTTTTTTTTCTCTTCTTCGCAAAAATTTGTCTTGTCAAGTCTTATTTAGAGAAAATGTGGTTAGCGTATCTCCTGAGATGGAAAAAATCTCCGTTTGTATATTCGGCTTATTACAATTTCTATTTCTGACTTACTTTATTAACTCGAGGAGAAACGTGTAATTAGTTTCGAAGATTCAAAGTATGCAACCCTCGAAAAGTTTTAAAAGCTTCGGTTAATGGAATTGTCATCGTGATGCGATCGCACTGATGGCACTCAGAAATGGTGTTTTTAAGAATTGTTATTTTTCCACCTGTAGAAAACTTAAAGAACAAAGCATTCAACATAAGCCTTCTCTTTGTACAAACCTTATTTATTATATGTATAAATATTTCCAGAATCACTCACGGAAGTAGAAAAATGGGGTATTCTTAAGAAACATGGGGCTCCTCCTGAATTTCGCTTTTTGCGATCGAATAGTTCATTTTTGCGTAAAAACCAGCAAAAAATACATAATGAGTGTTTTAAAAAATCAGGAAATTTGCTCATATAGACTCACAAAATGGCTTTAAAGTTTAAGACATTATGACGGAGCTACTCAGGTACCATGGGAGATCGCCCTATCTATTTCGAGGCTTTCCTATGTGTTTTTTCAATAATGAGGGATACAAATTAGATAAGAATCTCCCATTGTACCTTCGTAGCTTCGCCGTTGCCTTCACGCATTTAACTTCAAAGTCATTTTGTGCGTCTGCGAGTGAATTTCATATTTCTTTAATATGCTCATCGTATTTTTTGCTGGATTATACTCAAGCATGAACCATTCATCAATCGCTTATGGTATAACCACAGAATAATACAATCAGAAGGGAAACTCCCATAAGAGCCAATGGAAACAAGTTTTGGAATTTACTGGCACAAACTGGCAACTGTGCCTACTCACTTCTCAAGATGGCGGACATGCTTTTTCAGGCTATACAACCAATCACAACTCGGCCAGTTGCCGAAGATTGCCGAAGATGCTCACTTTCGAACATGGCGGCCCGAAGTAAAGAATGTTTCAAAATGAATTAGAGTTTCCGTTCTGATTAGAGTATTCTGTGGTATAACAATGGGGCTCTTGCAAACTTTTGCTATAAGCAAATAAATGGTCCAATCTGATGCAATGACCAGCAAAAATCACGAAAATCAAGCTGAATAAGTCTAAAATTCAGTAATATACTCACAAAACTGCTTTAACGGCAAGAACGTGATGGCGCTTCGACGCAGGTATCATGGGAGATTCCTGTCTAATCTGTCACTTTCTCTACGGAAACACAGAGATATGTCTCGTTTTAGACAGGAATCTCCCATGATACCTGATTGAATTCAGTGTACTCATCGTCATTTTTAAACACTTTTATGCAAGAATCAACTCTTCAATCCCCCGTAGCAAAAGTTTGATCCAAGAGCCCCATTACCAAGAACTCCATTCTTCCACAAATATTCCAATAAAGTTTCACTTCTACCAAAATAAAGCGCGACATATATGTCAAGGGGCCGATCATGTACTTCATCGATAGACCGATTATTAGGACTAAAAAAGCGGATGAGGTTAGCATAATAATTAAAGCCTTCTTTACTGAAGTCGATTTATTTAATTATTTTTTACCCCTTTAAGTTCTTTTTGTTGCTTATCTCTAATTGCCTTTTTCAATTTTGTCTGTTGCAGGTATGTAAAACGATCCAGAACGTAACTATGATCATTTTCCATCCATTCGTTTCAAAACTGGGCAGATGTTGGTTTGTTATTCAACCGTTGCTTTACCTCATAGTGGCGGGCTCGTTCCATCTGGCAACAACGTCTTCGCTCCATTTGAATCTATGTTTAACAATCGATTGCTGGTGAAGCGCTGCTTCACTTTCGGATCGATTGTTTTACATACAATCAAATGGAGGGATGACTTTGTTGCCATATTTTACGAGCCGCCCACTGCTTTACCTTGACTTTTAGCTGATTTGAGGCTCTTGCTCCTTTCAGTACTCAGGTGTATCGTGAAACTTATAGCATAACTGATGGTGCTGGTCCACAATTAATTGAAAAACTTGGCTGTTGCAATAGTTACCAACGTTGAAGTGCTCGGTGTTTAAAGGTTATTCATTAAATAGCTTACCATAGCAACAACCAAGTTTGACAATTTTGGATCAATAGTATCACTCATTGACAGTATTATAACGATCGGTTTATCGATTAAGTAAATGATTGAAGACTGTTTTAGTGAGATACGGGAAATTTGAAATTTACCGAGCAGACGCCGCTCTCACGTTTAAAAAATAAACTGTAGGGAACACCCTACGAACACTTTCTCCCTCCATTTTTATCGGGGGGGGGCGAAGGACCCCCAGACCCCCTTAAGAATGCTGGGGGAGACCCCCAGACTCCCCTTTAGTATTCTAGGGGAGACCCCCAGACCCTCCTTTAGAATTCTGGGAGAGACTCCAAGACTCCCATCAAATTTAAAATATTTTCACCTCTGGACATAATTCCGCCTTCAATTCGAAGTGTTTGCGATTTTGCAGAGAAACTGTACGAATAGTTGCCTATTTCATCCTTTGAAGGATGGGTTTTGAACTGTGGATCTTCAAAAGAATTTTTTGTTTGGTAGATTAAACCCCCCTTTAAAAATGTTTTTTGTTTGTAGATTGTGTACACCAAATGTCAACAAAATTCATCCATCCATTTTCTTCATAAGTTTAATTTTCTTTGGATATTCTATTTTTTGGGTTTGATGGAACAGCTACCATTTTGCCTTTAAACAGTCTCAGACTTAAGAGTTGTATACTATAGTTTTACATTGAAAAGAAATCCTGCCTAGGTTGGTTGAAAACTTTTTGTTGCAATTTTCATCAAACATAATTGAGTCATAATTGAATTTCTTATTCCAAGTATTACGATTGTTTTTTTATTTGCTTGGTTGGTTTCAAAGATTTTTGCTCAATCGCACCTATATTGGCCCTTGAAACAGTCTTAAAGGTTTTTGATGATGACTGTATGATAGGAATATTTTAGTGGGTCGGTAACATAATATGTTTGTGCAAAGTTTCATCAAAATTCATCCCATGAATGATTGACTCCAAGTTTTAACATTAATTCCCCGCCTTAATTCATGTTTTTGGGTCAAACACCCTATTTTGATTTTTAAACTCTCTTAAGTGTTGTATATTGTATCTGTAAGGAATACTTTCTTCTATAAACTAATTGTAGATTGTATTTGCCAGTTTTTATCAAAATTCATTGGACCAAACCTGAATTATCCCAATTAGTAGGATTATGTTTTTATTTGCTTATATTCCCATATTTTTTTCTTAATCCCACCTATATTGCCTCTTGAAAAGGTTTTATCAGTTGTGTATGGTGACTAAGAAAGGAAAATATCTAAGTATTTTGATAGTGGATTGTGTGTACAAAAGTTTTTATCAAAACTCATCGAGCCATAATTGATTGACTCCAAGTTTAAAGATTAATTTCTCACGATAATTCCATTTTTTGGCTTGAGCGCACCGATTTTGATTTTTTAAACAGTCTTAAGGGCAGTATATTGTAATGATAAGAAATTCTATCTAAAGTAGAGTAAATGTAGGTAGGTAGATTGTTTGTGCCAGATTTAATTAGAATTAATTGGACCTAACCCGAATTATCTCAATAATAAGTAGGATTATGTTTTTATTTGCTTAGTTGGTCTTATTTTTTATCAATCGCACCTATATGGTCCCTTGAAACGTTTCAAAGGATTTATTATGATGATAGTGAGAAGAAAATATTTTAGTACTGTGGTCGTACATTGTGTATACAAAGTTTCATCAAAATTCATCCAGCTTTTAGTCATTGGCACTGATTTACAAGATTAATTTCTCACTTTTATTCCATTTTTTGGCTCGAACGCGCTAAACTGATTTTTTGAACGGTCTTAAGGGTTATTTTGCTGAACTATAAGGGGTTAATTTTACTGTGGGCTGGTTGTAGAATGTTTTTACAAATTTTCTTCCAAATCCAAAGATCCGATATTGAAATATTTAAAGTTTTCTCTTTTTTGACCCATTTTCCCATTGATTTTAATGGAAACCATTTCTCTTCCACAACTAACCTAAATATTAAAATTTTAAAAAAACAAAAAAAGTCCCTCTGGGGAATGTTAAAAGCAACATCTCTGCAAAATTTGGATGCATATAGATCAATAGTTTAAAAGTTATGCTGGGTTTCACGTTCGTGACTACAGACAGACAGACAGACAGACAGACGGACAGACTGACAGACAGACGCCACAGAAATTTTGTGCATTTACTCCTCCCTACCACATATGGTTCAGAAATATTGAAATATCATGGATGGATGTTCTTTAGGATAGTATTAGGCATGATAAGAGCCAATTATTTTATAATTATCATGATTGACTTAGTCGCAGCGGGCCAAGTATCGAAACAGAATGCATCAAAAATCTCTGCGCCATCGCAATACTTTCTCAATTTTTCTAATTTCATTAGAGTGAGAAAGTAAAAAGCAATAATTCACCTTCCTCGCCAATCAGATTCCTAAATTTTAAATTTCCCGCCCGACACAAAAATTGACAAAATTCCTATGTATCAAATCGCTGCATTCTGGTTTGAGATAGAGAAAATGTGGCCAAAAATCAGTAAAAAAAAACAGTGGTGGCTCGTGCAATATGGCAACAATGTCATCCCTCCATTTGATTGTATGTAAAACAATCGATTGGAAAGTAAAGAAGCGCTTCACCAGCAATTGATTGTTAAACATAGATTCAAATGGAGCGAAGACATTGTTGTCAGATGGCACGAGCCGCCACGGGAAAAAAAATCATTGTAAGTCATAGTTTTCGACCGTTTAAGCTTAATCCAAAACTTTTCAGAGATATTTCTAGAGGTTTTAATTACTTGTTGAAAGTGTTCTTCGTGATTCCAATGGGGCTCTTGCAAACTTTTGCTGTGAGCAAATAAATAGTCCATTCTAATGAAAAAACCAGCGAAAATCACGAATAACACACTGAGAAAGTCTAAAATTCAGTAATAAACCTACATAACTCTTTAAACGGCAAGATAGTAATGGCGGTTTGACGTAGTTATCATGGGAGATTCCTATCTATAATATGTCACTTTCTCTTTGGAAACATAGAGGTATGTCTCAATTTAGATAGGAATCTCCCAGGATAACTGCGTCGAGCCGCCACTAAGCTCGATTCTGAGAGTGAATTTTGTGATTTTAGGCGCACCGTTGGCACAACGTGCGCCTATTGAAATCGCCCTGATACTCAATAGAGTATACTACGCCCCCTTGTGATCAAATGGCGAAATGAGCTTTTTTGATGTCGTGAAATTTAGGTTGTGTCCTGTGTTTTTTTTATGCTAATTTCATATGAAAAGTTAATGTTCTCCCAGCCACGACTGAATTCTGAGTTGGTTGGGAGTAATTTCATGTTCATTGATTGACGTTTTTTTAAAGTTATTCTATGTCAAAAATTTCCAACCTCACTTTTTGATTATTTCAAATTGTCCCGGTATATATTCTAGGTGATCAAGAGAACCAATCATTTGCCGTTCTGAATGTTTGTTTTTTTGCATGTAAATGCAATTATTATAATTAATTATAGCGTGTGGTCAAACGCAAAACGGAAAGTCCCTACAGCAGGAACTCTGAAGATTCCTTATCTCAATACTCAGAATTCTCATTTAATTACCAAAAATTACTGCGCATCGAAGAGGATCTCTTATTAGGTATTCAGCCCTGATGTCGTTGTTTCCATAGTGGTCCCTGCCCTAACCTCCTCCATGTTTCCTATCAACTTTCAGCCATTTGTTTACGCTCAACGTAATAAAATTACTCTGCTTGCGTTTATAGTAGCTATGACTCGTGAATTGGTAAGAGTTCAAAGGTTCAACAATGGGACCTCTGAATAGTGTGATGTGCTGATTTGCTTTATTTTTCCATCATATGTTGTTATTGTATGTGAAATTTCTTAGTCCTATTCAGAACGAAACAAGAAAATGCGTCTTATTTCTCTACCTCTACATTTTTGGTTTTGAAGGTCCTAAAGGAAGTCAGCCCTCTTTCAATTTTAAAGGAATGGCTTTGCGGTCAAATTTTCTGACATTTTATTTAGTCTGGCAACTCCCGTCAAATGACCTAGCGCTTCAAGGCATCATTTATTCAATGCAGTTATTTCGCTCTTTCTCTATTTACAAGTAAATTTCTAGCACTCCAGGAACTTCCTGATTTCTTATGCTACCTTATGCTACATCTGTTGTACTACCTATGTTGATTTAAGCTGTCACTCTCCTTATATGTCTCAAAGTATCTTGAGACACTCAAACTGGTTCCTTAATCATATAGTTTGGTAGTCCGCTAACCTTTGACAGTCACCTATTTTGTCGGAGATCATCATCAGTCATGCCTAAAAGTTTAGCGCTTAGACTTTTGTACAAAATTGAGATTGCGACTCACAATTTGGTGACAGTTAAGTTAGCGTCATATGATGAAATATTAATCAGCGCTCCATTTCTTTCAAAAATTTGTGTTACGGAGTCAATTTCTTCTGAAAATTATGTCAGCGTACGTGCTGTTTTTACTTTCTCACTCTAATGAAATTAGAAAAATTGAGAAAGTATTGCGATGGCGCAGAGATTTTCAAGGTATTTTGTTGCGATAGCTGGCCTCTCACGACAAAGTCAATCATGATTTATTCAAAGTAATGGCCTCTTATCATGTCTAATACCATCCATAAGAACATCCTTCCATCATACTTTCATATTTCTTAACCCTTTTAAGTATTTTACTTAGAGAGATTTATGCAAAAAAAATCTGTGGCGTCTGTCTGTCAGTCCGTCAGTCCGGCTGTCCGGCTGTCCGTCAGTCCGTCAGTCCGTCAGTCCGTACCTAGGCATAACTTTTGAACCATTGATTCTTATGCATCCAGATTTTACACAGTTATTGCTTTTTAGATTCTCTAGAGGTACTTTTCTTGTTTTTTTGAAATTTTAACTTTTAGGGTAGTTATGGGGAAAAAATGATTTTCATTAAAATCAATGGTAAAATGGATAAAAATGAATAAAATTGGAATAATTCAAGTTTGGCTCAATCAATTTTGATGAAAGTTAGCAAAAAAAAATCTTTTTTCAGCCTACTAAAGAATAAACCACTTATGGTTCCTTTATTTATTCCTTAAAACTGTTTAAAAAATCAAAATAAACGCGCTCGAGCCAAAAAATAGAATTATCGTGAGAAATCAATCTTAAAACTTGGAGTCAATCAATAATGGCTCCATGAATTTTGATAAAACTTTGTACACACAATCTATTATCAATAAACTTATATATTTTCCTTTCTGTATCACCAAAAACAACCGATAAAACCACTTCAAGAGGTAATATAAGTGTGATTGAGCAAAAAATTTGGGATTAAGAGCAAATAAAAATATAATCCTATTATTTTGGATAGTTCAGGTTTGGTTCAATCAATTTTGATGAAAGTTAGCAAAAAAAATCTACATCCAGCCTACTGTAAAATAAACTACTTGTAGTTACAATATTCAACCCTCAAAACTGTTGAAAAAATCAAAGTAGGTGCGCTCGAGCCAAAAAATGGAATTATCGTGAGAAATTAAGTCATCTTAAAACTTGGAGTCAATCAATAATGGCTGGATGAATTTTCATGAAACATTTTACACACAATCTACTATCAAAGTACTAACATATTTTCCTCTCTTGATCACCATACACAACCGATTAGACCTTTTCAAGAGGCAATATAGGTGCGATTGAGAAAAAAATATGGGTATATAAGCAAATAAAACATAATCTTATTATTTCGGATAATTCAGGTTTGGTCCAATGAATTTTGACAAAATCTGGCAAATAAAATCTACAATTAGTTTACAAAAAAAAGTAGCCCTTACATTTACAATAGACAACCTTTAAGAGAGTTTAAAAAATCAAAATAGCGTGTTCGACCAAAAAAAAAGAATTAAAGTGAGGAATTAATTTTAAGCTTGGAGTCCATCATTAGGTAATGGGATGGATTTTGACAAAACTTTGCACAAACATAATGTGTTAAAAAAATACACTAATCACTGCACTGTGTGCACTAAAATATTTTTCTGGTACAGTCCTCATAAAAACCTTAAGACCGTTTTGAGGGGCAATATAGGTACGATCGAGCAAAAATCTTTTGAAACTAATTGTAAGCAAATATTAAGACAAACATAATATATTTGGAATAAATAATTCAAGTATGACTCAATTAAGTTCGATGCAAATTACATAGTTTGCAACCAGCCTAGGCAGACATTTCTTTAGAATAGAAATTACGGCTCTCAATTAGCCTTCAAATAACAAAATAGGCAACTATTCCTACAGCTTCTCTACAAGATTGCAAACTCTTCGAATTGAAGGCAGAATTATGTCCGGAGGTGAAAATATTTGAGCTTTGCGGGGGGTATGGGGGTCTCCCCCAGAATTCTTTAGGGGGTCAGGGGGTCTCCTCCAGAATTCTTTAGGGGGGTCTGGGGGTCTCCCCCAGATAAAAATGGTGTGAGAAAGTGTTCGTAGGGCATTCCCTACAGTTTATTTACTGAAACTTGAGTGAGAGCACAGTTTTGAGCAAAAACATCTTCAAACGCTATAAGAAAAAAAGAAAACAATAAGTCATTGGAGAAGATGTGGAAATTGAGTGAGCGGCTATACTTTTGCTGAAAATTAAAGTCGTGCACCACAATTTGGTGAAAATTACGTTATCGTGCTTTTTTTTTGTTGCAAAATGACTCAACGCGCCATGTCTTTCGGAAATTGTGTAATCTCATCAAATTCTTCTAAAAATTATGTCAGCGCATTGGTTTTTACTGATACTGAGGTGAGAGCGCTAATTTGAGCCAAAAATATTTTTAACGCTAATAATCAGAATTAGAGACTGATTAGGTGTGTTGAGGTTGGATCAGTCATGCCTAAAAGTCTAACGCTTAGACTTTTGCACAGAATTGAGTTTGCGCCTCACAATTTGGTTACAATTAGGTTAGCGTCACATGATGAGAAATGAGTCAGCGCTCCATTTCTTTCTGAAATTTGTGTTACCGAGTCAATTTCCTCTGCAAATTATGTCAGCGTACATGCTGTTTTTTACTGAAACTTGAGTGAGCGCACAGTTTTGAGCAAAAATATCTTCAAACGCTATAAGAAAAAAAGAAAACAAGACGGAATTGGAGAAAATGGGGAAATTGAGTGAGCGGCTATACTTTTGCTGAAAATTAAAGTCGTGCACCACAATTTGGTGAAAATTAAGTTAAATTGTGTTAGCGAGTCAATGTCTTCTTAAATGGGGTGGCATTATGCAATACATTTATTAAAATTGTTTTGTGAGTATTTGATTGTTCATTACGTACGTTTAGTGATGTGCAGTAGGAAATTCGAAGGGTTTGTTCAATGATTGTCTGTAGTGGTCCTACCCCCCCCCCCCCAAATCGCCGCACACAGGTTCGGACCCTAACTTTTGCTGGACAATTTTTTTTGAGTTGTTGGAAAATTCAAAGATTTGTTCTAAGATTGTCCGTAGTGGTTCTACATCCCCTCCCTCCTCCACGCGCCGCACACAGGTTCGGACCAAAACTTTTGCTGGACAGTTTTTTTGAGTTGTTAGAAAATTCGAAGGGATTGTCCTAAGATTGTCCGTAGTGGTTCTCCCCCCTCCTACACTCGCCGCACACAGGTTCGGACCCTAACTTTTGCTGGACAATTTTTTTTAGATGTTGGAAAACTCGAAGGGTTTGAGATTGTCCGTAGTGCCCCCCCCCCCCCCCCCGCCGCATACAGGTTCGAACTTGAACTTTTGCGGTAAATTTTTTTTTGAGATGGTGGAAAATTCGAAGGGATTGTTCTAAGATTGTCTGTAGGGGTTCTACACCCCCTCACTCGCCGCACACAGGTTCGGACACTCACTTTTGCTGCACAATTTTTTCTGAGGTGGTGGAATATTCGAAGGGTTTGTCCCGTATAAGATCGTATGTAGTGGTCCAAACCCCTACCCACTCGCCGCATCCAGGTTCGGACCCGGTTTTTTGCTGGACACATTATTTTTGTGATGGTGGAAATGGAATTTGACTTATGAGGACCAAATTTGCTCAAGGTGCGCCTTCTCTGACACTGTAGTGTCAGAACTATCTGCTTGTTTTAGTATGGACTTATCGTCATTTTACAGGTTTTTATGCATGAATCAACTCTTCAATCCCGAGTAACAAAAGTTCGCAAGATCCTAATTGGCTTTGGAAAGTTTTTAAATTATATCTTGATGAGAAATTTACTTCCTAATTTTTGGCCACTTAACCCTTCACTGCATGATTTTTTTTTTCTCGAGCAAATGTGGATTTTTCAATGTATTAGGTGGTCAAATACATGGGAAAAATAGTGAAAAAAATAATTTGACGGTTTTTCGGTCAAAAATATATTTTTTCTATTTTTTACTCGTTTTTACAAGTGATAACACCATAAGAAATGGCGGGAATTTTTTTTATTTTTTTTTTTAAATTTTCAAAAAAAAATTTTTTTTTTTACTTTAATTGGATTTTTCAAAAAGCCAATGCCGGAAACTTTATAAAAATAATCAAAATGAGGTCAGTTTGGATACGGGGGCAAATTTCACCCCTGACATGATTTCGATCACGAACCCTTCACTGCATGATGTTTTCTTTCAGCCAATTTTTTTTTTTTTTTTTTGTGAGCTCAAAACATACCTTCTCCCGCGTTGACACACCATGCGCCGAAGGCATATCTCAAAACCTGTATTTTATAAGAGCGTTTGAAGAATTTGTTCCACCGGTGGAACACCATGCAGTGAAGGGTTAAATTGAAGATCTCAAGTCATATAGTGCGCCGCACAGTCGTCAATCAGCACTTAGCGATCCTTCTAGTGAAGTGACATTCGACAACTCCGCTGATAAGGCCAATGATATTTCAGTTCCCGGGAACCTTTCGAGAGTCCTCAACTTCTCTCCTACTCTCCCGCCCCTCCCCCCCCCCTTCCCCCTCACCTCAAAGAGAACAATTAAAATAGAAAAGATTTTCGGGCATCTTTCGTCCCTCCGGCTCTATTTCGCCACCTAACTTCTTCACCACTTCTCCACCCGGACCGCCCCCCCCTCTCCCCCTCATTTCATCGCCATCGCCTGCTGTGCTTCAGAGCGCGCATTATCTTCGCCTCCGAAGCCGAATCGGTCCAATTCAACTCTTGTCATTAGCTTTATCTCCACCTTAAAGACCGCGTCCCCTCGCGACTGATTAATTTCCCGTAATAAACGAACCACACCTTCTCAAGATGAAATAGATGGCTGTTTTTTCTCCTTCCGTGTTTTTTTCCCCCCTCTCCCTTTTCCTACCCCTCTATCCCTCCCTCTCTTTCCGCTAACCCACCCTCTCTTCCTTTTTGTTCTTAAATGCTTTTGAAATGGTTCGTCTTAATTTTCTCGAATGGACTTGCACAAAGCAACGAAACTTGGGATTGTGCTCAAATCCCTTTAACGTAATTAAATTGGATGTTTTCCTCTCTCTCTCCTGCCTTGCTTTCGTTGAAACGAAAACGGCGCGGCGCGGCGCGGGCAAGGCACGGCGGCCGCTATAAGCGATTGTCTACAACCGCTTAGAGCGGTATTTAGCGGATATTAAAAGTGTTTTCAATTCGTTGCAACTGGTGAGTTGATGAGTTCATATTCTTGAAGATTCCAGCTTGAGTAATTATTAAAGTTGAAATTATATTCATTCCGTTCCGTTTCCTTTTGCTTTGTTTCGTATTGTATAATCTGCGGCGTTGGGAGTTTTTTTTTTTTTTTTTTTTTTTTTATCAAACCACACGCGCGAAACTTACATCTTGATAAAATATAACGTTTCAGCTAGGTATATGGACTGAAAGATTAGACGAAGTGAATTCTTTCATACAGTTTTTGAAAAAATCTAGCAAACGGCCGTGGTGCTTCCGAGAGACGCAGACGCCTGCTGCTCCCCCCTCACTATCTCTCTCTCTCTCTCTTTCTCTCTCTCTCTCTCTCTCTCTCTCTCTCTATCTCTCTCTCTCTCTCTCTCTCTCTCTCTCTCTCTCTCTCTCTCTCTCTCTCTCTCTCTCTCTCTCTCTCCTCTTATCATCTCTCCCTCTTCCTGAAAAAAATAGAACAAATCTTTAAAAAGTAATTTTGATTACATATACAAAGATGCCATTTCTTCTTCAATCATAAGGGGCGGTAGCCCCCGGCCAAGTAAAAAAAAAAAAAAAAAAAAAAAAAAAAAAAAAAAACAAGCAGGGAAAATTCCAACACGCAGGTGTTGGAAAAGCGTGCCACTAAAGTCTGAACAGCTTTAATGCTTTTGCTAGCAATGATAATAATTAGACAGCATTCAACATGGAGCTGATCTCGAGAAAATTGAGTCCAAAGTTGAAGAGCTAGCATTTAAACAAAAAACTTGGAATTACTTACGTTTTGATTTCATTCAACTACCGTGTTGTGTTTTTGCATTTCAACACCGGAAAAGTGGAATTTACTATGTAGGAAAGGTTCTTAATTTTTAGCGTTTAAAGTGACTTGGTTCCTTTCTTCTTTTTTTTTTGGCATAATCACGAAAAACGAAACTCTAAGAGAAACCAAACGGCAGAGTTGGTTTACACTGTTGATTATTTTAAAATCCGTTAATCCGGACTTAAGTCCGTTCCCAATTCTATAAAAGGAACCAGTGGCGGCTCGTGCAATGTGGCAACAGTGGAATCCCTCCATTTAAACCTATGTAAAACAATCGATCTTCAGGAGGTGCAATGCACCCCCAAGATATCGATACTTTTGCATAGGTTTAAATGGTAAAAAAGCATGGTTGCCAAATCGCACGAGCCGCCACTGAAAGGAACCAAGTCGGAGTTGGTTCCTTACGTGACTCGGATTAAGGTTTAACCTAATCAGCCAAAGGAACCAAGTTCTCATTTTATTTCATCATATGGACAATGACATCAATGAGGCTCACCAGCTCACTTTTACCTGGAATTTTGACGGGAAATAGTTGTTATTACAGAAGAAGCACTTGTTGCTTCGAGATTCAGTATTGCTAGCTCTATCAATCAATAACTCAATTTTATCAAAAATGTCACTCGGTTCTTTTGTGACAAGTGCTGTCCAATTGAGCTTGTTTGGTGAGAAATTATGAAAAAAATAAATTTAGATCAGATGTATCTATAAGGAGATGAGTCAAAGGCGTTGTTTTTTTGTGTTTGTTTTTTGTTTTTTGTTTTCAAAACTTTGGAGGGCTCTAGCTCAGAAGAGAAACAATTGCAGCACATACTCATGTAGGAAAATAAAGTCTTATATATATGTATGTTGACCCCAAAAATACACTCCATAAGTTTGGCACTCAAGTTTTGAAACACCCTGTTCTTGATATTTTGCTTCCCCCCCCCGCCCCCTTCACAAAAGACAACATCTTGACCACGCACATTTTTAAAATCACAGTTTGACTGTAGAGATGTTTTCTCCCCCCCCCCCCCTTAACGAAAAAGGGGAGAATGGGTCACCTATCTCTGATGTTCGTCGTGCGCGTGCACAGATTGTTCGGCTTTACGACTGCAATTTTGGCTTTCTTTATAATGCGTTTTTTGGGTTTATTAGTGGATTTTATGACTATTTGATGCCGCCAATGTAATTTTCAGACAATTTTACATCAGAATCAAAACTCTATAGCACTGTAGCAAAAGTTTGCAACAAACCCATTGAAAGCTGAAAAGAGAAAATTATTTGATAAGGCTCGATCTTTTTTACCCACATAAACTATAGACAATAGATATTTCTAAATCCCTCCACCTTTTAAACGGCTTGTTCAGGGATCAAACATGAGGTGGCGTTCTTTTGAAGTCAAAAAGTGTCATATTCGGAAAAGCCGTGATTCTAAATAATAAACAGTTTTTTTTATCTTTTTTTCCGTTTTAGGTGCTGTCAGCACTTGTTGCGATTGTCACGATGTAGATACGTAATATGCATAAATGGAACACTTGCGAATTCATGAAACAATAATCCTTTAATATACAGAACTAACCATTTCAAGTGCCCTTTACACATCAAGCATTCTAGGGGTATAGATAAGTAGGTGTGGAGGTTTAAGAGGTTTGTGGATTTTAATTCCCCCTGTCCCCATTTATTTTCTTGAAAAGTATCGAAAGTTTACAGTTAAAACTATGCCATTATTCACTATAACGCATTGTCATATTATTTCTTTTTTTTTCTGTTGCCGTCGGTCGATATCATTTTTCGTGTTGGAAAAGCAAAGTTCCATATGGACCTATAGTTTCCAAAATTTGAAGAAGCTTCCAGTGAAAAATTTTGTACACGCAACGAACTTTTTAGGATAGGTAAATAAGTTATTCCAGAGTCAATTCCATAGCCGCAGCGAGGAAGCTGTCCAGGGGTGGAAGACACGTGACAGCCCCTCTCACTTTTTAGAGCAATTAATGCGAATTTTACCCCTCTGGCTCCCTGTGTTCTGGATTTTAAACACCTATTTTTCAACAAAACGCCAAAAATGTCCTCAAAAATCCCTTGATTCCATCGACGCTCATTGAGGGGCTTTCAATTTGCCGATCTCCCAGAATTTCAAATGTTTCCGATGCAAAGACCTGTTTAGTGTGACGTCATGAAAAAAATTGGTTCCAAACAAAGGCTCCGTCTCACTCGCTCTCGTGGGTTTTCCCATACGAAACACAGTCCAAATTTTCAAATACAAGTGCTAGTAAACAACACGTTCTTTACATGTTGTGTTTATCACACCATTGGGTTCCACGTCCCTTATAAAAATTTCCGATTGTTTCAAAAAATTTTCCGATTGTTTCAATGAATTTTCCGATAGGATGTATATTCCCGCGCTTTATTTCCCATAGAAATAATCGAAATTCCATAGAGACAATCAGAATTCGTGTAGATTCAAGCGCGCTGACTACAGCAACGATAGGTCTCATGATTGAAATAAGGCGAAATCATCTATGGTTCTATTCTTACAGTTTTAACAGCCACTTTTTTCTCAGTGATAAAATATGAGCCCGCTATCACAAACTTTTTGAAACATCGCGCATCGATGCACAATCACAGTTATCAGTTTCTTAAGAGCACAAAATTCTAGGATATAGGCTCATCAGCACCATCACGGCATGTGTTGTACCTCGAACAATAGCTTCGATACGGAGAGAAGTTAGAATGATTGAGTGTCATGCCGGTGATACTACCATAAGAGACCGTGAGTAAGACAAGGACAAAACGTAGAACGTCTTTCGGTGTAACTGTGATTGTAAATTCGCTTGTGATCTAGTTTAGGAATTATGTTACAGTGAAAAGATACTTTAAGGCAAGTGGAATCTAATGGTGCAATAAAATTTGAGAAAACTGTTGGTTAACTAGCATGAATTTGCGTTCGAAAATTTGGATCTGGTAAATCCACGAGAGTGAGCGAGATAGAGCATTTGTTTGGAACTAATTCTGATCGTGACGTCATCACTAAACAGGTCTACATAGGTAGCGTTCTAGAATTCAACCATTTACTGCATCCGTGCAAAAAAGATTACATTACCCTGTGATACTGTATATCTATGTACATTGGAAAGTGCTGCTATTCATAATCTTTTCTGCATCGAGACAATAAAGGGATGAATTCTAGAACCGTACCTTAAGGATATGAATGAGCCTCTCTCTTTTCTATACCCCTCCCGCTCTTCATCAATACCTCGTCACTTCTTATCGATGTACCCTCGTCAAACAGATGTTGACACATTTACGACCGCTTAATGCACCGTGAAGAAATCTTGTGACCGGTGGAGCCCAAAGGCGAGGGGCAAAGAGGGTTCCTGCGGGAGATGTTTCCACCCCCCTCCTGCCTTTAAATTTTGACTCATAGGTTGGCACAAATGACTTAGGTTGCTGGACCTGTATGGAATTCTCGTTTGAAGGAATTCGACTTTGACGCTTAATAACTTATTGAAATTAACAGGAATACCAAAACTTTTACAATTTTAAGAAAATAGACGCCGAGACCTCCTGGATTGCAGCAATAAATTAACGATTAATGAAACCAGTTTTAAGAAAACACGTTTTTAATTTTTCAAACCTTTCCCGCCAAGGTTTTGCCATAAGCAAGGCATTGGACTTATATATTAGATATGAAAATGAAAACAAGAAGCGCACCGTATATATACGGCACGCTTAAAAAAGTAAGAACACATTTTTATTATATTTATATTTTTGGTCTTTTATCTACTAAGGATGTTCAAATTTTTCATTCCTTTTACAAGCTTCTATTTTAATTTTTTTAGTTTTGTTATGAATTTTTCGTAATAAATTTTCATACTTTCATAATTTTAACTGTCAATCGTTGAAATATACAGTAAATGTTCACATTATGTCATAGTATTGTGTATCGTAGGCTGGAAGTGGAAGAGAAGGCCTCGTATGGCTTTAACTTTGCAACGCAAAATAAAACGGTTCTATCAATCAAAAAATCAATCCCTCTCTTTCTCTTTCGCTCACATTTTCTTCTCCTCATACTGTTGGAACTTCATGCAAACTACGCCTACAGTCGACCTTTATGTACTTGGGCGAAATAACCAATTTTGAATTTTTCCATGCCGCGTTTTGGCTGTTTGGTCTTTTAAAGTCGGAATCAGGTCAAAAAACTTGATGAAAAAAAAAATCAATAAATAAACAAACAGACAAAAAAGCATAGCTTAGTTCGTGGTTAATCGACCGCCATGAGCAATGTGGACAAGCGGATCAATCGCTTAATCGAATCCATAATTTGCATCTCATTTTCAGCTACTATGGTTTCTAAAATTTGGCAAAAGAATTTATTGTTTTATTCTCGATTAAATCGGTTTAAAAACATTATGGATGTTTTAACCGCCGCATTTTTTATTTTTCTAAATTAGATTCGTTTGGCGACTTTGTTGATGTTGGCCTCGCTGTGATAGTAACCTTGTTGGATTGATGCCAGAGGCAAGGGTGGTTACAGGAATCTGTCTGTCTCTCTTCCCTTCCATTTAAAACACGTTCGTTAGAAAATGACGGAGATAGGGGCTAAAGTCACGTGATTCCCCCCTCTTCCCTGCTATCCTTTTCTAACACATGTAATCAAACGTATGCAAAGAGAGAAAGCTGGATTATTGTATCCACCTATGGCCAGAAGCTGTAGGTACCTATGTGTGTCACGATGAACTGATAACAACCCCTCCGTGTATTCGTAAACGTGTGTATGAATCCTTGGAAGCAGTAAACCGAGTCGTGAAATTTGGCAGCGATGTAGTTCCTCCATTTAAACGTACTGAAAAAATCGAATGCTTCGGTCATCGGTGATGACTAGAAGTTTCGACCTTTCTAATGTGTTTAAAGGGGGGGAAACGAAACGTTGCCAAATTGCATGCTTCGCCACTGCTTGGAAGAGGCTTCATTCTCAGTAGGTTTAATTAAACGTTCGTTGAATCGACCTATTTGCACAGGTATCAATGCAAGGGGGACGATAAATTCACTGGCCACCAGCGATTTTGAATTTTGATTGCAGTTTGATGTCTAAAGTTTCACCCTAAAAAATAGGTGCTGATGAATTTAACTTATATTTGAATTCTTAAAATTTTGGGCAAAACTTAAAAACAGTTTGTTTTACCATTTAAAATAGTTAGTTAAGACAGGACGGTAGTCATTGAAATATTTTAAAGAGCAAATCTACCTCTAGTTTTAAGTTTTCAAATATTTGAATTCACCATTTTTTTCAGTTTAGTATACTTACTTCCCATTTGAATTGTTAGAACAAAGTGTCCCACATGTGTGTAAATAGACACATACCAATTTGACTCTTCACAATGGGGCAGTTGCAAGGGTCTGAAATGTTGTGTTTTTTATAAAGAAAATGAAAGTACCTGATTGGCTGAGAACAAATGTGCCTTTGGTTTCTACTTAAGTCCAATTATTCTCGAGATGAGATTTTGGCCGAAAATACATTATTTTAAATGAGAATTCTGCGTTGTGACGTCACTACGCACACGATTTTATACAACTTTACACGTATGTATCTCCGAAACCGGGGCACTAAGGAAAAAACCAAAGTCACCATTGTTCTCAAACTCATCAAGTACCGTCACTTTCTAAATAAAAAACACAATATTTCAGACCCTTGCAACTGCTCCATTGGCCTGCATCTCTGAGTAAATGCCTCGGTTATGTGAACTGAAGATTTGCTTCATATACAACACGGACTTTTTTTTTATTGCAGAAAGTTTCTGCAATCGAAATCTTCAGTGTTCAAGTTTTGGGCCAGAAACCAAAACTTTTGGTCGTGATTACCGAAGACTTTGACAAGAATATCACAAATCCCACCCTTACCAAAGTCTCCATTACTCTTAATTGAAGTGAATGGTACTGACGACCAAACGTTTTGGTTTCTGAAACCGAACTCTTCGGTGATCAATAAAAACAGACCTTTTGATGTCCGAGCAGGTTATAATTTGTACCGGACTAACTTTTCCTCTTCTCCGCCAAAAAAAAATAAAAATAAAATAAAATTCGTAATAAATGCAAAAGTTAGGAACGGACGCATTGCAGTGGCAGCTTGTGCCCTGGTAAAAATGTTCCATGACCAATTTTACATCGAAATCGATCTCCATGGCAATTGCATAATTTTCCATGGAATTTCCATCGATTTCCATGGAAATCTGCGTGGTTTTCATAGAAAAATACTCGGTTTCCATGGAAAGTGCTCAAATTTCTATTACCTTGTAAAATTGGTCATGGACAATGGGTCTGTTGCAAACTTTTGCTACAACGATCAAGAGTGTTTAATCTAATGTAAAATCGCCTGAAAAGTCCATTGGTGGCATCAGAAAGTCATAAAATGCAATAATAAACTCACAAGAGGCATTTAATGAAATCCAAGATGGCGGAGAAATATTGAGAAATTTGTATGCATGCACCACGAACATCCAAGGATAGCCAACCTCACAATATCGATCACAACCAATTACGACGTAAACAAACACATAACCTCTACCTCCAGTGAGGTTGTCAAAGTTGGCTATTCTTGGATGTCCGTGGTGCATGCATACAAATTGCTGGATATTTCTCCGCCATCTTGGATTTCATTAAACGCCTCTTGTGAGTTTATTATTGCATTTTATGACTTTCTGATGCCACCAATGGACTTTTCAGGAGATTTTACATTAGATTATACACTCTTGGTCGTTGTAGCAAAAGTTTGCAACAGACCCATTTTTACGAGGGATGCTATTTCGCAACAATGTTATCCCTCGATTTGATGGTATGTAAAAAATCTATTCGAAAGAGAAGCAGCGTTTCACCGGCAATCGATTGTTAATCATAGAATCAAATGGAGTGAAGACACTGTTGCCATATAGCACGAGCCACCACTGACGCATTGCATCATTTTGAAGATTTGACAACAATGATCCGCCGCTAAACTATGTATTACAAGTCAAACCTCTGACTAAAGCTAGCCGGCACAAAGGGCACAGCACACATGCAGATTGCACAGCCGAGCAAAGTATCAGTTAATCGCCTTCAAAATAGCAAATTTGGATGTATTCCATATGGGCCTCATCCAACTCGGCAAGAAGGGGATGTGAAGGAAGAAGAAGAAACAGAAATGGGAAAAAAAAAAAAAAAAAGTTTTGTATCCAATAAGTACCAGTGACAGGGAGTATTAACCCAGTTATTTTTGCTGAGGGTTTCAGTTGTGCAACTGTGTGACGTGGTCAGAGCTCTGTTCAGGGAAGGGGGTGATGGAGAGGGTAAAGGGGGGGGGGGGGGTTCAAAGTCCAGATTGCGAAGATGTGCTTTTAAACTCGGAGTGAATCGCGATGTTCGAAACATCTACATATTCTGGTCAGATACTCAGACGCTGCAGCGGCAGGAGCAGACTGCGTTGTTGCCAAGTCTTCATATCTTAGTTGAATATTTTGAGCTTTTTCTTTGTATTCATAGATGACATAAGGGATTTGAAAACCAGAAAATTTACCAGAAAATTGTCCAAAAAATTACCAAAAAAAAAAAAATACAGCCAGACTTAAATCTGAATTTCTCGAGGTCACCAAGTAACAGAATTGTAACTTGTTTTTTGCGAAATTCTGCTTCATTTTATTTTACCTGTAAGCTAACAAAAATGAGCATTCGACGAAACCATCTTTTTTGTAAAGATGAAGAAAATTGGACTAAAATTACAGGACAAAAGACTTATCCTGGACCTAAAAATAATTGGACTAAAAACTCAAGCACGTTGCAGTCGAGGAGGAAAATAATGAAAGGACTAATATGTAGTTCTACATGGCGAAATTTGATTGGACGAATCATCAAGGATCATAAGACGAAAAAAAAAGGACAGAAAATTGACTGGACGAAAAAAACAGGACGAAAAGTCTATATAGTATATAACCTTATATTTCGCCCAAGACAAAATCGGAAAACAATCGATACCATTTATATTATCTTACGAAACAAGATAACATAGTATGAATGATATAAAATGGTTTCCTATGAAGGGTTTGATCACTTTGATCACGTATTAGAAAGTTTGCATGATTGTTGTTTATGCGTTGCTTAATCCAGTAAACCTGATTTTTATGATAATTTTTTTTTCTCATTGAATATTTGAAAAAAAAGATGACAACATTTTGCAATGATTCTACTTCTTGCTTGTAAATTAGGTCATAATTTAGGTAAGATTAGGTTAGGTAGTGCTATGAAAATAATTCAAAATAAATAATAAGTACTCTCTAAGTACTTTATTAGTTCCAATAGAGCTCGAAAAAAGTGCTCGTAGGGTTACAATATATTATTTTACAATAAAGCATGGGCGATCCGTGGGTTCAAATAGGGGTGGGGAGCTTGAAATTTAATGCTCCTTATTTTTGCTTCCCTAAATTTTTAAGCCAGTTTCTATGTAAAAGTAGAGGAACTCTAAAAGGAGTGACATTAGTTGTTTTTTTATTTTCTCTGCATCATGTTCCTCAAACGTGAGGGAGAGGCTGGTGGCTGGAATCCCCAAAGCTCTCCCTTTCATGAGCCACCCCGTCGCGCCAGTGTCTTTAAAATCTGCAAAATGGCAGCCCTGGGGATGAAATAAACATACGTCGCCCTGACACCAACGCTGCGATAACTCAAATTCACGAATTGGTTCCAAACCAAGGTTCATTGCTTCATTCAATCAAAGATCAATAAAATTGTAATCCATTTGAAATGGGTTTGAAACAAAATTGGAAGTATTTGAGAGTGGCTATCTGGGCACAGAAAACCAATATAACTGCGTTTCTTTATGGGAGGGTTTTGCTCGATAAAGAAACGGACACACAAGACAGAAACATGCAATTTTTCTCACCTGGATGGTTATTTTACTACTTTAGAATTCAGTGTTCAGATAACCACTCTAAAATACTTGCACTTTCGTTTAAAACCAATTTCCCCTGAATTAATTACAATTTTTGATTTGAGGTTAAAAAAAAACATGAGGCAAACAAACCAAAATCCATAGGCGGCGCGTATAAGAGGCTGTAGGGGCTATAGCTCCCCCCCCCCACTTTTTTGGGAACGAGGAGCTAAAAAAATTTTTGAACGAGAAAGAAGGAAAAAAGGAAAAAGAAAGAAAAAGAGGAATTAAAATTGAAAATCGAAAAGCAAAAAGAACAAATGGTTATTTATCTCCCCCCGCCTGCGTCAAACGTTATTTTGAAAAAGGTGAAGAAAGAAAAAAGAAGAAGAAAAAAAATGATTTTTAGCCCCCCCCTCCCACTTTTTGACCCCACGCGCCGCCCATGCCAAAATCAGATCGTCCATGCTGCCAGACTTGCAGATAGGACCTTCAACACGTATCAGCTTCTCTATTGCTAAATCGCTCGTTGCTTTTTACAGACTCGGTTCCACGTCCAACCCAAGAGAAAGCGTTAACAAGGACAGAGGATAAAGAGAGTATGAACATGCAAGCTGAGCTTCTTTCTTTCTCACCCTCCCTCCCTTCCTCCCTCCCTCCCTCCCTCCCTCTCTCCCTCCCACCCTCCCTCTCTCCCTCCCTTCTCGAATTCATGTTCGCACGATTGATGTATTTTAACGTTTTAGCAAACTTATGCAAGCACCTGCTGTGCATTTTAAGCACGTTTCATTGCTCGGCGCACATTCTTCGGCTGAAATTTATCATCTTTGTGCGTGCTTATTTGTGTTGGAGAATATTGCGCATGCATTGTATATGTATGTATAGGGAAGACAAACTCCCACGTTCCTTCCCATGAATCTTCCTTTCTCAGGCAAAAGTGGCTGATGGCTCCAGATGCCTCAGGCCTCAACGAAGGCATGTGAATTCAGCCTCCCGTCCTGAAGCCATATACTCGTATATAATGTTTATTTTCTTTAAAAGTTACTATATAGTCGCTTATTTATTTACAATGTGCTCTGTGAGAAATACGAAGAAACAATATAGAAAATACTTCGGGCTCCTAATTTCATCCATCTTCGATCTCGATTTTTATAAAGTAGTAAGTTTGGATTAAGAGGTTATGTTCATTTGTTTGTCACCAGTTGAAGGTTCCTCCCCCAATTTCGGAAGTGGACTCGCCCGTCTGCCTACTGTAGTGTACGGTAAGTTTGCCTCACCCAGCTCAATGTTACGGTATAGGATGCACTCCGTCTATATGATATAATGTCTTTGGAGTAAGCAAAGCAAGCCAGAATATTAAGAGTAGTGAAAGGTGAAGGGTAGGGGTAAGCAAATAAACGATGACAAACAGGATAAATAAAACGAAAATAAAATAAAAATAAACAAAATGAACAAACTCAGAGAGATAAATTCATTGAGATAAAGCACATAGATAAATAAATCAGATAATTAAATGACAAAGAAAAATAAATTCACGATAAAGAAAAATTTATTAAGAGCACCATTGAGCTTTTAATTCAAATTTTAACGGCGCACTATGGGGTATTTGACCCGAATTCATGCTCAAAAGTCCAAAAGTTAAATTTAATCTATGGTCAAAACTAATGGTATTGGTGCATTCTGTATAGTTTTTTTACATCATCCTGTACAATTTGAGCTTTCCACGTTGAGTGGTTCGCCCACAATCCGCCAGAGCGCGCAGCACTTTTACCAATTTACGATTAAAATCTGTGTTTTACACCAATGAAGATAAGTGGTTTTAAAGTTGTTTATATTTCTCCAACTTTGGAAACAAAACATAGAGGACGTTCCGGAAGGTAAGAATAACTATTTCAAGCCTTTATATATCAGGATACATAGTTTTTAATCCTAGCCTTACTCCATACAGTAAATTTTAATCAAAAAATAATGAGATTGATAGAAACAAAGGTATTTTAGTTGGAATGTATCACTTTGTATCACTTTTGTTTTTGCGTGAAAAGTTAGCCCAGAGCGTCTACTTTATGCTCCAAAAAAGATCCGACCCGCATCGACCCGCATTCGCCGCAAATTGGGAAATTTGTAATTCTATTTTCAGGAAAAATTAACACTAATTTCACCCAAAATTGCCAAAATCTTTATTATTGTACCGTATTTTCTCTCAATATTGTTGAAATGTACCATTTACACCTTGCTAGCTTGATGGAGAGGCGTGAAGGGATAACACAGACATCAAATAATTGCACAGTGGGTCGAAACTTGACTTTTTTCGGACAAAAAGAAAAAGTCAGTATTTCTGTTTGTAAAAGATTCGTTGGAGTTATTTATCAATTGCAGTTACCCTTTAGAAGCTATAGAGTTAATATTTTAAATATTTTCTCAATTTTTTTTCATTTTTGTTGAATTTTTTTTTTTTTTTTTTTTTTTTTTTTTTTTTTTTTTGTAAATTTGAAGACGTCCGGTAAATTCTATGTTTAGACCCTCTGTAGACTTGGTATTGAATTGGTATCCAATTTTGGATAAAAAAAAACAAATAAAAGGTTAGATATGGTGCGCGTAGCGTGGGTGGCCGCCTTAAATGAAGGTCATCTCGAAGAAATTTTGAGAGCTAAGGGAAGGAGACATGTCATTAGGGTAAGGGGTGATGGAGAGGCAGGGAGCGAAGGGAGAGAGGGGATTAAGCAGGGGTATCGGAAAATCTTCGGGCACGTCTTTACGGTGAAGTAAATGATAAATTCCATTAATAGGTAAAATTAACTCGATGTGAAGGTGCGAAACACAGTATGTTTAATTCCAACACCCCCCCCCCCCCAAATCACCTGAATTGCCTCAATAAGCTGAAACGTCTTATTTAGTCACAGAACTTCATCATATAGTCAAAGAACCACTTTAGGTAGCGTTTCATGTCCATAAATAATTTTGAGCATGAATTCGGGTTGAATACCCCATAGTGCGGCGCGGCGGTACTTTTTTTCTGAAAGAGATCCCGCTGAAATCATTAGTAGGTAATTTTAATTACCTTTTTCACACAATTAAAACACAGCGATTAAGGTCCCACTAGGAACATTGTCAAACAAGACAGGTCACCAAGGAATTAATACGTTTTAGTGAATACGTTTATTTAGTATATCCAAAATGTCGTCTCTTATTCGGATTTTTGATCACCCTGTAACGTTTAAAGACACATTAATCATTTAGGCGCAACAGGAAGTTCTTTGTATTTTATCTTATCGATGAATTTTTTACGTTTCTCTCTCCTGGAAAATAGAAAGAAAAGAAAAAAATGTTTGAAAAAATGTCATTATTTTTTGTGTCCGTTAAAAAAGTTTCGAGGAGCAAAGTTAACGTTAAAGTTGGATCATCAAAAAAGTGAAAGAAAAAAAAATCATGTCCTTATAATGAATGGTTTCATTCTTTCCCTTTCTTTGTAAAGTTTTTCCTCAGTCAAACCTCGTGGAAATCAGCGTTGCCAAAAATACAGGGTTAAATAAAATCGCGTTTAAGTGCGAAATCGCTTTAAATAACTTTAAGTCAAGGTAACCCCTAACACGTCGTCATGGCAACACCCCGTGTCCGCTTGACAGTAGAAACTCCGCCGGCCGCGTTTATTCCTGTCATCTTTTTATTTACTTGTTCGGTCGCGGAATTTTCCACCGATTTCCACTGTAAAATACTGAATTATAATACAGTTTATTATGCCAAAGAAATTTTCTTTTGTTCGCCCAAGCATCAAAACGCCTTTCCAAAGAAATCCCTTGCTTTTTTTATTTTTAGGGAGGCATGGTTATAGCCTTGAATCCTACATCTCTACACCTCACACCCTGTGACGCTTTTCACAACGCTGTTTTTTGATGCGTGCAATAATGATTTCTATACTTTCAGCAGCGTGAAAAGAAGAGGAACTATGTCTCTTTAATATGAAAAGACAGTACTTATTTTCTTTTTTTCTCACCATTTATCAATGTTCGTCTCCCTATTATGCGTACACGTTTAATACATAAGTTAAACAATTAGCCTTAATACCTCAATATACATACAAGAAAAAAAACAACAAAAATAGGCGAAAAAATATCGAGACATTACGGCTTAGGATTTTAGTTGTGGCGACTGCCGGTTATGAGCGTTCCAAACAAAGACAGTTTGTCTCTCTCGCTCTCACGTGAGCCCCATGTACTGCCATCCCACTCTAATTTCAAAAATCGTATATAGAGAAATATTTCGTGACATTTTTTGGCAGAAATGAATTTCTCGAGGCATTTTAATGCGATTTTGATAATAATAATCTGTCGTTAAACAAGGCCCTGTTTACGAATTTCGAAAATAGAAAGAGATGGCGATACATGGGGGTCACGGGAGAGCGATTGAGATAGTTTGGAACGCTAAGCGAGTTTTATCACAACCGATTGCGACCAATGAGTGCATTGTTGTGGTTGTGTGCTAACTGTTGACTTCGCACTAAAACCGTCAATTGCTTTACTTACATACATACATGTATGTTTTCATCAGAAAGTACCAATTTTTATATTAAATTTAAAATATATAATACTATACACGGAAAAATTAGGGTGGTTCCATACCTGGAATCTAGGCCTTAGCACTACCGGTCGCAGGCTTAGTTTGGCCCTCCTCCCGGGCACAGTTACAGACTAGTGGCCGGTATAGTTTTGCAGCTGGCTTTTAAGAGGGACTCAGTACCTACACTGTAAAAAAATATAACCAGAAGCATGCACTGAGAGAAATCACTTCTTTAAAAACAAGGAAACGCGTTTACTTGTGACATTTTCCCTTGCGTGAAATAAAGTTCTGATTGAATGAAGGAGAATCACTGTCACAACAAGAAAACTTTTACTTGTAGCAGGAGACATTTTCCTTGAGTTAAATGGATTTCCCCTGCATAGTCAGTATTTCACTGCGCAATTTCTTTAACACAAACTGAATACACCTTGGATTAACCCTTGTGAGCCTAAGGGGGGGTACATTTGTACCCCAGGCCAGTTTTTTTGACGCCATTTTGTCAAAACTGCTCAAAATTTTTTGGGACTTCATGACATTTTAAGTTAGGATACTTAGAACACGTCCACCAAATTTCATTAATTTTTATGAATTTTTGTCGATATTATAGAAATTTAAAGTGTTGGGGTACAAATATACCCCCCCCCCCTTCTTCCTGCCAGTTTTAAGTTTGGAACCATCTATTACAGTGAATTTTACGGAAATTTTATGTAGATTAAGAATATTAAGTCAGATCATTGAAAAAAAATTGGAAATTTATCAAAAATGGAAAAATAAGATGGTACCTCATTTCATTTTTTCCATTTTTGACATTTTGACATTTTTTTTAAAAGTAGGTGTAAATTTGGCAACATAGCAAAAATTTACTCAAATTTCACATAAATTACTCTCTTAGGGTACTAAGTACATAATCCAGCCATTAAAGTTTCAAAATTATTGATACTGACTGTGCTGCATGAAAATATCCTTGGGGTACAAAAATACCCCCCCTTAGTCCTTTGTGTTACCAAAATACCTTAGGCTCACAAGGGTTAAAAGAAGAATTCTCTCAGTGTGACAATATGTAAACCTATGTAAGGGATAGTACAATGGGTCTGTTGCAAACTTTTGCTACAACGATAAAGAGTGTTTAATCATATGTAAAATCGCCCGAAAAGTCCATTGGTGGCACCAGAAAGTCATGAAGTGCGAAAATAAACTCACTAGAGACGTTTAATGAAATCCAAGATGGCGGTAAAATATCGAGCAATCTGTATGCATGCACCTTTAACATCCAAGGATTGCCAACGTTGACAACCTCACGCACCTTCAGAGGTTATGTGTTTATTTACGTTGTGATTGGGTGTGATCGATATTGTGAGGTTGGCTATCCTTGGATGTTCGTGGTGCATGCATACAGGTTGCTCGATATTTTACCGCCAACTTGGATTTCATTAAACGTCTCTTGTGAGTTTATTATAGCATTTCATGACTTTCTGATGCCACCAATAGACTTTTCACGCGATTTTACATGAGACTGAACACTCTATAGTGCTGTAGCAAAAGTTTGCAACAGACCCATTACCAGAATTCTATTGTTTGTTCCTTAGCTCTTGACAATTTTTAGGAAATTATAGTTCCATGACCATATTCTGGTATTAACACCAGAATTTTCTAATCAAAGTACTAGACTTTCTGTCGTTCACGTATTGTTGTGCTTCTGGTAATATTACTGGAATCTGGTATTGTAACTATCGCTTTTTTCTCTGTGTACGTTCCTTTCGGGTACACACTACACACTAGGTTTTTCCTAGGGATCTTCTTTTTATTTTTTGTTTGTTTTGTTTAAAAAAAAAAAAAAAAAAAAAAAAAAAAAAACATGGCTTGCCAGTGATAGATATATTACTCTATATTACTCTGAATAATTTATCTTGCATGATTGTTGAGGGCGTAACGTGTAACTTGGCAACATTGAATTTCGCTCCTTCTAAACTCATGGAAAGTGAGTATCGTTTTACCTACCCTTGTTTTGAAGTGGCTCGGCAGACTAATGCATACGTGAGCCGTTCCTAAATCGAAACAGCGCTTCCAAGTTATCATTTCCTAGTTCTCGTCCTTGAATAAGCCCGCAACCGCCTCAAGTAAAGGTACGAGAAACGGGTTGTGAAACTGCGTGTATGAGGGAGGTCGGACATAGTGTTGCCGAGTGGGGCTGTTGCACACTTTTGCTATAAGCGATTTAATAGTCGATTCTGGAGTAAAAACCTCAAAATATAACGATACAGCACTAAAAACTTCCGAAATTCACTCCTAAACTCAATGTACGTTTTTATTTGCGCGGGCGTAATAGTGGCCGAGGGCAGGAATAAAGGGAGATTCCTATCTTAATTTCGTCACTCTCTCTATGCTGACAAGGATGATTCCAGAGACAATTTATAATAGAGACCCACGCACTATCTATCTTGCCCATATTTGCGCGCGGTGGCAACCTTTTTTTTGGGGGGTCTCAACAGAACACCGAAAAACATGGACCATATGTTGACTGATGAGCAAAGTTGTTGAGGTTTTTGCCAAGTGAAACCAAAAGCACCGAAATTGCATCAGTGAACGTATGGTCTATGTTGGATGGTGCTCCTTCATGCTCCCTATGTTAATTTCTATGTTGAGCTCCGAAAACAAAGTCAGCCACCGCGCGCAAGGCTAGTGCGTGGTCTCTATTATTTATTGTCTCTGGATGATTCACAGAGTAATTCGTCATCAGAGTAATGATCTACATCTAATGAATAGTACCGTGACATCTAGTGACACCGGTGTCAAATGGAAATCGTCACTTCTTGATGGAGTTACGGTCTTAATAGATGGGAATCTCCCAGTATTTTACTGCCTTTAGCCATCATTACCATCATTACACCCGAGCAAATAAAAGCGTTCATTGAGTTTAGGAGTGGATTTTGGAAGTTTATATTGCAGCCATCGTTATTTTCTGAGGTTTTTACATCAGAATTAACTATTAAATCGCTTGTAGCCAAAATGTGGAACATTCCAATTATGTATAAAATCCGAAAATTTTACATAGAGTTAAATATATGGGCCGGGGGAAAACTGGAAGGAATCATTGCAAAGCGGCAACATACTCACTGACGCGGTCGGACATTCGAACTTGACGGCGGGCGATGAAGATGCGAGCGTGCGAAACAGTGGCTCTTGGCTCTTCCTTTCAGAGTGTGTGTTCCAAACCTACCTCCCGAAACACGTGAAGGGGATCAAGGGATGAAATTTAGTAGTCGCGTGAAAAGTGGGACGCGCCCGAGCGTATTTTTGGTGGTTAATGCCGGGCGGGCCCGAAACCGCGTAGCGCTGCACCCTTGCCGGGATGGACAGCCGAAACACAGTGGATCGAATATTTGAATTTCCCGCCCATAATTTCACGGATAACAGGGGCATTCCAAGGTCCCGGGTGTCACAGGGGCACAACTTTAAAACAAATTTACTACAGTTCAAAAAAGAAATAAACTACAGAACACCCCATGATTAGAAAGAGCTCTGTTTCTATAGATTACTGCTCGCACAAAGATGTTTAGAAAACATTCATATTGAAGGGTGTCACTCCATTTCAATTTTCAGCCTCTATTTTGATTCTCTAAGTCCAACAAGAAGACTCTGTGTTTCTTGTGAAGATAAAAATTAAAAAAAAAATATATATATATATATATGTTGAAGGCAGTGGCGGATTCAGAAAGTTTTTCCGGGGGGGAGGGGGGGGCACGCCTGTGAACTTTTGAAATGTGAAGCGTCGATGGAAGTAATTTATTTAGGGCCATTTTCTATTGAAAAAAGGCAACGTTTGAGGCTTTTTTTGGGGGGGCACGGGGGCACGTGCCGATCCATGGATCCGCCACTGAATGAAGTTAAGAGTGTCTACTATCTGTATACCTTGGCTGTATTTTCTAATTTCTCGCTATTGATCTTTAAAATGAAAAGAGGCAGGTAACGGGTGTCACGGGAAAAGTAACGGATGTCACGCTGTCCACTTTGACATTTTTAAAAACCAATTAAAGATGTTGTGTTTTTCTTTTTCAGTTTATTTCATGAACTTCAGTGAAACTTATCACTAAAGTAAGGTTTTTTATGAGATTTTTTATGAGGAACTTACAAGTCTGATACCTGCGCTCCGGCGTAAAAATCAACCACTTTTTGGATGCTGGGTGTGACAAAAATATTGAATTTGCCTCTTTTTTAGGATAACACAGTTGAAATCATCGTTCAAAGACGAAATTTTTTCTGAAGTGTAAATTTATGGTGTTTATAGCTTCCTTATTTGTATATATTTTTTTTGAAGCTAGTTTTTGCAAAAAAAAAAAAAATAAAAACTTTTAAAAGCGGTGGAAACTTTTTTTTTGTGGGGTCTCAACAAAACACTGGAAACATGGTCCATCCGTTGACTGATGGTGTGCAAGGTGTGTGAGGTTTTTGCCTATTGAGACCCTAGCACCGACATTTCACCAGTCAGCGTATATGATCCATGTTGGATGGTGCTCCCTCAGACTTCCTGATGTGTTAATTCCTGTTCAGTTCCGAAAAATAAGTCAGCCACCTCGCTCACGGCCACGGCTAGTGCGTGGTCTCTATTATATACTGTCTCAGATTGGAGTCATGCACTAAACTGAACTGGGTAATCTCTTCTCAAGCGGTAGAATTATCGGTGAATAAAAAACATGCCAGCAATTATAGGTATAAACGCAAAACGATTGCTTTTCCAGAAAAATCCACGATTCGTTCCAATGACCGACGCGTTGCTTTCTCCTTCCCCGTTTTCTCTTGTTTTCCGTCTCAGGTGTTGGTCGCGAAGAGCGTCAAGTATATAGTTGATTAAATATCCTTGGAATACGCGTTACGTTTTGAATAAGGGTAAGCTTGTTTCAGATATATAGGCCGTGTTGGCACATAATCTTTGTCAGCATTCATCGAATTTCACCGTCAAAACCGCAAAAGAGCTTGCAATTTCTGAGAAGTCTGAAGTATTGGACATACATCCTATTTTTGCAAAACTGGAGTTTGAATCGCGTTACTTTTTTGGCTTCATTCTAAACTTATTATGAAGAGATATACGAGCCGACATAATATCAAATACAATAGACTAAGTGGAGTATCGCTGGCATAGCCGTATTTAGGAATATGTCTTTCTCTCTCGCTTTGCCCATTTGACTGCATGTGTTAGAAAAAGACAGAAATAGGGACTGAAGTCACGCAACAATACCTGTCCGTATCTCAGTGGCGGCTCGTGATATGCGATATATCGATGTCCACTCTATTTAAAACTATAGAAAAGTATCGATTGATCGGGGGTTCAATTGCACCCCCTGACGATCGATACTTTTTTATGGTTTTAAATGTAGCGGACATCGATATATCGCATTGCACGAGCCGCCCCTGCCGCATCTCCATCCTTTTCTAATACATGCGTTTAAATGGGCGAAGAGCGAGAAAGATAAATTCCTGACTACGGAGGTATGGCAAAAATCACAGACGCTCCTCATACGGAATAATGCACACGTAGAAAAATTTCTGGTTGAAATTGCAGAACGTATTATTAATAATGGGGTAAAAAGAAATTCCTCTTAAAATAATGACAATTATTATTGATTCAACGATTCTTTCTTGTGATTCTTCTGAATCATCAGAACGTTCAATTGGACCAATGATAATTCTCGTTGAATCAATTAGAATTCTTATTATTTCAAAAGGAATTTCTTTTTACCCCAATTTCTTAATAAATTCCATAATTTCAATCAGAAATTTTTCTCCGTGCGGAGCCTTTTCTTGAAATTTACTTGACTTATCTTGACCTTGTAAATCCCTCAAAATCCAATTTACAATTCGAAGAAACGCACGCACCTTGAACCAAAACGCCTTACAGAAGTTTCAAGGCGGCCGCTCTTTAAGTAAAAATAGGCACGAATTGGCAATGGGGTAGTTGAAATGCAGGGTCTACAGCTTTGTGTTTTTTTATTAAGAAAACAGTAGCGGCCCGTGAGATTTGGCAACCATGCATTTTTCCCACTTAAACTTGGGTAAAAAATCGATTCAAGCGGAGGCTGGCAGCCTCCTCGAGTTTCGATTGTTTTCCATGTATTTAAATGGGATAAAAACACTGTTGCCAAATCGCACGAGCCGCCACTGTAAGAAAATCATAGTACTTGATGAGCTGAGAACAATGGAATGGTGCCTTTAGTTTTTCCTTAAGTGATCCGGTTTTGGAGATACACAGAAAAAAAAATCGTAATCTGTAGAAAATTGTGTGCGAAGTGACGTCTCTACATGGAATTCTCATTTAAAACAATGCATTATGGGTCAAAATCTCATATCCGGAACAATGGGATATAATTAGAAACCAACGGCATCATGGTTCTTAGCTCAACAAAAGTATACTTTAATTTTCCTCATAAAAACACACAACATTTCAGGCCCTTGCAACTGCTACAGGCAGAAACGCTTTAAAAAGACAGGCAGTTGTCCACTCAAGATCAGTCACAAGGATATAATTTAGAGGTAGGTGGTTATATGTATCTATACCTTGAAGTAAACTCAAGATTTCTCAAGAACTGCTGATTTTCGGTGGGAGCCTTTAAGTTGCAATTTTTCGCGCTCGGACTCAACTCGACCTGACAATAAATCAGGCCAAGTCAAGTCTTTGAATTGCGCTACTGAATATCCTTGCGGACAAGCCGATTATTTGAAATCTTGAGGGTGGAAACTTGTTTGGAAAGAGGGTTAAAAAAATAGAGAAAAAGTAAAAAAGGATAAAGAGTGAAAAGGGAAAAATAAAGAAAGAGGAAGATAAAAAAACAAAACACAAAAAAAAACAGATAAAGGAAAGGAAGAAAAGAGAAATTGATGATAAAATGACAAAAAACAGCCTTCAAAACACGCGGGCGTGTTAAGAATGGATGCACGACCTTAATCAATAACTGATGGGTAGGGTGCTTTAGATTTACTGTCGAACGATTTTGTAGACATTTTTTTACTATTTTTTTTTTTTTTTAATTTCCTCTGTGAGGATTGTGCGTGTATCCGTGTATGCACACTGTACACACGCCCAGTCACCATATGTATCAGCTCTAATGATTTGAATTGCGCGCTACTCAACACTTTTCATACAGCGTGCCAACGTCGTTCCATCGATCTTCCACCAAGCATCTCTTATCTAAGATGATGCAATGACTGGGAGATGTGCATTGTGATCGAAGGA